>QLNU02014176.1:143494315-143506599 GCA_006491805.2 Dysdera silvatica
ATCACTTCAATCCCCTATTACGCCAAAAAAAAAAGTGGATTTTATTCCTGATGACTTCTGTTATACTGATTTTGTTTAGGGCGTTGGTCGACATAAGAACATTTTAAAAAGCTCCCATCCGCATCTCCACAAAAAAGTTGTAGATTAATCCGGCCACAAAACCTTTTTCGAGATGGTGGCAGATATTTTTAAACTCGATGAAGGATACACTGAAAAGAAACTGATTAATGGGATCGTTAACGGAAATCTACACCTGTGATGTGCAAACTATTTCATTTACGACTTTCATTTTGTGTAAAATTTTGTCGCGATCTCCCATTTTGTGTAAAATTTTTGTCGTGACCACTGGATAGACTGTAGACGTTGAAGAAAAGCCTTATATTTTTTATTGCCAAATAAATTTCATTGAATTTAGCGACCCGTAAAAATTTTGTTGTGACCACTGGATAGACTGTAGACGTTGAAGAAAAGCATTATATTTCGTATTGCCAAGTAAATTTTTTTTAAGTTGGCGACTCATTAAAATTTTCTCGCGACCCCTCTGGGGATCGCGAACCATGGTTTGCGCACTACTTATCTAACCAAGTTTTACAAAACCTGGTTTCACAATGAAATAGCCATTTCCCATAGAAAATGCCCCCGCTCCCGCTGTGAAGAATTGAAAATCATTAGCACTAGTTAAGAGTATTTTTTGACATTGATAACAAATCAATAAAGATATTAAAGGTAAATTGTCGGGAAGGCACTTTTTCCTGAACTTCAAATTGTGGTGGTAGTCTATAGAAAAAATAGGTTTTCTGCGATTTCTGCAAAGGGTTGGTGATCTCAATCCTATTTCTTAGATAAGAAACTAGAGCATCTGTTGCCTCTAATGCACATGGATTAATATTGAAAAAAAAAGCATGCGAAACACGTTCAAACTCATTACTTATATACTCTAAGACTCCCATTACAAAAGCCATATTCAATCCCCATAGGGCGCAGTATAGCCCAGATGCTCTTGCGCCATAAAAAAGCCAAACAAACAAACAAACAATTCCCATAGAAGTCCTTACGGAGGGTGATTGGAAATTATTAATTCCAGCTAAGAGGGTTTTTGAGGCTGATTGTGAATATGCAAAGATTGTGTAAGTACAAGACATCAGAAGGTGATCTTTTTCAAGACCAAATTATAGGTGAAAGATAACGTTCTAAAGTCACAGAAAACAGTAACTCCCTATTTTCCACTTTCAAAAGCTTTTCATATCGTAACTCAACGCCAAAGATGCTATTAAATAGTGTTGGTAATTTTCGGTCTCTGCCGGTGTGTGGATATCTCTATGAGATGTGGATATCGCTGTGGATTGTGGATCTCTTTCTTACATGCAGGGTCTAGGGCAGTGGGTCTCAATCTTTGTTAACACGCGATGCATTATTATGAGGCGTCGGATATTGCGACACGTCTGTACAATAGATGGCAGCACTGCGTAGGGGCTTTATTATTACCAAGAGCGAATAGGCGAGTTCAATAAATCGTTGACTAGTAGTTGTGTGTTTGTTTACTTTGTTCTGAGTTCGTTGTTTATTAAGCCGCAACATTTTGTGGCCGTGTTTGATATTTTTGTTTAATATGGGAAAGCTTTTATTTAAACGTCACAGATTGAACATCTAAAATGATGTTCGTTGTGAAAATACAAGTAGCGATTCGTCAGGACCGAGTAAAAATGCAAGAATTTTCAGCGATGGCAAACATTAAATATAGAAAACGGGGGAGGCTTCTTTCTCTTGATCAAGAATTACAGGTGTGTTTGTCTGTGATTCGACCCTGTATTGAGCAACTGTGCAAAAATAAACCAGCAGGTATTTCTCATTGAACTAAAAAAATATTATTGATTCATTAACTTCAGGCGTTCCAGTTTTCACAATTTGCGTATGTTCTTTTGTATTAATAAATAGCGTTCTTCAAAATATTTATTTTTTTCGCGACACAGTCACGGAATTTCACAAGACACTAGTGTGTCGCCACACATGTTTTGAGTGACACTGGTCTAGGGTAAAAGCAGGTTTTCTAAATTGCGCCTTTGTGACAAAAGGAGACGATAAATTATTATTATTATTATTAAGTTAATAATAATGTGCCAAATTGCTTAACTTGGATAAATGCACCTATCATTACGCTTATCATTGCTTAATAACCCGTCAGTTTCTTTGCGAAACATATGATTGTCCAATGGCCGTGAAATCAGTATAGGGATGCAAAACACAAAAAAGGAGAGAACTAATTCAAACAAACGTAACAAATTTAATTATGACTAATTACTACTCTACAAATTCTATGCAGTTATATAAATGGCGAAAGTTTCCACATGGACAGAAACATAAATGTCTAGCTGATATTCTTGCTATGGTGCTGTGATTTATCAATACAGGTTGTTATCAAATCAACGGCTCAGCAACAATATCTGTCTAAATTGCAATATGACAATACAATAAATTACACCAATACTGAGAACGTATGCCAGATATTAAATTAAAACAATGCAAGAAATACTGCCTGAGTAAGCAAGGGCAAATGGGAAAAATAGAATGTTTCATAACCTAATTTTCAAATTAAACCTAAATAATGGTACACCTCGTACAAATGGGAATAAATGGATATTGACTCACGTGCGACTGTTATGATGGGGTGTTGCAGTCACGTGACCGTTGTTTTGTTGCAGGTGCATTACGCTGTGGCTCGTCGTGCACTTCAAAATCCAATTTCTGATGAGAAAACATTTACGGGGCTGCGGGGATGTTGCTGCTCCACTCCTGCCGGACTTGGCGTATTTTAAGGAAAATGTCTGGCTCTGCTGATGCAAAAAACAACGATGAACAGCCGGGATGCCACTGCGTTGATTCACTAGGACTCGGCATATTTTACGGACAAACGTCAGGCTCTGTGATGTGGAAAACAACGATGAACAGCCGGGATGTTGCTGCGTCAGTATAGTAGGACTCGGGCGTATTTTATTGATAAACGTCAAGCTTTGCTGATGTGAAAGCAACGATGAACAGCCGGGATGCTGCGGCGTCAGTTCCGTAGGACTCGGCGTATTTATAAATAAACGTTAGCTCTGCTGCTGCGAAAAACAACGATGAACAGACAGGATGCTGCTGCGTCAGTTCAGTAGGACTCTACGTATTTTTTGGACAAACATCGGGATTTGCTGATGCGAAAATCAACGATGAATAATTATAGTCAGCCGGAATTCTTCACTCTGCAGTGGCGATGAATATAACTCTACGCAGCTGATGCGTATGATTTTGTAGCTCGTGAGCGAATCGAGAATTTTTGGAGCTTTAATAAAAACTTTCCAAGTGGAGCCCGTGCGATACTTTCAAGTAGGAAGGTTGTGAGTCTTCCCACCTGCGACTTTGCTTGCCTTGAAGTCTCCGACCGAACTCCAAGTTCACGTCAAATTGAGACGTCCTTTTCCGTACGCTGCTCCCGCTCTTCTCTTCTATTTTCTTCTCTTACTATCCCCAGCACGACCCGCACGTCAATGAAATTAAATTACCCAATCCACTCACAGGATTATTCGTTTTGCCAGTACATTGGCTGTTGCTATATATGCAAACTATACTGCTGATCTCTGATAGGTTTCCTTTCGCGGGGCGGTCTACTGTTTTTGAGTTTAACTACGCCCTGAGTTTACGATACTAGAATTTACAAGCCCTTAATTAATTTTGACGTTTTATGGGATTTTCACTGTTTATTTTAGCCTGGCTCTGGCGCCTAAACCCATAAAACGTCGTCTGGCTTTATTTTTGTCTACCCATGCTTACTTTGTACAAATACACAGAATATATTTGGCAAACTAATATTCTCCTGTAATAATACGTTAATATCCACACAAAATGATTTAAAGAACAACGTAATTCAATATGGCTGACGAGCACGCCATATATATCGCCCCACTTCCCTTTTGAAAAAGGAAATGCGTCTAGCCATAAATTCTTCCTGGCGGACGGATTTGCTTTTCTATTAATTCACTTTGCATCTTCAACAGAAAAAAACAAAATGCTAAACGCAACATAGACAAAAATTAACAAATCCGACTAAACATCAGGGATACAAACTAATAAACAAAATGCTTGTAATACAATATTATGCTGCTTTTACGTTACAATATTTGTTCAACTATATTTATGCTGTTGCTTAGAACGATATAGGCACTCAATATTCCTTTTAGGGAATATTTTCCGCAAGTGTCCGTGGAACAGTAAAATTTCTAACCACTGCGCACTTCTTTTCTTTTTTTTTTAAAAGGTAGAAATATTCTCCTGCTTGTCATACTTGCACGTCAACACATATACATAATATATTACATGAGAAAACATAGATTTTTATTTAAAAAGAGGTGCACCATAATTATTAAAATACATAAGGGCGTTTAAAATAACATTATCTATACTTATAGAAACCAACCATACACTATAACCATTTTTAGCGGTAGCGCAACATCACAAACGAAAATCGAAATCCAAACTTATTTTCACTTGTACGGCACCAGCCGTAAAAACGCGTAGGGAAAAAAAGCGTTTTGCTTTTCCCTATTTGTCGTAAACAAAATATCCCTACACCGCTTCAACTTCCAAACTTGTTTTTCAAAACACGTGTTTCATCTATAATTCCCTTAGTAACAATAGGACACCCTTTTTAACTAGCTTAAAGTACCTGTTTGTAGAAAGGCGAGGTCCCTCTTTTACCTTTTCAAACACACGGAAAAAACAGGATATTCTCCTTGCAATATTCAGTCAAATAGTTCCATTATTCTTTTTTTTTTTTTTTCAAATGCGTGTGCGCTCGAGTGTCTGTGCGTTTATATTGTTTGTGTGACTGTGGATTACAGAACAACTTTCAACTTTCAACAACTGTGGAGAACAACTTTCGTAACCGCATTGGATTACCATACCATTTGGATTACTATACCACGGATTACAATTCCCCCATCCACTGATTACAATACCAAAGGAAAAACGTACTACTACTAAAGAAAATACTAAAGAAAATTGGCTGACGAGCACGCCATATTTCTACCGTCTTTGAAAAGGACAGCACGTGACTCCAATTTTAATTTTGAACTAGAGATTATTAATTTTCAGAAAAAGTATCGGAAACGAGTTCAAATTCATCTGCAAATAAATAGGTTAAAGCATATTTTTTGAAGTTAAATTTGCTCACGTTCCCGATATGTCCCGAACATTTATATATGTACATCAGATGAAGCATAGCTTTAAGTTGTTTCTTGCTTAAACTAGAATTGAAGTCACATGTGGTCTACCTTGAAAAAGTTACAGAATCATGCTGCTTTTGTTGCCTGCCATTATGATTTGAGGTTTAAAGATAATTTTTTCCCCGTGATCGCTCTATTTAAAATTTTTACTGATTCGCGCGTGCAATCAGCGTCAAAAATACCCTTTACAAATAGTTGTTGACCTGGAGAAGATTTTCTGTGAGAAGCAGAAACCGCTCTTTGAAATCACAGTGTCAGCTGTATAGAGACATTACGTTAAGTATGCCATAAAGGAAGATAAAATCAATATAAAAATTAATTACTTGTCTATTTTTCTAACACCAAATGAAAATATTTTTTGATGTTTCACTCACAAGCTCTTAAACGCAGGAAAAGTAAAATGCTATTGCAAATAGGAAAGACGAACTGCTCTTAAAAATAGGAACGACGAACTGTTCTTGAAAATAGGAACGACGAACTGCTTTTGAAAACAGGAAATCTACAATGTTTCGGATATTATTAGAAAAGGTGAAATGCTCTTGAAAATAGGAAGTGAACTTTAAGTAACCTGGATTTTAAATTACCAGTAAGCAAGAGCCTCCCTGCCGTTGCGCTAAGAATCGTTTCACCCGTCAGTTTGTTCCTTGTTTCGCATCGGTATCTTTTGCCAAGTCCGTCAGAAGCTTCTACTCGGCGGACGTGAAGCTCCCCTGTTGGAAACACACTAAATCTGTCGCCTATAAAAATGAGAAATTCCATATAAAAACAAAAAAAAAGTCACCGTTACATTACAAAATTAACAGTATACTAATGATAAATTGGTATTATAATAATTCTGCCAAAAATTGACATTATAATAATTGTGCTGCCAAAAATTGATATTATAATAATACTTCCAAAAACTGACATTATATTACTGCTGCCAAATTGACGTTATAATTAATTGCAGTAAGAAATCGTTTTTCTGTTCAAGATCATTATTTTAATATAATTTTCATTATCATTATGGTAAAGTTTGTGCATTTTTGTTTATTGTAAAGTATGTGCATTTTGTTTATTGTAAAGTTTGTGCATTTTGTTTATTGTAAAGTTTGTGCATTTTGTTTATTGAAAAGTTTATAATGAAATTACTGTAAAGCTCACAATATATGAATATGACAAAGCTTACAGTATATTACTATTGCAAAGCTTATAATAGAATTATGGTAAAGTTAGTAAAATTATTGTAAAGTTAATAAAATTATTGCAAAGTTAATAATATTATTGTAAAATTAATAAAATTATTGTAAAGCTAATACTTACTGCAAAGATTAAAATAAAAATATTGTAAAGTTTATAACAGAACTATCGCAAAATTCATTGCAGAATTTTTGTAAAATGTTTTATAGAATTATTATAAAATTTATTATGATTATTGTAACGTTTATATTACCTTGTTATCTTAGATTTAATAGTATCACTATTTTGTAAAGCTGAAATTATCACTATTATAGAAAGTAGGACTCACTATTATATTATAAAATTGGGGTTACCATATTACAAATTTATGTTACCATTATCGCATAACTGATAGTATCCTTAAATTGTAAAGTTGGCTTTATCATTATATCATGAAAGTGACCTTATCATTATATCGTGAAAGTGACCTTATCGTTATACTGTAAAGTTATCCTGATAATAATGTAATGAATATATATATTGTAAAATGGTTCTGTGCGACAAATGAAACGAATTTTTATCATTACATTGTCAATTTTGACATTATCTTTAATTTGTATATTTTATATTATTATCACAGAATTTATACTATTTTATAACTGATTTTTAAAGTTAATCATAAAATTATGTGGTGAAGTTGGCGTAAAAGTTATTTTCAAATTAACAAACACACGCACATACAAAAAATATATAGAGTGAGTTGTTAAATTACTCGTAAAGAAAAGAATGATTTTCCGGCGCCTGGTGGGACCCGAACCCACGACCTCCTGATTGCCGGTCAGGTGCTCTGGCACTCAGGACCTGCAATCAGGAAGTCGTGGGTTCGGGTCCCACCAGGCACCGGAAAATCATTCTTTTCTTTACGAGTAATTTAACATCTACTGTTGCCACATCATCGGCTAATATGAAAAAACTGTTACCTAATATAGAAAGAGTTAGCACTTCATTGCCAGTTAATAAACTTATCAACATGTATTATATAACACACACACACACACATATATATATATATATACATATACATACAGAGCCTTTACTAGGTATTTTGCCACTTTAGGGCGAGAATTGAAAAATGTTCCCTTTACTACCACTACTATTTCGCCTATCTCCCTCTACCACCACCAATATGCAGCGGTACCTGGTTCGAATCCAGGATGGGGACGGCGTCTCTTTTTTTCCTAAACAACAACAAAAAAAAAAGCTCTAGATTGAGCTAATAATACGTGGGTGTCAAATTTATTAGAAATATTAATTTATTATTGTAAAGAGAAAGGTCACGAGGAATGATATAGTCACTGAAGTACGAAGGGGATAGGATCGATAGGGAGTCATAACCTTCCTCCATAACGATGCAATAATTTTTTTTGTATATATATACATGTAAATATATGGAATTGAAGTTCTGTAACCTCTCCTTAAAAACATGTAAGCCTTCCCCACTTAGAAAATTTTTGCGTACGCTATTGGCGTTAGTAAAATCAAACTTGGTTAACGCGTATTGCTTTTTGAATACTCGTCAAATTGTTTAAGAATTCCCGTATTTTAGTTCTTTTAACGCGATCATGGTTAACATGGTTAGTTAATTTTTCATAAACAGCAGAAATAACCATTACTAGTTCAGATTCAGTGTCCTGGTTTTCAGAATAGAAACACTACTATTATATAAAGTGTTTCTAGTTGGAAATAAATATTCGCTTTATGAAGTCAGCCACATGGCTTTTGGAGAAGGTACTCATAAATTATTTTGCATTTGTGTGAGACACTCTTTGGTATTTTGTGGTATATCGTGGGTTCTATGCTATACTAAAGTATCTGTGCAATTTAAATGCCGAGGAAACAGTATTTAAAGGTTTATTTCCAGTACGCTTTAACATAGATCAAAGCGCATGTGGGATGGATATACCACCATTTAGGTCAACAGCGCGTTCTGGCAGCGCAGTCAGAAAATAATTGACCAATAAATAACCTTAAAATGTCTTCAGCTAAACATTGTCCAATTTGAAGGTACGTTAGCCTATCATGGGTGTCAATGATATGTCCGCTACACCTGTGTTCATGAACTGACGGATAATATGTAATCGTGGCTTTACCCGAGTTCAGCTTATATGCTTATGTTGTAATTATATACATGTTAGGTTAGCGTGATGCATGCTGTATATCAAAACGCTTTCTTATCTTTAAAGCTTTTATGTTCATATTACATATCAAATCACTTACTTATTTTGAACATTTTCATATGCATATTAAAACATTTATTTAGCTTTAAAGTTTTAATATGCACACTGCTTATCAAACATGCTTACTTTTAACTTTTCCACAATCATAATTCATACATAATTCATATCAAAACAATTTAAGAGTTTCTTACACATATTCACTGAATGATTCAAAACCTGATTAGTCCGTCCCCCCCTCAAAATAAAAAAAAAAAAAATAAAAAAATTGCTGTTATAGAATGAGAATTGAAAAAAGTTTATGTTTTACAGAAACAAATACCTAAAGAGGATCTCTTAAAAAAAATATAACTTTTTGAAGATGCAATAGTTGTTAATTGCAATAAAATGTAGCTGCCTGTTTTAAATGTAAGAATGTGATGTATAACGTATGTATAATGTGATGTATAACGTATGTATAATGTGATGTCTTTATAACTTTTATCGAATTCAACTTGAAGCGAGGTTCTTTCTTCTATCGCGCACCCTTTCAAGCGCGGATTCAGAAATATTTCAAGGAAGGGCGATTTATATCCAAATCCAATTTTTCGCCGTGTCTTGTACTTTTCATTTCATTTTCCATGATGTTATCCCGGATTTAGGGGAGGGCAACCGCCCCATCTTCCCCTTTGCATCCGCCAGTGAATTCTTGACATACGCTGACTTGAGAATCCGTGTATTTATCAATTGCCAATTACCACATGGGAAGTATTCTTATCCTGGGGAGGACAATATTATCCAACTTCGTGATGTATTAGTGAAAGAAATCGTTTGAGTAAGAATTTGCTCTTCTTGGAGTATTAAGATTATTTAATAATTTATATTATTTATATTTATATTATTTAGTAATTATAATATTTATATTATTTAGTAGTATAATATTTATATATTATTTAGTAATTATAATATTTGTATTATTCAGTAATTATAATATTTATATTGTTAGTAATTATATGTTATATTGTTAGTAATTATAATAATTATATTATTTAGTAATTATAATATTTATATTATTTAGTAATTATAATGTTGTATTATTTAGTAATTATAATATTTGTATTTAGTAATTATAATATTTATATTATTTAGTAATTATAATAATTATATTATTTATATTATTTTGTAATTATAATAATTATATTATTTATATTATTTAGTAATTATAATAATTATATTATTTTATATTATTTAGTAATTATAATAATTGTATTATTTATATTATTTAGTAATTATAATAATTATATTATTTATATTATTTAGTAATTATAATAATTATATTATTTATATTTGTATTTAGTAATTATAATAATTATATTATTTATATTTATATATTATTTAGTAATTATAATAATTATGGTATTTATCTATTTATATTATTTAGTAATTATAATAATTATATTATTTATATATTTATATTATTTAGTAATTATAATAATTATATTTATATTATTTAGTAATTATAATATTTATATTATTTATATTTATATTATTTAGTAATTATAATAATTTATATTATTTATATTTAGTAATTATTTTATATAATAAAATCAAACGTATCCTCCCAGAATATATTGAGCGAGACGGTAGCGCAAAAATTCAAAACTCAGGGGGGGGGGGGCTTGAGCACCTGGAATCCCTCCCTTCCTTACGTCACTGTTGAGTAACCAAATTTATCATTAAAGTACAAAATGATTGGTTTCAGAACTGGAATGAATGTGCTTGGTTTATTTTCTGTGATTTCTGCTTAACTGCACGTGAGTTTGCTACCCCAAGATCAGAAATTAATCGAGCAAATTGTAATTAGAAAATCTTTAATTAATTTCATTATCTCGCTACATACGGTCGATTTATTAAGTAATTAATTGACCAATTAATAACGATGGTTGTTGTTGCATGAAGTATAGATGTTGGCACCTTACGCATCCGTCATGAACGACTGAAATGTTGCCAAATATGTATCCATAATTCTCATCTTCTTGCGTATTTAATTTTAAGTATTAATTTTTTGACTACTCCAAACCATATTTTTCGCATGATTGGTTCGTAACCTTTCCGAAGAAGTGGATAACTTTTGGACTAAATTGGCCCAGTCCTAGGGCCCTGCGGTTCCCCACCTCTCACAAAGAATTATTATTTAAGTTTAAGCGTTATCTCAATTTTGTTTATTTAAAAATATCCGAGAAAATTCCATTATTGAAAAGCCTGAAGATTAAATAAAATGAATTTTGAACAGAAACGTGATTTATTATCCGAATATGGTGAGGGCCACATTCTTCGGAACCCATTTGATTCCCCCCACTCAGGGCCCCTAAAATTCTTAAACCGGTACTAACAACTATTGAGAAAATAACGTTAGATTTAATAGAAGGATCTTCATTTTCAATCTCTGATACATGATGCTGTTTTTCCCATCTTTGCTTTCAATATGATAGTGATAAACCTGTTTAGCATATTCCCTTATATTCATTCTGGCATATATATATTCAAAGGAGAGACCTTCATTCAGCAGTGGATAGATAATGGTTGAATATGGTGATGATATATATATATCCAAACTCTATATTTATAAACTCAAGAGAACAAAAATAATTGAGATAGTGTTTTCAGGATAATCAGCAGAGTTTTCTTGCAAGCAAATTTTTGCATCTTTGGCTTGAATCATCCATCATATTTCTCTCTCGTATCGATAGCTAGTATGTATATTACTTTAACTAAACATAAGTGCCTCTACTTTTATAACTATTATTTTCGTATCTGTTAAATCTTAAATAAATAAATTATTAAATACGATATGAAAAAACAATCTCAAAAATTGTTCTCTGCAATTTTCTCACTGTTTGTAATTTGGCGTTTGATATAGCAAGGGTTTAAAATAAAAAGACTTTAAGACAGCTCTGAGTAACAAATATATTGTCTTAAATCAGAAAGGGTAGAGAACTGATATTTTTCGAGTTATCAAAGAATTCAAGATCATGGAGCATCAAGATCATGGAGCATCAAGATCATGGAGCATCAAGATCAAACCATAGATAGATAGCTACCTAGCAAGTAAGCAAATTAATTAATTAATGAATGAATTAATTATTCTGCATTCTCTTTAACTTTTTCTCTTCAGTCTTCATGCTTATTTTACCACTGCTTTTAAGTTTAAATTATCTTTGCCCTCAATTTTCATTCTCATTCCCTTAGCGTTCATTCTCCCTCTTCCAAGATTTTGCTTTTCCTTTAAGTCATCTTAGGGCAATCTTCAGCATAGTAAACTGTATCAACTCCCTTTTCTCAGGAAAAAGAGTAGAATCAATTATTTAAAAATTTTTGAACTACGGCGTAACTGTAAAATTGAATTTTACGGAATTACCCGGACAAAAATATGAGGGCGAAGCACGTGCTTAATTGCATATTAAACGAGCAGAAATTTGAAAATAAGTAGTATTAGATTTCTGGTGTATAAAATATATTGTTTTTTGCCCTATTTAATTCCACATTTTCGGAAGAAAAAAACTCTCTTTAAAGTCTCATTAGTTCCCAGCTCCACGGTTTTTTTCTACGATAGAAAATTTTCTGTGTTTTTTGTAACAAAACGCTGCACGGAATT
>QLNU02014176.1:143511778-143538159 GCA_006491805.2 Dysdera silvatica
ATATGAATCATGAAAGATACTACAATCGTATATGAATCATAAAAGATACTACAATCGTATATGAATCATAAAAGATATTAGAATCGCATATGAATTATAAAATATATTACAATATATGAATCACAAAAAATACTGACACAAAAATTTAAAGGGTTTTGTGTGTGCGTGTGTGCCTAGGATCCACAATTTCTCCACAACTACTTTGCTCAGGGGTTTTTGGATATTTCGGTGTAAGAGTTCTGTACTAACTCAGAATGGATAATTTTTTTTGAGACATTATGGAACAAATGCAACAATTTACGTTGTTCTGTTGTATGTCTCTGAGGGGCATAGTGTTCGTTGTATGATAGTTCTGACATACGTACACGTGTTCGCTGTACTATATTTCTGGAGGTTTGACCCATTTACAAGTGTTCTTTGTACGTTAGTTCTGGAGGTTTGACCCATGTACAAGTGTTCTTTGTACGATAGATCTGGAAGTTTGATCTATGTACACGTGCTCGCTGTATGATAATTCTGGAAGTTTGACCTATGTGCATGTGTTCGCAGTACAAGTAAGGGTATGATAGATGACATTAATATGTTGGTGCATATTATTTTGTTCTTTGCGTTAGCTAATTATCGATAGATGGTAGAAATAAGTCAGTATACTGGCTTCATACCTATAGGTATGAAGTCAGTATGCTGGCTTCATACCTATAGGGTTTAAGATTCTGGTAATGGGCTCGCGTATCTCCTAGATGAACAGAACAATAGTTTAGGAGGAAGAAACATGTTGTAAGGATGTTGTGTTAGGATTAGGGAGGGATTTTTATGTGACACAAAATAAAAATATTTCGGACATTCTTGAAGCTGGACACTATCGTTCCATACGTACGATAGTATCCAGTTTCAGGATTTATGTCAGATTTAGAATCTCTTTTATGTAATGTCCTGAAAAGCGAAGACACTTTGGTGGGGTGAAGAAAAATTTGTAAATCTATCCGTAAGAAGAGGCTTTCTGCAAATGGACATTTTGCCAGTGGCGGCTCGTCAGGTGAAGCGAGAAATCCAGAGAGAAATTTGAGCGGGGGTTGTAAAATACAGTAAGACCCAAAAATAAATTTTTCTTGTTTAAATATAATTAAAACGTACATACGTGATACAATGACATAAGACAGGTTTACAAGCTTGTCAAAAAGTTCAATTGAAAAGGAATTACTAAACGAGTTAATAAATTTGAAATAATGTGACGACGACACTGCGCGTTATTAAACTAATTGAAAAGACAACAAATTAACACAGTTTAATAAAGTTTAATCGTTTACAGACTGTTTCAATAGCCCTGGGCTATTTTCATCAGAATGGCCAATGATAAAACAATGTGTAATGACAAACCTGTGTTACAAACAGCGGTTACAGGTATAATGAAATGAACAGTAAAAATCAATCAAGCACATGGGTTAGGGGAAATGTCTCTGGTAATGGAACTTAGACATACACACACACACACACACACACACACACACACATATATATATATATATATATATATATGCATACTATACTTACATATACACATATATACGTAGAGTTTGAAAACCAAATTAAAAGTTAAAAAAGTAGTACAAAATATTCTATAGAACCAAATTAATGTGTGTTATGTAAAAAATATGTTATAATATGTTCCCAGAATAAATTATACAATAGTAAGAAATAAGCAGTGAAGCGTATATATACGCGTCTGGCAAATCTCGAAAACTAGCAGAAGCGTATATGTATACGCGTCTAGCGGAATCAAAACTGACCAAAAAGCGTATATGCGCATAGGCCCTTGATACTGGCCGAGACGTATATGTACGCTTCTTTCCCCTCCTCCTGCGCAATGAAATCTCTATGTGGCCGCTGTCTGCGGTTTGGACTTCGCATGACGCCTTTAGTCTAAATGTCCCCTCAATTCAAGTCGGATTCGGAAACTTGTGTTTATGATTTCCATTTTTTCCTAAGTATCCGGTACTCCTTCATTTTGTTTTCCATAATATAATGGCATATGGCCTGGGCTCAAGGGGAGGACGATCATCCCATCGCCCTCCCCAGGATCCGCCAGTGTACCCAACTCCGATAATTCGACGACAAATAACAATAGTACATTCGTTTATTGTAATACCGTTTGTCAGCGTTTCTGAGGGTCGCGGTGACATATCAAGAACGTGGCGACATAAAAAATAAGATGTGTATGTAATACGAGGGCGAATCAGAAAGTCTTTGCTCCTATTTTTTATTAGCCAAAATAAGGTACATACAGGTAATTACAAATATACGTACTATTCTACGTACCTTACACTATTTTTCCACATAGTCCCCACACCGGTTCAGACATTTGTCCCATCGCAGCACTAAATTTGAGATGCCCCTGTGGTAGAATTCGTCCGGCTGACTGTGGAACCACCGTCGGACTGCTGTCTTGGCTTCATCGTTGCACGTGAATCGCTGTCCTGCCAGGAACTTCTTCAGCGGACCGAAAACGTGGAAATCACTAGGGGCGAGGTCCGGACTGTATGCAATCAGAACCGCCGACAAGCTCCGGTCATTTCACTGGGAGAGTCTGGACCACCCACCATACAGTCCGGACCTCGCCCCTAGTGATTTCCACGTTTTCGGTCCGCTGAAGAAGTTCCTGGCAGGACAGCGATTCACGTGCAACGATGAAGCCAAGACAGCAGTCCAACGGTAGTTCCAGCCAGTCAGCCGGACGAATTCTACTACTGGGGCATCTCAAATTTAGTGCTGCGATAGGACAAATGTCTGAACCGGTGTGGGGACTATGTGGAAAAATAGTGTAACGTACGTATAGTTGTAATTACCTGTAGGTACCTTATTTTGGTTAATAAAAAATAGGGGCAAAGACTTTCTGATTCGCCCTCGTATACAAAACGAACACGCACACAAAAGACAGTGTTGATTTTTTTTTTACTAGTTTAGGGTCGCCGGGCTAAAACGGTTGAGAAACGCCCTACGTTTATAATTTCTAAAATATTTTAACTACAACTTCCAAGACAGCTAAATTCAAGTTACTATATTAAAAGTAATCAAAAGTAGATAAGAAAAATTAAAGTAATTGTATTTAAAATATTCGTAAATAAATATTTATTTTTCAACTTTATATATTTTTAACTTTACTTCCCATTGCACGTTAGCTGGCACAAGCGTTGTGACGTAATGCTAATATACTTTCATCTGAATAACTATAAAGCGGGGTTGGGGCCAATGGGATGGGGTAGGCAAATCAAAAGTTAAATTCGAAATTCTCAAGTTTTGTAGTGAAAATAAATGATTAGAGGTTTATCAGAAACGTATATTATTCTGGTGAACAAAAGCATATTTATAAAATTATTTTTAAATATTTGTAGTGTGTAATTATTATAAGAAAACTATTTGAAGTACAAAAAATATAGATAATGAAAGAAATATCATATATAACGAAAATATAAAATAAATTATAAAAAAGATTTCTTTTAATTTTAAGAATTAAAAAATACTCTTATTATCGTGAAATTTAAGGCTTATTTATTTTTTACTGAGTTACAGAGTAAACATAGTTTTACCGAATACAGTTTGTCTTATCATAATATACTTATTCGTATTCAAATCCACTTAGTGAAAAAAAAAGCAATATTTATTCATTTACAGAATATAAATTTTTTCTTGAAAGACATGTGAAATTTAGTAGTTTCCCCCATCGTGTCACCACTTTTGTTTCCACATTGAAATTCCTTTAATTCAGGCAAAGCCCCCCCAACACCTGGAAATGTGGTCAGCCACACAAGAACGTAGCTAGGATTTAATTTCGGGGAGGATTTAAATTTTTTCACAAAATAACGAATAAATGTATGTCACTTTTTTTGTGAAGATATATAAATAGATCCTGGCGCAGGAGAGGGAGGGGCTCAGGGTGCTCAAGCCTCTGCACTATATATCAAAACGTATTTTCTCTAAGACTGTATCACATGATCTTCTTTGAAGTCATTTGGGCCCCCATGAATTTTAAATTGCTATGCTACTGAAATAGATTACTCAAAAATAAATGAGAAAATATCAATTTTGCCGCTAGAGATTATAAATTCTTGATTGTAGTTTTGTCATCAAAATTTGATTTTTCAAAAAGCCCCCATTTTAAAGAAAATGGTTTCTATTTTTTCTTTCTTTAAAGAATTCTAAAATTAATGGTTTTCAAAATGAGGACTTACAGGGTCAGAATATTCATAATTCAAGATTTGTGAGTTTTTCTCACCTTTTGACAAGTTTGACAAGTA
Organism: Dysdera silvatica; assembly: GCA_006491805.2. Classification (NCBI taxonomy): domain Eukaryota; kingdom Metazoa; phylum Arthropoda; class Arachnida; order Araneae; family Dysderidae; genus Dysdera; species Dysdera silvatica. The sequence continues at coordinate 143,516,071 of QLNU02014176.1, forward strand.
AATACATATAAGTATTTTTGCGACCCTATTACAAATTTTGTTTCCCCCCTCTGGATACGGGCATGGCCCCCCTGGAAAATAGTTTTTCAAAATAAATTTTCTTAGAATTTTCTTTTAATTTTTTGTTTGTATAAAAGTTTACATGACCATAGAAATTGTTCTTTGCAGGTAAAATGTATTCAAAATAGATTTTTGAGGTAGATCTTGTGTACATTATGCATTTTACAAAGATTTGAGTCTTTATGTACTCTATAATAAAGATAAGGGAAATTCTAAATATTAGTATACCTCTCTAAGTTTTCAATGCAAAATTTAGGTTAAGAAATTTATTCATTGATGTTAAATATATTAGCCTACTTAGATATTTAGTATTATTAAATATATTAATAAAATACATTAAAATATTAAAGAATTTTAAGCCCCTCGTAGCTTTCTGAGGAAAAGATTTTTGGCTCGCTTTACCTAACTCGCTTGGAAAGTGAAAGGAAAAGAATAAAAAAAACAAAAACAAAATGAATGAAAAGAAAAAGAACGGAACGAAAAGAAAAGAAAACGAATGAACCAATCAAATCACACAACATCTTAATGGAGCATTATCCATCTCTTTGTTTTTACTTTTTGATTGTGGCATCATATTTTCTATCACAGTTAAACTAAGCTATAGCGAACCTCAAGGGATCGAACCTTTGGTTCGTTATACCCGGGTGTTCGTCATATCCGATAGCAATAGTGGCTGATTGGACTAGACCAAAAAATTCGTTCGTTATATACAGGTTTCGTTGTAAGTCGGGTTAACTATAGCGAGGTTTAACTGTATCCATTGGAAAAATGTTTCCAATCAAATTGTTGATTCAACATTAATTCAACACTCTTTTACGTTCAAATTATTATACTCACACATTTCTTTTTATACACGTATTACATTTGTGGACATCATAAACACTGGAAAGGTATATAGGCAATTAGCTAACCAATCTGCATACGGAATAACAGAATTGCAATCGCCATTCCTCTTTTTCTTCGAATTCTTCTGCTTCGGTGAACAAGAAGAAGAATATATGGAAGAGAATTCGAACTTTCCAATTAAAACGCATAAAGCCTTGATCTGAACAATAAAAGCGAGAGACGTGATGGTGTAATGATTAATTTTAGTAATAAGGAGTAGGACGGTGCCTGGAATTTACGGCATTTCTGGGATGATTTGTGTCGTAGGATTTGTCGGCCAAATTTCTCGCAAATTCTCTATTCGGGCCAGATCGGGATCTTTGCCAGAATAAGGAACGATGGAATGTGGGCATATTGGCAGCCAAGGAACAATGGAAGAGTTTGAAGTGGTTCGGAATGCGTTGGCTTTCGTTTCGGAGTCTGCGAAGTTTTAGGAAAAGTTATCCGAGACGCGTTCTCATTACGGAGAGTATACTCTCCCGCCAGATCATGCCGAGAAGCAGGGACTTCTGTTTTCCATGAACCACCCTCGTTCATCGATATAAGTTACGTTTACGTAATTGAAGGTAAGCTTATAAAGGATTGTGCAAGGTGTGCTGCTTTTCTCAGAACTTCTGGAAAACGGCAAATTCTATTTTTGTCTAAATAAAGACGAAATCCAGAGTTTAGAAAGAACAGTTATGGTTTCATAGATTATTATTATTATTTATTAGCAGGTTTCAATAAATTATATTGTATATATATATATATATATTATTATTATTAATATTGAACCCGCTATTGCTTTTGGTTTTTCTGTCTGCCTGTCTATACGCAATAAAAAGGACAAGGTAAAGGTCTTCCGTAAATGCAATAATGATGGCTGTTGTTAACATTGAAAACCTACCGAGTTACTTGAGAATTAGAGAGTGACGAATTAGAGAGTGGAGGATTAGAGAGTTGCGGATTAGAGAATTGCGAATTAATGTTAATTGAAACTCGCTAAATTTAAATATCGACCTTTGACGATTTTCTTTCACTTGCTTGTTTGTTTATTTATTTTTTTTGTAGACAGATGGTAAAATATATCAATATAATATCTAAAAAAGCAATGTTAGAGAGGTCGTTAAAATCCGATTTAAACGACCTGTGATTTAGCTAAACCAAACTATGTTCCGATATGCTTATAAACAGCCACTCTTTAGGATAGGTGGTCTCAATAACGGGGGGTCTCCCAAGGGAGATATTCCCTGTCTTTATGGGGGCAGGAGGGTGAAAATATTTACTCAAACTGGTAGATTCAAACTGCCGTGATATTGATGCGAGTAACCAACGAAACGTCTTAAAAACGAGAAATAGATATTCTGAGTAATGTGGTAAAAACAGTTTGAGAATCACTGAATTAGTTGATAAAATAAAATAATCAAAACGACAGATTTCTAAATTTAATTTATTTATTTAATATAATCGAAGTTTGCCTTCCTTATCATCACGGTGGGGTGAGAGCGATCCTTCAGAAAGCCGACTATAATGGCAGAATTAAAGATAGATGCACTTAACGTATTGATTTTGAATGTAATAAGTGCATTTACATTAAACATTTAAAAACAAATGTAATAAAGTTTTCAATGAACAGGCCTGCACAAAAGTTTAGACACAGAGGCAAATTATAAATAAAAGCGAGAATTTGCATTGAACTTCGCCGATATTGTATCTAAATAATCCTAGAACCAATAATAAATTGTGCAACTTAAAAGATTACCAAAAGTACTGAAACAAAATATCCCAACACCGTAATATTGGAATCTGCATGCCACAAATGTTTAGGCACATATGTCAGATTTATGCAAATTAACGGCGCGAAGTTCCCAAGTGATCGAAGGGGCGTTTCCCAGAGTTGTTATATAAGGCCTGAAATAATTTAGAATGCTTAGAACGATGCCGAAGTCAAAGCAATTTACGAATGACGAGATTTTGAAGATTTGGAGGCTGAAAACTAAAGGTAAATCTGTTACTCAAATTTCTGTTGCATTGAACCGTTCAAAGCGAGGCATTTATCGAGTGTTATCCCGGGGTGATCAGTATCAACCAAAATCACGATCTGGGAGGCCTCGAGTGACCAGCATTCGGGATGATAGACAAATACGAAGATTGGCTTCAAATGAAAGCCTGTCTGCAAATCAAATAAAAAACACGTTAGCAATGCGAGTGTCAAGAGAAACCATACGTAGAAGGATTGTAGAATGCAGGCATTTGAGATATGCAAAAATGCGCCGCAAGCCCTGCTTGCAATTACATCATAAACAAGCACGACTACAATGGGCAAGGCAGCACATATCATACAGTGACGAATGGCTGCAGGTGTTATTTAGTGATGAAAAAAAGTGGAACTTAGATGGTCCCGATGGCCTTTCGCACTACTGGCACGATCTTCGAAAACGCCTCTTGTCAGTTCTCAGAACTGACTTCAGAGAAGTCTTCGAAGATCGTGCCAGTAGTGCGAAAGGCCATCGGGACCATCTAAGTTCCATCTGAGTTTTTTTCGTCAAGGAGGAGGTTCAGTCATGGTTTGGGGAGCCTTTAGCTTCAATGGACAGACTTCTTTGGCGTTTTTGAATGGAAAACAAGATTCCAAGGCATACCAGGCAACTCTTGAAAGTCACCTATTACCTTTTGGCGAACTTTTATGTGGACGAAACTGGGTTTTCCAACAAGATAATGCGTCCATCCACACATCCAGGTCAACAAAAGAATGGATGAGCGCTAAAAATATTACAGTTCTCGATTGGCCTGCTCTTAGTCCTGACTGTAATCCCATCGAAAATGTATGGGGCATACTAACGAATGTTGTGTATGCCAATGGAAAGCAATATCCGTCCGTTTTAGAACTTAAAAAGGCTATAGAAGAAGCGTGGTTTAATTTTGAACCAGAAACCTTTCAAAATCTTGTGCTTTCAATGAACGACCGCGTCTACATTGATTATTAAAATTGTTCATTTCCTTATGCAAGTGCTAAAATTTATGTTTGTGCCTAAACTTTTGTGCCACATATTTTACTTATTTTAAGTTATATATTGCAGCAAGTTCGCTACTGATGTGATTTCTGTTCTCAAATTTTTAATTTGCATATTACATGTGTTCATACTTCGTAATATTAAAGTTCCTACTTCTTCAGTTTTAATAGTATTTTGTTATACTCAAATTTGTGTTGTGTCTAAACTTTTGTGCAGGCCTGTAAGTGAATGTTATGGAGATGGTCTGACGACGAAAAATGCGATTTTCGGGGTTAAATGATCCTTTGAGGATTTAGTAGTATTTTTTTCTTCTCCGAACTTTGTTCCGAAAGTGATTTGATTTTTGACATGCATTTTTATTTAATTAATTTAAACTGCCAATTAATAACTAAAATTATTATTAATTGTCAGTTTCAAATAAAAGCAAGTGCATGTATATTCTCTGTACAAATATGTCGCATTTAATCGCAATTGGTGGGAGGTTAAGACTCTCGATGATTGACCCAGAACTTTCAAGATTATGGGCAGGGCTTAATGTCACATTATTTGCATATATGTATCATAATACATGTAAAATTGTGATTTATCTTAAATTATTGGGGGTGGAGCTCCACCGGCCTATATAATTCTTCACCTATGACCGCGTACGCCAGTATATGAACCTAATTTGCATATAAAGTTCTTAAAGCACTGAAATAATAAGAGTTTGAAAAACAAGATACGAAATTACAATTGCGAAAAAGTTAAATAACTTAAATGGCAAAGGATATAATAGAGAATCTCTGGTAAACGCATTAATAAACGCATTAATAAACAAGAAAATAAGTTGGAAAAGATCATCAATTTATTTGGCAGAACGCTGATAACGATCAGGCATTAATTTTTTAGAAATGCATCGAAATATATTATTCATTTAGTACTCGTATATATATATATATATTTCGATACATATTACTCATTTGGTGCTCGTATATTTCGATACATATTACTGATTTGGTACTCGTATATATCGATATGATGTATTAGTCACTTGATGCTCGTATATATCGATATGTATTATTAATTTGTTACTCGTATATATCGATACGTCTTATTCATTTGATACTCGTATATATCGATACATTTTGTTGGGTCTCCAGCAGGTTAAAATTTATTGTTTGCTGGGGACCAGTCATTTGTTTGCATGAGCATCTATAGTTATGTACTTTCAATAGATTCCTTATATGGCATACTATTTTTTTTTTTTTAATTCATGGCTGTTTTCTATTTGTAACAATGGACAAATATACACATTATTATTATTATATAATTATTGATTTGAGCTCGTATATCGATATATATTATTTATTTATACTCCTATATCGATACATAATTCATGCTATTCGTAAGTCATTGTAATGATACGAGATAATGTTATGATACTCGTATACTCGATATATATATTATTATTTGATTCTCGTATATCGATACTCGTACGATTATATATTACTATATATACTTATATCATTGATACTCGTATACGATACATATTCATTTGATACTAAGTATATCGAATATATATATATTATATATTATTTATTGATCCCGTATATCGATACATATTATTCATTTCGATACTCGTATACAGATCATATATTCATTCGATACTTCGGATACAGTTATGTTATTCATTCGCACTCGTAATGTCGATATATATTTTTCATTTGCTACTCATATACATTACATCTTTTCTTTCCATACTGATATTCGATACATATTTTTCGTTAAACTGTATATCGATACATATTTTCATTTGATATCATATCTCGATACATTTCTTCAGTTAAAACTCGTACATCGATGGATATTTTTCATTTGAATACTCATAAGCGATCCATTTCTTCAGTTAAAACTCGTATATCGATGCATATTTTTCATTGATACTCATATATAGTAAGAAATATTTCGAATTCTATGATACTGTCTATCACGAGTTCTCGTTGTGGAGAGTTGTTTGTTTACCCATATGCCAGTGGTTCTGAACTTGGTGGGGGCGTGAGGCACTCTCGGGAGCGAATGAAACGATTTGGGAATTTAAAAATAATTTAATATTAATAACTGTTTTCGTTTCACTTTCCCCAATGCGGTTACCAGGAGAAGCCCTGTATTTATCTTTTTTTAAAAAAAAAATCGTACTAATGGTCCGCGGGACTTAAAATTGTGAATTTAGTGGTCCACGAGGTCCAAAAGGTTAGCGAAAACTGTTTAGATAACGAATTCAATTATTATTTCCCTGATATTTCATCAGATGACTGGTCTAGGTTATTGACGAGAAATCTTTTCCTTGTTGATATTGATGTACTGACACAACGTTTTCAAGAAGAAGCCATAGAATTGAAATGCGATTCAAAGGCGAAAGTTGATTTTAAAACAACGGGCCTGGGTGGATTTTGGATACATTACCTTACATTGTATCCTAAGGTCTCCGATGTTGCCTTAAACGTCATTATGCCATTTTCGTTAATATATCTCTGCGAGTTAGTGCTTTCCACACTAACTGAAATAAAAACAAAATAGTGTCGCCGTCTAGATGTGAAGAGTGATCTCCGTTGTGCATTATCCAACATCAAACCAAACACCACACGTACATGACACAATCAAGGCAAAACAGTATCAATCTTCACACTGACATTTAGTGACTTGATTGTTGATCATCTGTTGTTCGTTTTCATCTATTGCTTTATTTGAAATTTGTTCTTTTCGTGGACCATTTCATTAATTGTGTGGAATATCATGTACTGGTATAAAAGTAATGTTCGTTAAATATAAGAAATCATAGTTATTATATAGGCTTATGGTGGTGGGGGGCGTGAGGCCTTACCTTATCTCAAAAGGGGGGCGCCAACTGGAAAAGGTTGAAAACCACTGCTATATGCAGACTGTGTCTGTTCCCGAAGACAAAGAGAATGTATCTACACTGTCTGCCTATATCGAGTTCTCAATCTGTTCTATAACCGCACCTTCGAAAAAAGTTTTGAGTAGTGTTCCCACCCCTACAGAAATTAATACAATATTTGAAGATGAAGAAGCTTAATTTCTCGTTTTCGAGCCACATACGATAATGTAGGTGACCAAATTGAACTTAACAAATAAGCTTTCACCTCCGTGCATAAAATATAAACATCAGTTGAACAACTGGATTCTAATTTACTTTACTATCACTTTTCAAGGCACACTGGTAACTGACGAAGTGATGACTGTGACTTGCCACTTAAGATCAGTACCTCATCCATCGTACCTCAGGTTGGGAACTCCTGGTTTACAATATGATGGCGTTTGATATATTTCTTAAGATATATCAAATCTGTAATAGCATATCGATACATTTACAAAAATTATCATCTTCATTAATAGTTGAAATGGACATGAATGTATGCTATAGTAGTGACAATTTCTTGAGATTGAATAATCACCTCTGCCTGCAGAAGTCCAGGGTATGGAAATAGCGAGGGTGGAAAAGTGGAAGTGTATTTTATTACCAACATTGGTTTAATAAATTTCTTACGATATGGCAAACGAATAATATATCGATATATTTTCAAAATTGCCACTCCAATAATGGATTAAATAAGGACGATTCTGTGCCTTAATAGGGAAAATTACTTACGATTACTTCAATCCGGTCGAATTATCATCTGCGCCTGAGAAAGACTGAAAAAATTCGGAGTATTAAGGTGATGTAATGCAGGAAACCCTGATGTTCTATGTATTTATTATCTAATAATAGTATACCGATATATATATTTTTTTTCCAAAAATTTCTATTCTCTGCAATGGTTTAAATGTGGATGAATGTGCGCTTTCCTAGTGGTAACTGTTCGGGATTACCTAACCAGATTGAATAATAACCTATGCCTGCAGAGTACTGATAGGAGATTGGAGAATGAAGATGATGATGATGGAGAAGATGAAGTTTTTTCGCTACCAGTATTTCTTTAAGCAAACTCGTTAGAAATCACCGCATTCCTACAAGCAAATCGCTGGAAAAACGAGCGAAAATCGGCAGAAATAACAACGGTTTTTCTAAAATGGCCATTCCGGAGCAACAACAACAATATCCGGAATATCACACGGTAAAAAAGGGCAGCCCCTCAAAAATCTAATCCGGATTCCAAAGTACCGGAGCAATCTTTTCGGAAACCATTACCTAGCATCCAGGGGAAAGAAACTTCCAAGTGATTGTGTTTTCCTGACGGGAACAGTTCCGGATCGAATTTGCGGAGTACATTTTCCGTGTGAGTAGAACCTTATTTTTTTCCCCCTCATATGGACACAAAACGAAATAAAATTCATTTCTGGCGCTGGGGCCCCATTTCTTTGTTTTCGTTGCTGGAAATCACCTCGCCTCCATCTTATTGGGACCAACATGGAAGTGAGTGCTCCTAAACAGTAATAAAACAGTTGTTGCTTGCTGTTTGCGGGCAAAGCATTACAGCAAATCCATCAATTGTTTTCGCCGAGCTTATCGACCGATTTCCTGATGGATGGATTCAATGGTTCTTGGCGTTAACCATGAGAGTAATAGAGGGAAAATCAATGTCTTTTGCCGTGCTCATAACATCGCAATTTTCCTGTTAAAAAACTACATTCTTTTCCGCATAGGGAAAAAAAAATTCAAGACGCAAAGATAATAAAGATTCTTTATGATAATAATAATTGTAAGGGAAAGCAAGGTAAGTGAAATTTAGGAAAGCTTAAAGAAAAACACTTTCTTAATGCGAATAGGGCACAATGAGGCTTCCTGCAGAGAGCATTATAGGAACACTGTAAGGAAAGTCAATAATGAACAAACTTGTCAGTGGTTTAGGAAAGGTACAATGAAGAAAGAAACAGAAGAGTTATTTATGGTTGCACAGGAACGCGCATTAAGAATGAATGCAATCGATTCCAAAATAGACAAGTTATTGTTATTGATACTCGTTCGTTATTTTCCTAGCTTATTTCAATCCTTGCCATTTATTACATAGTGATATTATATAGTGTTATTAGATAATATTATATAGTGTTATTAGATAATATTATATAGTGTTATTAGATAATATTATATAGTGATTTATCACATATTATATAGTGACTTATTACACAATAGTATATAGTGACTTATTACACAATACTATATAGTAATTTATTACATAATAATATATAGTAATCTATTACATAACAATATATAATGATTTATTAGATAATAATGCATAGTTATCTATTACATAATAGTATATAGTGATTTATTACATAATACTATATAGTGATTTATCACATGATATTATATAGTGATTTGTTACAATATTATATAGTGATTTATCATATATAGTGATTTGTTACATAATATTATATAGTGATTTATTACATAATATATAGTGATTTGTTACATAATATTATATAGTGATTTATTACATAATATATAGTGATTTGTTACATAATATATATATTTTCATACATTATATAATATATAGTGATTTATTACATAATATATAGTGATTTGTTGCATAACATTATATAGTGATTCATTACATAATATATAGTGATTCATTACATAATATATAGTGATTCATTACATAATATATAGTGATTCACACATAATATATAGTGATTCATTACATATTATATAGTGATTTGTTACATAATATTATATAGTGATTTATCACATAATATTATATAGTGATTTATCACATAATATTATATAGTGATTCATTACATAATATGTAGTGATTTATTACATATAAAATATAATTTCTTGATAATTTATTTCTACACCACATTTGTGTTAAATATCAGCTTAAATGTCATATTAAAGTGTTTATAAAAACCTTGTAGTTTGTTGCAAAGATTTAAACAAATCAACAGTTTATGCAAACACAATTGTTAGTTTATAAAGAAGTACTTGACTTGTTTATACAAAGGTAAGTAATTGGCAGTTTTTAAAATGCAATTGATTTTCAAAAAGTTACTGTTCATTTCTGAAATATAAATAACAGTTTAGAAAAAAAGAAATTGACAACTCTTAAAAAGTATTATGTTTCTGGAACGTAATTGCGCTACTAAAAGCAATTACGTTCAAAAAACTTAATTTATAATTTATGAAAGGAAATTGCTAATTTCTAAAAAGTAATTTACAGTTTCTAAAAGGTAATTTCCGACCTTTAAAAAGTGATTACCAATTTCAAATTGCCCGTTTCTAAAATAAAATTGAATGGGAGAGATTTTTGGTGCAAAACTAAGTATGCAGGTAACATTAATGAATATTGTATATAGAACAAAATGAATGAAAGGATAATTAAAAATAAATATATGGAACGATATAAATTAATAACAGAAAAGAGAAGGAGCAGTTGAGAGAAGAGAGGAAGTGTTACATTTACCAAGAACTGGAAGCGAACGCGACAATATCGATTATAGAAGACCAAAACTTTGGAACTTGCTACCACAGACAATACAGAAAGAAAGGAGCTTTGAAATATTAAAAAGTTACATAAAAAAGGTTAAACACTTATAAATAGAAAATGATTTAAATATTATTCCTGATGAAGGACTGCTGCTGATGCGTCCGAAAGATTTGGTGAGCTTTCTCATTTGCTTTTTACCAGTGTTTAATCTTTGTTATGTATATTTATTCTCTGGTAGTTTGTATCTTCTATTAAAAAATATTAATGAAAGGGAAACTAGTAGAGAAGTTATACGAATGGTAATTTCTTGAGACCCCTTATGTGATACACATTCAACTACATCAGACCATGTCTAATAGCTAATGTAATAACAATAGTTATTTCAGCACTGACGTAAGGTTTAAAATACGACGTTTCGAGGGCGAATTGCTCCCTTCCCCTCAGGTGAAGGCATAAAAATAAAGGCATTAAAAAATAAATAAATAAAAGAATAAAATAAAAATAAAGATATTCTACCTTATACATAGATGTAATGACAGGATTTTGAGGTTGGGATAAAGAGGAATTTGGTTTCAAACTTCAGACACCATTGACACATGCTTTCTGAAATTACGCGAAACGACAAAAGACCACGAGGATATAACACGATTTATTTTTATTATACGACAATATCCTTTATATGCAGCAGAGACTAAAAACAAGAATATCCCTTTTATATCCTGCCCAAGTTACTTGAAATATAAAAAAAAAAATAAAAATGAATAATAATGAGTAGTTTTAAACTTCATACATCCATTGACCCATGTTTTCTTAAATTACGCGAAATGACCATGAGGATATAACATGATTTTTGTTATGCGATTATATACTTTATATGCAGCAGAGACTAAAGACAGGAATATCTTTTTATATCCTTCCCAAGTTAATTAAGTATACGTAAAAATAATAATAAAAATTAGTAGTTTAGTTTGAAATCCTTTACACATCCTGACACATGCTTTCTGAAATTACGCGAAACGACAAAAGACCACGAGGATATAACACGATTTATTTTTATTATACGACAATATCCTTTATATGCAGCAGAGACTAAAAACAAGAATATCCCTTTTATATCCTGCCCAAGTTACTTGAAATATAAAAAAAAAAATAAAAATGAATAATAATGAGTAGTTTTAAACTTCATACATCCATTGACCCATGTTTTCTTAAATTACGCGAAATGACCATGAGGATATAACATGATTTTTGTTATGCGATTATATACTTTATATGCAGCAGAGACCAAAAACAAGAATATCTTTTTTATATCCTTCCCAAGTTAATTTAAGTATACATAAAAAAATAATAAAAATTAGTAATTTAGTTTCAAACTCTACACATCCTTGACCCATATTTTCTTAAATTACGCGAAACGACAAAAGACCACGAGGATATAACACGATTTATTTTTGTTATGCGATTATATACTTTATATGCAGCAGAGACTAAAAACAAGAATATCCTTTTATATCCTCCCCAAGTCACTTGAAATATAAAAAAAAGGAATCCGCGACTGACAGTCAAGGAATCCAATTCCTATTCCGTCAGTTTCCAGATCAAGATCACAGAAAAAAAAGAGAAATCCCGGAATGAAACCGGATTTTTAAAATATAATTTCGGGACGTGAGTCCGGAGCATATTTCTTATCCGGAACTTTCCTGGTTTTTGGAAAGTACGTGAGAGTTTTCCGGCTTTGGCGGGTCGAAAAACTTGAGAAAACCGTATCTCCTTCGAAAATGAGTTCAAGAACTATTTTTTGAGTTAAACGACGAATGCTTTTTCAATCAAAAATACAATTTTAATTCTAACTGGCAGTTCTAAAATGACACTGCACTTTTCGAAAATAAGCTTTTTTCTTCCACGTATTCTTTTTTTGTCATCTTTTAGAATTCTACATACAGCAAAACATTTTTATAACAGACACGCCATACTCGACTCTTTGTTCGTTACTATTCGTATGCTATTCGTATTTCGTATGCTATTCGTAAAGGTGATGTGGATCAAAAATATTGGAATTGGAGATTGGAACAGCATTTGCAGTTCCGGAGTATCCGTTACGGAGGTCTTACTCCTTAACGTAATTTTTATTTATATTCCGTAATGGTATTAGGCACATTTATAGGTAATTAATCGTGACGTAAAATAATCTAGTACCTACACATTTAGTAAAATATACTGCAGGCATCATGTAAATAGTCAGGAACCTGGAAAATTTTAATCTCAAGAAAAACGCGTTCAAAGGCTAGGATTTTGTGTGCTTTAATACAAATTATTCGAAGTGCTTTTAAAAAGTGCTTTTAAAATTAACAACTACGTGTTTAGCTAAGTACTAAATTTTCGCGTGTTTGCCAAAGCATAGTTGATTTAAAAAGTACTTCGAAGATGTGCCCTTGGACAAAAATTGTCAATTTCCCAAATTCATATATTTGGCGTTCATTGGACAACATTTGCTGAAAGCTTTAAAGCTTATTTCTACAAAGCTTAGAAAAGTGCATAGGCATCTTTTGGAAAAAACATTGTTGGACGGAAACTACCATATAAAAGAATAATAAACAGGGCTGACATCATTGTATCACACAGTCACGCGTTTAATGTACTACGACTGACTGATCAAACTTAAATTTTTGCAAAATCAAGAATAAGTCCACATTATTTTAAGCTGTTCAATTTTGTGCCAAGATTTATTCATAGAGTTACAGTTTAGAGCATTTGATGACTTTAAATCGATTGAGTTTGCAATATGATTATAAAAAAGAGGCGGATTTTCGATTTTGTCGCTTGTAGTTTGACATATTTTGCCACTTAGTCTTTCCAAAGGTAGCTAGAGGAATAACGGAGCTCTTGGTGCTGTCGTCAAATTCTTACTTTGACGCCTCTGGCAGTTATTTCAAATTCGTCTTTTCGCAAGTAATCGCGATCTCTGCGTCTTTTGATCCTCTTTCAAGTCAGCTCTTCACCTGACACCAGTTACACCTCCGTCAGTTACTCACGTCAGTTACACCTCCGAAAGTAGCAATTCAAAATTAATAATTCGATGGGCCACCAAAAAATTCAAACACGCTTTTACAAATACCACGGCGTCCAAGTCTTCGTTGAAAATTTGCCGCCCTTAAAAATTTATTATCGTGAGCTTCAACCAACTAAGCATATTGGTAAATCCGTCACTGATTATTCAAAGTAAATATTCAAAACTAAATTATGAACGAAGTTCGGAGGCGAAATATGCAGAAAGTTCGAAGAATAAATATGCAGAAAGTTCGGAGAATAAATATGCAGAAAGTTCGGAGAAAATATATGTAGCTCTTGGTTTAAATTTTGCGCAAATTTATCCAATGGGATACGATTATTTTCAGCGTATTCCTTATTTCACTTAGTGTGTTATCTGCACTTACTAATATCCCTAAGTAGGTGACAGCGAGTTATTCAGTTTTTGTCTTCTCCTCCATTACTTGGTTAAATATATTTCCCTTATAATTTAATGTATTATCCGTATTTATTACATGCATGTACTTAATAGATATTTTTGGCAATTGTATCATAATACAAAGGAGTACCTTTTTTCGATGGCGATAACATTTGTTAAAATACATGTTATAATCTTATAATTTTAAATTGTGATAAATGCACAAAATTCAACATATGCTGTCTTTTAAATATTGGCATGATATATTTCATTAGTTTATGATGGGTGTATATTCATTAAATCACTTCAGTCATGGGCGCCCATATGAGGGACAGAGAGAGGGGACTTGAGCCCCCCCTGGCCGTTTAAAAATTCTATTTGCCCGAACCTACTGTGCATTTACTTTTGAAAGTTTTAGTCACATTTTAAAATAAGGTACTTTTTAGCTCATTACTAATTGTCAAGCAGTATCAATTATTTTTGTAGCGTTTTGGTATCTTGTACATTCACTAAACTTCTCAAAAGCATCGAGAAGGAGGCCATAGTTTTTTCAACCCCTCCCTTGAAGTACTCGTTAATTTTTATTAGCCTATCCCCTAGAAGTACTCGTATGGGCGCCCATGATTTCAGTCTTTATATGTTCTCTCTCCTCATCCAATGTATTCCATGTAGAGGGTTCTGAAGAAGCTTTCTTTGTGTAATCCTTTCCTAATCCTAATCCTTTGTGTATCCTTTCTGTAGATCCTGACACGTCTCAGTCTACAATATAGCTCTTCCTCTTTCATAAATCTTTCTTTTATTGGTTTCTTAATTTTCTTCTGATTATTCAATTTGTTTTTTATATTTCCCCGATAACATATTTCACATTCTAGGTCCCCAATACTCAATGTCATTATGGCTGTTTTTTGTTCTTATTTTCGCAAAATACAATTTTCACCTTTTCCTCAGTTTTGACTTCCCACATAATTTCTTCATATCTATCACTTCTGTATATTTCTGCTTTTATTTACTTGTACATTGTTACATGCGAGAATTATATTCACTTGCCACAGTTATTGGCAAATTCCTTATCTTTTCTTCCATATTTCCCGGTTAATGGTATGGCTCTTGTCAAGTATCTCTAAAATTCTTTTCTATATCATTTATAAGATTTTAAGTTTCTTTTCCTTAAATTTCTTCACACACATAAAACAAATAATTTTAGGAAGTTAGGTGCCTTGCCCAATCAGCGTAAGCAAAAGTTCGTAAGGACGTTTACAACGTCACAACCCTATATATTCATACGTATATTAAATTTTATCAAAATGAGGGGAGTGACAGCCACCAACAATACCCCCTGCGTGCGTCAGTGCCTGGCTCCTTCGGTTTTCCACATCTTCATTAACACTCGCAGCATTCTGTATTCTCTAAACCGAATGCTATTGACGTCACCTACACCTTAATTTCCTCTTCATCGTTGGATCGCAGGTGCAGTGAAACATTAAAAGGATGTTGTAATAAAAGTATAAATATATGAAATCAAAATGTAGTAAATGTCTATTTTAAGCATTTGTGCATTTCAAAGTCTGACTTTAAAAAATATAAAAACACGATCTATTTTCAAAAGGGCGGAGGTGTCTAGGCCAATATCAAAAATTCCATTGAATCTGATAATCCTACAACAAGTACAGAAAATGGAATAATTATTTTTAGTTTTTTTTCTAAAAAAATTCAGTATTAAAAAATATCCAAAGTTGCACATTTCTGTTGGAGATAAGATTTCTTTTCGACTTTTCGCTCCAAAAGTGAAGTAGTTATTAGAAGGATGGGGAAATTTTTTTTGGGAACTAAGTAATTGGAAGCGAACGGGACGAACTTTCTTTTTTGTGCGTGATTTCTTTGTGTCCTTTGTGAGAGAGTCTCTCCTTTTTTTTGTTGTTACCGTCCCTGAAAAGGCCGAAAGATGCTGTTATGGTTTTTTGTGAACTCGTTGTTTGCAGAGAATTGAGAAAAAGTGCGTGCTCAAGTGAGTATGGCAGGAAAAAAAAATAATCACTTGCCTTCCAAAATATTTTATTTCTATACTTACTGAAAATAGACAACTATAACACATAATATTGTTGTTCTAACTGACAATTATAACATGGCATTGTTGTACTAATTGACAATTATTACATATATATTGATGTAATGACAATTATAGCATGTGATATTGATGTAATGACAACTATAACATATGATATTGATGTAATGACAATTATAACATATGATATTGATGTAATGACAATTATAACATATGATATTCTTGTACTAATTGACAGTTATAGTAGCTGATATTATAATAACAGTATAATAATTATCGTAATGAGATTTACAATGTAGTATATAATTATGTTAATAGTTTATAATGCAGTATATAATTATGTTAATAGTTTATAATGCACAATAATCATTGTATTAAAAATTGTTGTACTAAAAATCGTAGCCATTGTAATATTTACAATAATAATTGTAATGGTTATATAATATCGTAACAAATAATAATCATCGTAAGGTTACTAATAAAACAATATAAGTGATTAATGTATTGTAAAGTAAATTGTTAATTCATTGTTATAATTATAATTGGAAGCTTCGAAAAGATTGTGTAATCCTTTTAATAATTGCATTAACCGCAATAATCCCAGTCCTTGTAATAAATAGTATCGTAATTCTGAAAGAAGTAATTGCAAATGCGATCCTTGAAATAATTACAATTATAATAATTACGAAATTGAAATTATTTTAATAATAATAACAATGAATCTTAGATACATTGTACATCGCATGATGATAACTTTTGTTTTATTTTCCATAAAATACGCATATACATTTCCATCGGTTACATTCATCTATTACATCCAAAGTTCATCATTACATACACATTCACACATACACATTTTTGGCGCAGTATAGCCCAGATGCTCTTGCGCCATAAAAAAGCCAAACAAACAAACAAACAAACATACATATTCATGGCCGGTGCAGAGAAAATATTCTTAAAGATATAGCCTGCTCGAGGCCAAAATAAGAACATAGTATTATTAAGAAAAAATGTCAACCCTTTTCTTTAGCAATTTTTGTCGACCGTATTTCGGTGCTTGCTTGGCGGCGGGGTCCAGATTCTCAGGGTTGACGCAATTGCCAACTGATCAGCGCATGAATCAACCGGGGGGGTCTGTTTTTTTGTAATTTTTTGTGGGGAATCAATGACTAATAATTTCTGGCGCTCAGACAAGTTTTTTTTTTTTTTTCAATAAAAAAAAAGAAGAGACGTTGTCCTGGAGTGGAGTTGAACCTAGGATCCTTCATATGACCCTTCGTAGGTCTCGGCACAAAACATGATCTTTGGGTCTTTTCGCCATGAAAATACAAACCAAGTGTTGCAGTCAGGTGTGAGGAAGAATACCGTTGTCGGGGAAGGATTGTAAGATAAGGGAATACCGTTGTCGGGGAAGGATTGTAAGATAAGGGAATACCGTTGTCGAAGATGGATTACCAGACGCTGGAAGTGACGGATGCCTAGAGCCAATGCCGGTGTATAGCAGTGACGTAATAGAGTTGAAGTGCGGCAACACTGCCGCGAAGTGATTGTATAAATTTAATCCTGGCAAGAAATCACCGCCGAACGTTTTTCGTTATCTTTTAAGAATTACAATCTTGATTCGCGCTGTACGCGATTAAGATGTTTTTTTCGTTTTACAGTAATATTTCTAAATATTTAATTTTTCTAACATGTTACGTTATTTCGTTAAAGACTTTTAAATATTTAATTCGTCGGGCGTGATGTTATTTCGTTCTGGTGGTGATTGTGGGTACTTCTAGAGGCTGCAGATGCAATATGGAGTTTTGACACCTTCATCGACTTGAAAGGGCGTGTATCCTGATATTTTGCTTAAGCATCCAGCACAACGTAATATAGAAAGATAAAGTTTATGCAAAAGATTACAAATGGAGTCAGAACTAAATTTTAAATTTTACAGTTAATAATAATGTCAAATATCCCCTACAAAAGTTGTAATGCCATGCGAAATTTCTTCTTTGTAATTTTGTTTACGCAGTATTGACTGCGTTGTATTGTAACTATTGTGCGTTCGCGCAGACCTGACGCCTGATACCGTTAGCAGACGGGTTAGTCCATTGCAGTTTAGGGAAGGGCATCTTGCCGAAACTGGTTTTTCGCGAGGGAAAAACCAGTTCCTCCAAGACGGCCTTCCCTAAACTGTAACTCTGCTAACTTGTATTACGCGCCAACTGAGTGCTAATGCACAGTGCTTTTATCTTCGTAATTCTTCTTCCGTAAATAAACGAGTCGGAGATTATTTGTAATCGGCAAGTTATTTGTTAGTGCTGTTACTTCTGAAAATTGAAACCCCATTTATATAATTAAATAAATCCTAATTAATTCGTTGGATTGAATGAATTATTAAAATTAAATATCTTACTTTGATTTGCAACACCATGGTTTACATAAATAATGTAAGAACACAAATCATCGCAGTTAAAATTTTAACACATTGACAGTTGTTTCAATAGCACGTAGGCTATTTTCTTCGGAAGAAAATAGTGCTATTGAAACGACTCTAACTGTATTAAAATTTTAAATGCAATAACTTGTGTTTTCATACTGTATTATTCATATAGTTTCGCGCAATGCATCACTGTTTTACCATGGTTTAGTTCAAAAGAAAAAATACACTTGCATTAACTTATATTTAAAATCCTTCGTTTAAAGGCCAAGTATCTGTTTTGACAGTTACAATATCTTCCTTTTACAATGTACAATACGCAATGCACAATAAAAATTCCATCCTGGCAGAAACAATTTGTAATTATACTAATAGTTAAAATGCTACATGCAAAATACTCAGTTGACACGTTGTTATTGCGTAATTATTAGTGTTCGTTTTATCAACAATACCAAACGGCAATTGTCACATTAACTACAACATGGAATAGACTGAACGTCTCCGTAATTGACATGCAAAATAGGCGAGCTCATTATGTTCAAACGAAGCATCATTTTACTCGCTAGTGACATAATTACTTTCACTGATGTTCCTAATGAATTCAATTAGGTAAGCCCGTCTTTTTCCTATATGGTGTTTGCGTAACTCGGAGGGAAAGGAAGCGTGTGTGAGGGTGGGTGGGCGTGTTTAGTATGCGATAAGGAAGTGAGATGCGGAAGTCAGAAAAAATATGGTGTGCTGATGTTTACGTCCACTAAAATAGGATTTGCGTGCGGAATTTTTAACGTCGAAACTTTGTTTGAGTTGATGCATTGGAGATGGGATTGAGATAAGGATCCAGTTACGGCAAAACCAAAATAAGTGGAAGAGAAATTCACACTTAGATCCGCCATTAAAGCCTTCTGGAGTTCTGAAGAAGATCCGTATTTTTTGATAGAAAATAAGAGATAGGCAAAATCAACATATTATTTTTAAAACAGTATAATGAATGATGCAGTCGCCTTCTAAAGTACTATATCTCAAATGATTTCAATAATGCGAATCTGATGCCCATGGATCAACTTCTATATATCAAGATATATAGAATATACTTCTATATACTTCTATGTATCAAGATAACGACATGAAATTCCTTTGATACATAGGATGGACAACATTACAATTAAAAGGTCAATGCCAAATACAAAAATAAAAAATTAAGTACATATATCATCATAAACCATTTTTAATCCACAGCAGGATGGAGGTCTCTCTGTTTTCACACATACACGTAGTACGGTGAAAGAAATACAAAGGAAATGGCCTTAAGCGCAGAATGTTGGCCAAACGGGTTGGCAAACTGGACCTACAGTTTAACGAAGAATCCGAACTTCGGTCACCACAGCCAAAGTTCTGCACTAAGGCGGGACTCGTTGTGTTATCCACTACGGAGTGACTGCCACTGATGACGCTTTGCAGCGGCGCTCGGTCGAGTGCTAGTGTTCTTGGAAGAGGAAGGTTACGGGACATATATATATATATATCATCATCGTATTCAACCATTATCTGTCTACCTTTGGATGAAGGTTTCTCCAAATGCTTTAAACACAAGTTTATCCTGAAGAATTCGCTTTTACGTCACCCCATACTCTTTTCTGATTTCATCCACTCGTCGAGTTTGAGGATTTTTCTAGGTCTTCGGTGGTCTCTTGAAATCTAGTTGAGAATTTCAGTTGTCCATCGTTGATCAGTTCTTTTTGCGATATGCCCAGATTATCGCCATTTCAGACTTTTTTTTAACGATGATGCCCACTACTCTAGTTCGCTCTCCCACTCAAGTGTTTCTTTTTCTATCTCTCCAAGTAATTCCAAGCATGCATCTCACCACGCTCCTTTCGGCTGTCTGTAACTTCCGTTTTACTGAAATTGTTAGACTTCATAAGAAAGGATTGGCAATACGTACTGGTTGAAGACTTTTCTTTTTAGACACAAAGGCAATTTTCCCCTCAGGGTAAAAGTTTCTACTGAATGAACTCCAGCCAAGTTTAATACATCTGTTGAGTTCTTTCATAATGTTGCCTTCCACTGAAATCAGTTGGCCAAGGTAAATATATGAATCAGCAATTTCTAACTCAATATTGTTAATTTGTATTCTTGTTTGTATATATATATGTATATGGCTTCTTAATCAACAAAAGAATTAAAGACTGTCTTCTGGAAGTTGAAAGTACATCAGATCGAGCAGCGAGGCTTGTTGTTCAACTAACCCAGCGATACCAACTTCAAATAGTACAGGTATATGCACCAACATCAAGCCATACCGACGAAGAGGTTGAAGAATTTTATGAAGAAATCAAAGAGTTACACACCAAAGGGAAACAACATATCAAGCTCATCATGGGGGATTTCAATGCAAGAATTGGACAACAGGAACAAGGAGAGACATCGGTTGGTAAATACGGATATGGGGAAAGGAATGAACGTGGCGATCAACTCATCGAATTTGCAGAAGCTGAAAACCTTAGCATCATGAATTCATTTTTTAAGAAGAAACCGCAAAGAAAATGGACATGGAAACACCCAAATGGGGGAACTAGTGAAATTGACTATATCCTGGCAAACAAGAAATCAATTATTGAAGATTGCAGCGTACTGAACAGATTTAATACTGGAAGTGATCATCGAATGGTGAGATGTAAAATGCACTTAAATACTAAACTAGAAAGGCAGAAGCTCATTAGGAAACAAGTATGTAAGAGGGTGGATTTAAAGAAATTAAAAGAAAATACCGAGGCATTCAAGTTGGAATTAAAAAATCGCTTTTCTGCACTGGAAGAACTTATTGAAGAAGTTGACATCTCAGAAGCAAATGAAAACATTGTTAAGACAATAATTGAAACTGCTGGGGAAATTGGTGGTGTAATACGTAAAAAGCAGAATAGCAAATTATCTGAGAAGACGAAACAACTCATGAAAAGGCGAAGACTTATGAAGGTGGACAATCAAAATACCAGTTGCAGGATCGAGTATGTAGAACTTTGCAAAACTTTGCGCAAAAACATGAAAGAAGATATAAGAAAATTCAATTGTGAGTTAGTAAGGAAGGCCATTGAAAGCAACAAGAGCCTTAGGGTTGTTAAAGGAAGTTTGTCTATTAGGAAGAAACACATCATTGCATTAAAAGGAGAGGATGGCACCGTAACAAGAATTAGGGAAGAAATACTATAAGGAACTATAATTATTATTAAGGAACTGTAATAAAATAAGGAATAGCTCCTAAAATCTTAAAAGAAGAAGTTTCATTTGCAATAAAAAATATGAAGAAAGGAAGAGCCCCTGGTGATGATGGTATTACATTAGATATCCTAAAAGAAGCTGGAGAATATGTAGAAGACATACTTGCAAAATTCTTTACCAAATGTCTTAACAGCGGTAACATACCAAACCAATGGGATTCTGCAACAGTAATTCTTTTGCATAAAAAAGGTGATAAAGAGGAAACTTCAAGGGGTCATAGTACCCATCAAGAACCTAAGGTCGCAAACCACTCACAGCGCCAGTTCTAAAATCGTCCAGCATGCACAAATATTTACAACCAGTGCATGAGAAGCGCAGCATGCGTTGTCCTAATCAGCTATGCACTTGATCAGCTGACCTGAGTAGTATCTGGTGCACTGCACTCACTGATTATAAATATTTGTGCATGCTGGACGGTTTTAGAACTGGCGCTGTGGGTGGTTTGCGACCCTAGGTTCTATGACATATTATCGTTCACCTTGATGAGTACTATGACCCCTTGAAGTTTGTAACCCTGGTGC
>QLNU02014176.1:143547597-143564830 GCA_006491805.2 Dysdera silvatica
GAAATAGGGAAGAAATACTTACAGAAGAGTTGAAGAATTTTACAGAAAGCTGTATGAGGGAAACAGTGGATTAAACGAAGACTCTGAGATAGTCGAAGGAACAGCTCCTAAAATCTTAAAAGAAGAAGTAGCATTTGCAATAAAAAGTATGAAGAAAGGAAGATCCCCTGGCGATGATGGCATTACATTAGATATCTTAAAAGAAGCTGGAGAACATGTAGAAGACATACTTGCAAAATTCTTTACCAAATGTCTTAACAGCGGTAACATACCAAACCAATGGGATTCTGCAACAGTAATTCTTTTGCATAAAAAAGGTGATAAAGAGGATTTGAAAAATTACCGACCAATTAGCTTGTTACCTGCTATTTATAAAATCTTCACAAAAGTGCTAACACATCGCCTGCAGAAAAAATTAGATGCAGCTCAACCAAGAGAACAAGCTGGATTTCGAAGTGGATTCAGTACAGTGGACCATATTCAAGTATTAAGAGAATTAATTGAAAGAACACATGAATATGAACTTCCATTGTGTGTGGCATTTATTGACTATGAGAAGGCCTTTGACTCTATTAAAACATCAGCAGTCATCAACTCTTTAAGATCAGCAGACATCGAGGATGTGTACATTGACATGGTGAAATGTGTGTATAAAAATGCAAGTGCAAAATTTCGGTTACATAAAGATACCAAAACTATTAAAATTGGTAAAGGTGTGAGGCAGGGAGATACCATTTCTCCAAAACTTTTTACTTCAGCTTTACAGATGATTTTTCAGCAAATAAATTGGAATAACAGGGGAATAAAAATAAATGGTGAATATTTAAATCATTTGCGGTTTGCTGATGACATTGTTATTTTTTCAACGAACCCATCAGAACTCCAAGACATGGTACAGGAGCTCTCAACTAGAAGTAAAGAAGTTGGACTCAAGATGAACCTACAAAAAACTAAGATCATGTTCAATAATTTCGTAGAGGAAACAAAAATACAAGTTGACAACATTGAGCTAGAAATTGCTGATTCATATATTTACCTTGGCCAGCTGATTTCAATGGATGGCAACATTATGAAAGAACTCAACAGACGTATTAAACTTGGCTGGAGTGCATTTGGAAGAAACAGTTTTATCCTGAAGGGGAAATTGCCTTTGTGTCTAAAAAGAAAGGTCTTCAACCAGTGTGTATTGCCAGTCCTCTCTTATGGATCAGAGACATGGAGTCTAACAGTTGGAGCAATACGAAAGTTACAGACAACGCAAAGGAGCATGGAGAGGTGCATGCTTGGAATAACTAGGAGAGATCGAAAAAGGAACACTTGGGTGAGAGAGCAAACTAGAGTAGAGGACATCATTGTTAAAGTAAAAGGGCTGAAATGGCGATGGGCTGGGCATATTGCAAGAAGAACTGATCAACGATGGACAACAGAAATTCTGAACTGGATTCCAAGAGACCACCGAAGACCTAGAAAACGTCCTCAAACTAGATGGGTGGATGAAATAAGAAAACAGGTTGGGGTGACGTGGAAGCGAATTGCTCAGGATAGACTTGTGTGGAAAGCATTTGGAGAGACCTTCATCCAGCAGTGGATAGATAATGGTTGAATATGATGATATATATATATATATATATATATATATATATATATATATTCTCTCTCTCTCTCTCTTTACAAATGAGTTGGGCTCTAAGTCAAGAATGGCGATAAATATATATAATTATTGCTAATAATTATATAAAAAAATAACTACAATAATTATATCTAATTAGTGGCAATAATTACATATAATTAATATCTTTAATTGCATCCAATTGATGTCAATAATTATGTATAATTAATGGTAGTAGTTACATCTAATTAATAGAAACATTACACTTCAAATAGTGTTAATTGCATTTCTTTTAACTATTTGTTTGAAAATTAATAATAAATTTATCGAAAGAAGTTGATGTTATTATAGTCTAAAAGACCACACATATAAAGAAATGAATCAGACATGGTTACCATCCTCGCCAATTAGCCTAAAGCTTGAGCGATTATTCCCCAAAGACTAGAAATTCTTCGTTGACTTAGATGTAATCAAAGTAATGGAAGAGGATGGGCTTCTATTCGCTCGCCATCCTCCCTAGCCCCTCTAGTCGACACTCCTGCACCTATTTCATCTCCTTTTTTCTTCTTATTGTAGCTCTGCTCTTAGTTTTGCGAACTTCGGATAGTTTACCGTGAAAGAAATTAGCTCTCAACGCTCTCAGAGATGGACTTTGCGCAAGAGTTGAAAGGGATGTTTTCATTTTTTGTTGTTGTTTTTTTCCTGTTTCCTTTTGCTCTTATATTACGCTATTGTCTCATAAAATAGCCTTTTATCCTTAAATGGCCTTAACGTCTATATGGCAGGGGTTAAAGGAAAAATTGCCACATAACGTTGAAGAACAATCTCCATGGAACAAAGGTTCTGTGATATTCTTCTTCTTATTATGAACTACCAGAGTTCAATTCTCACGCTTTAAAGCAGTGGTTCTCAAGCATTTAGCCCTACGGAAGCCTTTTCTTACTATATGTCTAGCCATGGAGGGGAAAATCCCCGTATAAATATTATCTAAGAAAAACCCAACAGTATATTTTATATCACTTCTTGGACATGAACTTAAAAATATGCAATAAATCAATATAGAAATATGGATAGTGCTTAGAAAACTTAATTTAAAAACAAAAAAATATTAATGAAATTATACAAATATTTGCATTAATGAAAAGTATTGGTAGGCTGATGGTTTTGTTATTTTCTGTCAAATGTTCTTTAAAGTTCGAGTGAAAATTTCAGGCATGTTTTACAATTTCTTGTGGAACATTTAAAGTCTACAAACAACAGTATAACTCAGCGTTCATTGGCATAGTGATACCAGCGCCGATGTTATGATGTGGTTAGATGGTGAAACGTTCGAAAGAACTCGCCACGTCATAACATCGGTGCTGGTATCACTACGCCAATGAACGTTGATTTGTATTGTTGTTTGATTTAGTCTGCATAGTGTTCGATTTATATAAATTTAAAGTCTTATTGTGGAACCCCAAAACTACTCGGCTTACACTTTGAGAAGCATTGCCTTAAAGATTGGCTACTAGCCTTTGCATGGCAATTCAAATTTGGGTCGCAGGAATTTGGATGGGTCACCTAACACATCGACATTTGCGCACATCGAAACGTATGAAAACAAGACATGTTTTGTTTGTGTATTGTCCAAATGCAACATATGTCAGGCTGTTTTTACCCGCACATACATCGAAATAGAATTTCAGCACACGCAATAACATTCTCAAAATTTGTTTCGAAGAAATAACTGTTGAAATTAAAACGACAAATCAAACATTTAAATTTTTGCGTAGACTTAACGGCACTTCCGTTTAG
Source organism: Dysdera silvatica (assembly GCA_006491805.2). Lineage (NCBI taxonomy): Eukaryota > Metazoa > Arthropoda > Arachnida > Araneae > Dysderidae > Dysdera > Dysdera silvatica. The sequence continues at coordinate 143,551,004 of QLNU02014176.1, forward strand.
GTAGGCTTAGCTATTTCGGTCGGCCTAGAAGGCGCGTCATCCCGCCTAAACCGTTACACTCTAATCTCCTTGAAAATCATTCTTCTTATGCAAATTCCATTTTAGAGGCCTTTTTTAAACCAATCAAAGAGTGGACAGAATCTCTCATTTGATTTTTTCCAATCGGTCACTTTTATTAACACATACGTGTATACATTTAAGAAGACTTTCACGGCGTCTATTAATATACATTATAGAGCTTTTCTGGATATTCCGCCGCGTCTGTTTATTAAAAACACTTAAGGTTTCACTCCGTGTTATGCGGGGCATTCTCAGAAGCAACAGCCGACCAAGTTTCCCTCTGTAAAAATGCAAGACTTCCGCTTGGTTTCTCGGCAGAAAATTGAATTAAAACACTAGTTCGGGAGATTTTTTGCCGAGCAACCAAGCGGAAGTCTTGCATTTTTGCAGAGGGAAACTTGGTCGGCTGTTGCTTCTGAGGATGCTCCGCATAGCACGGAGTGAAACGTTAAGTGTTTTTAATAAACTGGCAAGGAGGAATATCCCGCAAAGCTCTATAATATATATGTGTGTGTGTGTGTGTGTGTGTGTGTGTGTGTGTGTGTGTGTGTGTGTGTGTGTGTGTGTGAATGTTTTCAGCACAAGGGAATCACGCTCGTTTTGCGTGAACATTTTGTTGATCACGTGATATTTATTTTCAATATGTGTGTGTGCATACGTGCGTGAGTGAAAAGAGAGAGAGAACGAAAAAGCGAATTGAAATTAATTTCTTTCAAACTGTACCGAACTCTTATACATATATGCTTACAATTAATTAATTATGTATGTAATATCGTAATACCTACTTTACATACAGCATATTTGTATTAATTACATAAAAAGGTTAAACACTGGTAAAATAGCAATGAAAAAGATCACTCAAGCTTTCGGACGCATCAGCAGCAGTCCTTCATCAGGAGTAATGACGATGTTATGTTTCTGTCTCTTTTTTATACTTGAAATTTCTGGAAAACCCTTCATCAGAGTAGTCCCGCAGAATGGGAAAACCCAATGAGAACCAATGGGAGGCCTCCAATAGAATCATGGAAGAACCCCAATAGGGACCAATGAGAAACCCACACTGCGGGTTACCTAATTTGGGGATGTCTCATACATTTCAGAGTAAGAGTTGTTTATAAGTTTCTGGAAGTGGTTGTGATGTATTAATGGCTTTCCCGTGTAGTTTGTAAGTTTCCCAAGATTCTAAGAAGAGTCTACTATTCTTGTTTGTGATGTGACGGTGTAGTATTTTTGTTGAGTCCCAGTCGGGTTCGTGTCCGTGTTGTAAAGCGTGTTCTGCCAGACGTGAGGCTATGTCTCCTTTCGCGAGTGCTTGTTTGTGTTCTTTTTTTCTTGTTTTGATCATTCTTTTTGTTTGTCCTATGTAATGTTTGTTGCAGTCTTTGCATGGTATTTGGTATATGGCGCCTGTGAGATCTTCTGGTGGAACTGGGTCTTTAACTTTTGTAAGTTGTTTGCGAAGTGTTGTGACAGGGGAATAGAATGTTTTGATATTTGCCTCTTTAAGGATGCGAGAGATTGTTTCGGAAATGCCGTGAATATATGGAATAGATATGCGGGTGTGAGATGTATTGTTTAAAGATGTACTATTGGGTCTACAGTTTCTGAGAATGAATCGTTTAGGGTATCCATTATTTTTAAGTGCCGTGTGTATGTGTTTTGTTTCTGTGTTTGAAAGTGTTTCATTACTGCAGTGAGAATTCGCTCTAAGACTTAATGTTTTAACAACGGAAGCTTTGTGGCATGTTGGATGATGCGATTTAAAATCGAGATATCTGTCTGTATGTGTGGGTTTACGGTAAACTGAGGTGAAGATTGAGTTATCGTGAGATCTGTGTACAAGAACGTCTAGGAAAGGGAGTTTATTGTTCTGTTCTGTTTCGTATGTGAATTTTATATGTGAGTTTAAGTTATTAAGGTAATGGAAGAAGCTTTGGAGTGTATTAGTTTTAAGTACAACAAACGTGTCGTCGACGTATCTTTTCCAGAATTTAATGTTAAAATTCGGTGAAGATAAAGCAGTTTCCTCAAATGACTCCATAACCAAGTTAGCTACAACACTTGAGACCGGAGATCCCATGGCAGTGCCAAAAACTTGTCTATGGATAGAACCATTTGAGGAGAACACAGCAGAGTCCAGACAAAATTTCAACAATGTGCAGATGTCGTGAGGTGTTAGTGAAGTGCGTTCATGTAGTGTTGTGTCATTTTGGAGGCGTGTAAGTGCGGTGTCGATTGCAAGTGATGTGGGAATGCAAGTGAAGAGAGAAATTACATCGAATGAGACCATGAGGTCGTCGTCGTCAAGTTGTAGGTTATTTAAAGAGGTGCAGAAGGATTGGCTAGTAGAAACAGTGTAGTCGTTATTACCGATTACAGGAGAGAGTAGACGTGAGAGGTGTTGTGATAGGTTATATGTAGGAGAGCTGCAAAAACTAACTATTGGTCTGAGAGGAATATTTTGTTTATGAATTTTAGGTAATCCGTAGAAGGATGGTAAGCGGCCAGAAGTGCATTTTAAAGAGTCGTAGAGATTAAATGTAAGTTTTTTAGATTTATAGAGTTTTAGAAGGAGAGAGTTCATTTTGGATTGAATTGTTTGTGTAGGGTCTGTTGTGATGCGGGTGTATGTATTTGTATCAGATAAGAGTGTAGAGACTTTATTTAAGTAGTCTGGACGATTTAAGGAGGACGCCGAAGGAGTCCTGCCACTCTGCAGCGGATATCAGCTGCAACACGTTCGTCGGTGTGAGTATTTTGTAGAGCATTTTCTATGGAAGCGAGAATCTGTGGTGTAGGAATTTTAAGTGGAGCAGGTGAGAAATTTAGGCCGAGTGATAGTACGAATTGCTGTTGTGGTGTGAGATTTTTATTTGAAAGATTTAGTATCCAGTTTTTTGTAAGGAGTTTTGACTGTTTTGAAATAGAAGATCTAAGGTTGTTAAGTTTACGTGAATGAGTAAGACGAATATGTTCTTGGATTTTAGATTCTTGTGAGCGAGTAGCGGATTTAACTAGGAGCATGGTAAGAAAATCAAGTTTAGTATTTATAGTATATATATATATATATATATATATATATATATATATATATATATATATATATATATATATATATATATATATATATAATAACAAAACACAACAATATGCGTATGGTGATCAGAGACGATAAATAACTAAAATAACTTATAATATACTATTTATTATTAATGCGATCCAATATAATGCTCGAACTACTGTTAACATGAACACATTTTGTCTTTCTTGTTCGCTTTAACTAAGTTCTAATGTAGCACCATTATATACAGCATAACACAAATATGTTGTATATGTTGCATTATATGCAGCATAATACTTCTGTAACTTCACCATAATACATCTGCCACCGCGTAGTCGCTCAGCTTTAAAATGAAATATCCTTTCTTACTTCCCTTCCCAAAAGCTTTGACCGCAGCTCTATTTCCTTAAATATCGATTCTAGACATATGTATTAAATTAAAAAGTCGCATAAAAGAAGGTGCAGAATTTTATAAAATTTATTAAAATTGCAGAGGATTATTTTTTGAAGAAATACAAAATTTAAATTTTTATACAGTCCCTGTACACAAAAATTTCCAATAAGTGAAATGTGCCCCATAATCCAATAGGTCAATATACAAAATTTCAGCATTCTAGTGGAAAAAGAACCAGAGATATGAAAACCCAAAATAACTGACTTACACCACTTTTTGAAGGGAGAAATAGATACATGCCGAGAAGAAGAAATTGCATGCTGTTAAGTCACGATATTTTGGGTCTTCATATCTCTGGTTTCTTTCCCACTAGAATGCTGAAATTTTGTATATTGACCTATTGGATTATGGGGCACATTTAAAAATTTAAAGTTTGTATTTTTTCAAAAAATAATTCTCTGCGATTTTAATCGATTTCATAAAATTCTGCCCCTTTTCTTACGCCACTTTGCAATTTAATACATATGTCTAGGATCAATATTTAAGAAATTAGAGCTGCAATCACCGTTTTTGGAACACCCTGTATACATATTCCATTATTATTTTATTATAACACGTTGCTATTTGACAAAAGTAATTGTAGCATGTACTACGTATCACTAAATTCCATATTATATGGTGTTTTCACCACAAACCTTTCTACAATTTATCCTATGCCTTCCTTATATCATTTTAGCCGTCTGGATAAGCATTTTGAATCACTCACATTCAGACCATCAATAAAAAAGCGGGCTTTTTTTATAAAATTGCACACATGAGTGTTATATTTTGCGCTCGAATTCCTCTGATCCAGCTCATCAGCTCTTTTTCATCTACTCCATTTTCGGCAATCCCCAATCTTTTTCGAGCAGGCTCAGACTGATGAACTACTCAAACTGGTTCGGTTTTCACTTGGTCACACCAACCCTCTAGGGATATTAGAACAAAAGTCATCCACTTTACAAGATAGCCTTACTTCAGCTTTCTTTGAAGCTCTCTACTTAGAAGAAAGGATAAAACTCGGAAAAAGTTGCAAGAAAAGACGTTGGAAAGTGCATTTTGTTCGTGTAAAGCGGAAGAAATTTTCAAGCGGTCATTGTCTATCAGTTTGTATTGAAAGGTATTTCATGTTAACAGTGTTCGCATTAAAAGACTGAAAAGTAAAGGAATCCCTAATTTGACGGGGATTCAAGGAGCGGTTCTTATTAAGCATCGTCGCATTGACGGGATTCGCCTCCATATATTTTTTCCTTTTTTTTTTTCTTTTGCCTGTCTTAATAGGTGTAAGTGAGTCACTAGAAAAACGTTCTTCAAATTTTGGACAGCTGGACCAAGTTGCTTTGAGCCTTTTGGTAACCAATTAAGGATAATTGAAAATTTTAAGTCGCCAAGCAAACCTTCATACATTTTTTTTTTTGGTATGTATGTGTATGTCGCTAGGCGAATTTTCTTCACATTTGGGGTCGTTGGGCAAATTTGACTTAAGTCTTTGGATTGTCGGTCAAGGATACTTTGAAAATTTGAATCGCCAAACGAGTACTCTTCGGATTTTTGGGCCACGAGGAAAAGTATTTGAAATTCTTGAGCAGCCAATCGTATGTTATTACGGGGTCGATTTCAATTCAATTTATTATTTCAAGTTAAAAAGCGTTTTCAGTCTCCAAGAAAATATTCTTCGAATTTTTTGGTCACAAGGCAAAAGTAGATTGACTCTTTTGGTCTCTCAAAACATATGTATAATTTTTCGCTCTCTTAAAGTATATATGTTTTGGATGTATTTATCTTCTGCGCTCATTGGTCTCTGGATAAATACAATTTGTAGTTTTAGTCATCAAAGGAAAAGTTGGATTTTTGGTCGCCAAATCCACATGCTTCAGATTTTCTGAAACGCGCGGAAAATAGGTTAAGAACAGCTGCTTCAAAGTCTCATGCGTGACCCCGTGACCCAATAAGTCTACGAAGTCAATTCAGAGAAGATATCGCAGAATTTATGATTTGTGGATGGGTGCAAACCATTAAAGGAAAAGTTTCGTCAATTCCATTGAAAAGGTAATTGATTTTTTTTTCATTTTTTTTATTTGAAATTCGGACAATGGACGCCATTCACCGAGAAGGCATAGAAAAACGAAGGTGCAAAATACATTAGGGTAGACTCCCACGAGCCTTACAAAAACCTGGAAAAAAATGTTCGAATAATAAAGGAAAAAAAAATCGTCAAATAGCAGGGCCATCAACAAAATCTGCCGCATTTTTTATTATTTCAACTTCTAGAAATAATTTGAGATCCTTTTATAATGATTCCTTTAGAACTGTGATTCTAGAAAAGCGCAGTAACACGAACAACAAAAAGTCAAATTTGGCTACACGGTTTCGCTTTCAAAAATCCATTTAACTAAGCGATTTGCTTTTTTTTTGGTGCGCCACACTGGGAAATACCCCTCGGGTCAAAAATGCATTATCGGCAAATGATTACGGAAGATTTAGAAAGCGGTAGCAAATATTTACTAATTCAGATTAAGTTTGGGAATAAATAAATATTCCGTTTCGAATTAAAGATTTTAAATGAATAAACGAAAATAGATGCAAAGACTCACAAAGTTTATTCTTGTTGTGATTGAATATAATGCTTTATGTCACCATGTTCAACTACTTCGTACTTTCCACACGTCTATCCTGGGTAATTTTCTTTCATATCACTCCGTCCTATTTTCTTATGGCATCCACCCATATAGTCTGAAAACGCTTCTTAGGTTTTCTTATAGCCTTTTGGAACCCAACTGAGAATTTTAATTGCGTATCTCTGGTCAATAATTTTTACGACATGTCCAGATTTTTAAAATTTAGTTTTTAACTTTAGCAATGGTTTCATCTATCCTTGTTTGTTCTCTCATTCAAACGCGGGGTTAGCAAAATTAAAGTTCCTGTACTTAGAGGGCTGACTATGGAACGCGTCCTCCAAATGAAATTTGGACAACAGACACTTCAAAGGATGTGTTCTCCATTTATGTAAAACAAAAATTAGTAAAATAATTTCCATCAGGTGGCGCTGTAGTAATAGCTATGCTAATTTGCGTAATGTTGACTGCTTGTATGTATAAAAGAGAAAAACAGACTCTTCAAAAACGCTAGTTGATCACCTGTAACTTCATGAGTAATATCGACGTTACCGGAAAAGCTCTTTTGGTGAAGTACTATCAGAACAATAACAACGCAGCTGCAGCTCTACGAGAATTCCGTCGTTTAAAAATTTTTAAGGCATGTACGAATGTCTGCTCGTACTTTCCATAAAATGATGGCTAACTTTGAAGCAACAGGGCAGCTTGGGATGCTACCATGTAGAGGTAGAAAACGAGTAAATTCAACTGGCGTTGAAGATGCGGCTACTGCTGTTATGGGTTTGGCAAACCAATTTCCATATAATAGTTGTGAAAAGCGTACCAACTGTTGCTCGTGCAGTGAGCATGCCTTATTCCACTGTAAGGACAGTGTTGCCAGATATTGCGATATTGTCCATACAAGCTAAAGCATGCGAAACAGCTACAGCGCGGTGTCTCAGAAAGTCGTCTCACATTTGGCGCAGTATAGCCCAGATGCTCTTGCGCCATAAAAAATCCAAACAAACAACAAACATTTGTACTACAGTTCTTGGCACACATGTCAGGTGATATTAATTGGCCGTGAAACATGCTTTGGAGTAAATGAAGCCCATTTCTGTTTAAATGGGCAAATAAATGTCCATACTCACAACTGTCGGATTTGAGCAGAATAAAACCCGCAAGTTTCACAAAAATGACTGCTTGGTGTGCACTTACCACTAATTTTATCATTGAGCCGTAATTTTTTGAAGAGGTTACTTCGACTGGACTCCGCACTTGTATCGTAACAGGACAGAGGTACTGTGACATGCTGAAGAATTACGGCTACCACAGCTTCAACAGCACAGGTGTCTTTAAGGAACCATCTTCATGCAAGATGGTGTACCGCCTCATATCAGTCGCAGTGTTTAAAACTTGTTATCGCAGTATTTTACAGACGAACGAGTTACTAGCCATTTTCTCAAGGCAATTTGGCAACCTTGATCACCTGACCTCACCCCATGTGACTTTTGGCTATGGGTTTTTTGAAAGACCAAGTGTATTGAGAAAGATGTCAAACTTTGTTGGAACTAAAAGGCAGTATTAGACGTCATGTTTTGTTAATTTCAGAAGACGTATTGTGTTGTCCTGTGCAAAATGCCGTTTTCAGAATGGAACACATTCTTGACAACAATGGAGGTCGCGTTGAGTATTTGAACATTGGATATTCCTAGGGATTTGCATTGACGCAGCGCCACCTACTGATAATTTTTGTACTTTTTGTGTTTTACATAAATGGCGAGCTCATCGTTTGAAGTGTCCGTTTTTCAAATTTCATTCCATTTGTGGTCTTAGACTCTCTCTAGTCACTCTAGAGCCCTCTAAGTAGAGGAGCTTTAATTTTGCTAATCCTGTATTTCTATATCGATTCTTTCTAATGTTTTCAAGCACACACCTTTCCATGATCCTTTGGGTTGTATGCAATTTTTGTATATTGTTCTCCTTCGCTTTTTTCCAAACTTCATGTCTTTCATACTGGTTGAAAATTTATTTCTTTTGCTTTATATATGCCTAAGCACATATAATAAGCATATAATAATAATGTACATAGTATATAATGAATGCACAACTCGTTTGGTTAAGTATTATATGTTTGCCTAGCAAATGGTCTTATTAAGCACTTTTTAACGTTTGTCAAACAGCCTTCACAATAAACGCTGAGTTTTGAAAATGCTTTAAGCAAGTCTCTAAATGTTTCAGCCCATTAAATTAAGCTAAAGTCAATGTTCCATGAATAGCCAATTAGCATTTTGATGCTGACAACGGAAAAAACGCAATAAATTCTCCCAACAGCCATAATCAGTTTAGCAAATAGCCCTCAAGTAATTAGAGCTTATTATAAAACTAGCAAGTGCAATTTATCACGTTTGATTAAAATGGTGTATTTTGCACAAGTATAGGGTTTCTGGGCCATACTTCGAACGGGATTAGAAACCTTAAATCAGTAGTCTTAAATTTCTTTCAAAAAGTGGAGAAAATTATGTTTGAAAAGTAGCATAAATTATATATATATATACATACACATGTTCAAAATTAAACATAATTGCTATTTGTGTGAATATTTAAGGAATTCTGTCAAAATGGAAAGAAACGTGGTATGAGGGTGTAATAAGGTTGAAGAAGAATGAAACAACGTACAACAATGATAGTATTGACTTATATTATGTCAAATAAAATGTTTGAAAGGAAAATGGGCATGTTACTAGTTTCAACTTGAGTGAAAAATAAGTATTTAAAAAGGCGATGCCGAAGTTTAATAAGATGTGAGATTACCATTGGTAGCCATGTAGGATGCACAGTGATTTTCCATACTTTCGATGAGGGCGTTGAGAAATTGCATGCTCAAAGATTTCCAAGCCTCACGAAGAAGAGTTTTCAATTCTAGAACGAAGATTGATGGGTGCTGAAGGTCTGCAAGTCGTTTCCCGAACCTATCCCACACATGCTCTATAGGATTAAGATCAGGAGAGTTAGAAGACCCCTGTATGCTCTGGATATCCTCACTTTGCAGAAAGCAGTCTACCAGGAGCCCCACGTTAGCATTCACGAATATGAATCCAGGATCGACAGCAACTCGAAATAGGGAACGGAAGGCTCAAAGACTTCGTCTCTGCATTTTTGAGCCGTAACAAACCCTGCCTCAAAGATGTGGAGGTCTGTGCGGAAGTTCAGTATGATGCCTGCCCACACCATGATTCTCGCTGAAGTAATGCTTCCCGAGTTAAAAAATATTCCACGTCCTCTCCATGTCATTATACGACGAGAATCAGTTTACAGACTAAATGTGGACTTTTCATTAACCATGACATTTCCCCACTGTTACCGACGCAACCGCTGATGTTCCGAACTCCACTGTAAACGTGCATGTTACTTTCCCAGCAGCGCGCTAGGGGCAGAAAATATCAGAAATGTCCTGGATAGTCCTGGTATACAGGGGCGGCGAAGGGGAGATTCGCCCCTCCAGGAAAAATCTTGCTACGATATAATATAGTTTTATTTCACGTGGTTGTTTTTCGTACTCGGAATTTCCGGTATTTTGGCAAAGTCTCTCAGTAGCATGAAAATGTCACATTTTTATGTTGAGTAAATCTTTTCTTTTGGGGAAACTTATATTTATTCTTATATTATCCTTTTATTCTGCATTAACCCTTGACCTTAGTTTCCTAATTTTCTTAGTTTAAACAATATTTTTATTTTTGCACATTAATATCTAATTATATTTCTGCTGTTGTTCATATGAAATTGTGGGTAATTTCTGGAGTTTCTAAAGTAAAAGCGAAAAAAAAGGAGTAAAAATTTAAAATTGTCATTTATTTGCTTTTAACAATGAAAATTTCCTAAAAATTAGCGCTATTCAAACTTAAGTTGTTGCATTTTAGTTGTACTGACATGGGGGCTTGATTCTGGCTTCAAATCGATAGTGATTTGTGATATTGTTTTCGGCCGTTCGAATAACATTCATCATGAGCCTTCAAAACTGGCACATCTCGACAATTGATTAGATAACTTGATCTTTTGCCACAATTTTCGCATTCCAGAAGCGTTTTCGCCACTGTAGCATGAAAAAATCCAAGTCTGTTACTAACTTCTAAAATGGAGGGACCCATCTTGTTGGCACCTGCGATATACGCTTTATCAAAAGCATCCAGTTCGAATACTTAAACCATTGCTTTTTAAAAGATTACGATTGGAGAAGTTGCAGCCAATAGATATCTTTAAGCACGGTATTTGCTGGGTATTGCTGGGTATATGCTGGGTATTATGTAGAAGGAAACATGTGAAAGCATTGGCATAACTTCTGCTCTTTTCTTTACCTTCAAGATTTTCTTTTTTTGTTTGTGGCGCTTCTATGTTCTAGTAATGGGTGTCTTCAAATGCTCAACCCGTGTATCTGTTTGCATCTAAACGATGGAACGTTGATAAAAGTGAAAACGTACTTGCGTAAATTTTTTTTATTATATAAAGCAAAATAAAATGCTAAAATATTAGCAAGAATTCACTTCAATAATCTATTTTTACTGAAAACAGATTATTCACTTCAATAATCTGTTTTCAGTAAAAATACAAGTTTCCAGACAAACAAAGATTTCTTTGGTTATTTTTTGATCATAAATCTTCACGTGTTCCTGAAGTTGTCCCCCAGTCGATACTGTAAAAGATCATAATTTATTAATTAGTCAAAAATGCTGAGATTTCTTCCAAAGGAAGGCTATGATATTCGACTCTAATGCCCCCACCACCCCTTGTCTTTTTACTCTTTTAGAAGTAATGACCCCTTGCTAGAAATTGAACCTCGATTTATTCAACGCACCCTGTACCTAAACTCATCTTCATTATAAATATAAAAAAAACTTAAATTTTCCCCATATTTTACACTTGCGGTTCTAATACTTTCGCAAATGCGGCCGTTGAATATATAAGGATCAGAACATCGTCGATATTCTGCTGTAAAAATAATTCCCCACTTCCGCACGGAGGTTGGTTCTCTAGAACCTAAAATTTCGGATTTCTTGGAAAACTTTAGGCCCTGTGCTCAGGGTAGTGTGCGCATTCTTCTCTTGTTCCATTTTTCCGGGTCCGACATCCAATAGAATCGTAGAATGTGTTCCGTTTTTTAACCCTTCAGGGTTTAATTCTCCCTTGGAGGTGAAAGTTCAGAGCCCTGGGTAAAAGATAGGTCACTGCGCAACGTGACCTTGCAGTCGTTGCGATGGAAAAACCAAGAAAAAATGTTTTCGTTAATTATTCGGTGTGAAAGTTGGCTTCGGCTACCCTCGAACTTCCCATGATTATAAATCATAATCACTTTTCTTACGTGACGATGAAAAACAAATAATTAGATAAATAATTAAACATTCATAAAAATAAAAATTATGCTCGCCATTATCGTCGGCTTAGAAGCCTCTGTTTTTGGCGTGAGATAAAACATATTAGTCTTCTAATAATTCATTCATAAACCCAGTCTTCGTAATTTACGGCGCTGGTAGCGTAATTGTTTTTAAAAGCGCTTAAAAATTCAGGAGAACCAACAGCTCATAAATAACACTGCCTCAAAACAATGCTTGCATATTATGAGAGCGTATTAAGGGAAATAAATCATGAAATGTACGGAAATTCCTAGGAAATTTTAGCAAAAACAAAGACGTCCAAACAACGAAGCAATTTCCGGCCTTTAAAAAAGTAATATTTGATTAAAAAACAGCTCCCGGATTTGAGAAAGAAATTTGATCAAACAAAACGGAAACTTAAATGACTTTCCAAATATTTTTGATGACATTTTCCAACTTCTTTTCTCCGGTTTTTAAGCCCGCTGTCAGTTGTCGCAGAATGCAGAGGCAATATTACATTATAAAAAAAAAAAAGATCTTGGAATTTAAAATTTTTACCATAAATTGATAAAATTTTTAAATATTTTAGATTTAAAAAACAGCTTCGACCAAGTATTATTTGCAGTCATTCTTGGCAGGACCAAAAAAATTTTATAATAATTAGATTTAGTTAATTTAAAAAAAAAATTTGAGAGGGAGGACGGCATTGTCGGATCGACTGTCGAAGAATGTATTGTCAATGGCATAGCGACACCTAGGTCCAGAGGAGGGGGCTACAACCCCCCCCTGCCCCGGACGTAAAATTCATATATATATAAATTTAATTTTCCTAATAGGGGCTAAATATATTTCTGGGGGCCTAAGCCACTCGTAGCCCCCCCATTATGCCAATGTATGCAATAGTGCATCAGTCGTCTTACTGTTTTATTTTATCAGTTATTATATATATATAGTGAATTCACGATAAGTCGAATTCCTAGGTACCTAGGACTAAAAACGTCGAGTTATCGGAAGTTCAACTTAACATTTGTCGTTGATTGGACTTACATAAAACCTAAATTACTTATCCTAAGTTAGACATCATTTTATACAGTAACTTCGTTTCCAAAACGCAGAGTATTACATTAAGAATTAGAAGTTATTAATTTTATGTACTGTATTATTTATTGGTAAATGCAATTTTGCATTACCTAGCAATATTTTGAACACAGGAAACGGTACTTACATTAATTATGTTTTCTCAAAAAATCGGATTGTTTTTGAAGAAATTCTAATTTTATGAAATTATTTACCTTTTATAAAAACACGAACAAAATTTCGTATACGTTATCTCTACTTTTCAAGATGACGTAGCGCGATCGATACATCGTCGCGAAATTTTACCTCTTCGCTCTTCCCAGTCTTAACTGGACACATCTTTTCCTTCAAAGTCCCGAACACGATGTTGTGCCTTGTCTTGAATTTCTCAAGCCATCCAGGACTTGCGTTGAAGCCATCCACTTTCAACAGACTAGTAAAGTCCATAGCTTTTTCACGTAGCATCGTACCACTAAGAGGAATTTTACTGTTCTGGCTCCTGTACGATTCAAAACACTTCAAAAAGTGGATTCAACATCAGGAAAAGCATGGGCGTTTAGTCTCTTATATTTCGGATCAACATTGCACTAGCGTCTTTTCATTATTTCCTCTTCACTCATCAAAATATTTAACAGCAGGTTGGGTGGAATGCCATATTTCTCTGCTGGATCCTTTTCCCTTAAGTTTGGATTATGCTCAGTATTATTTGTTAAATCCACTTTTTGTTTCAAATTAAGGATATTTTCGTTTACATATCTTAAAACCCTATGCTTAAACAAAAACAAACACCTCTCAGTATTCACTAACCGCTCTAACAAACGACCACAAACATTTTATTATTTGCAAAGTCACGTTTGGAAATGCAAGCAGGGAGCTGGAAAGATTCTGATTGGTTAAAAACTCTTACGGCTTGTGACGACGCGGATGAAGCGAACTTCGACTTAAAGGATGTCCACTTCGACTAAAGGAAAATATTTACGTTGAATTTTAATAGGCGGGATGAGGATTGCGTAAAAACTTCGACATACACGAATATTCGACTTATCGCGAATTCACTGTATATATTATACCAACTTAAAAGGACATCTTACTTGGAACTACCCACATCTTGTAAAAATATTTATGATATCTTAGATCCACTGGCGGATCCAAGGGGGAGGGGCAATCCCCCTCCCCTCAAGCCGGGATTATATCATGGAAAATGAAATGAAAAGTACCGGACACTTGGCTAAA
>QLNU02014176.1:143564930-143578368 GCA_006491805.2 Dysdera silvatica
TAAACTGTGAGCCAATATCACAATGATAATAATGATATCTTAATTTAGATATCATACTGCCCTTTTTGTCCTACATTTAGTATAGTACAGGATAGACCATACAAATTGATAACGTAAAATATCTAAAAAAATAAGTGATTTTATAAAAAAAATGTTATAAACGAAAGGTGATTGACTTTAAGGGGTAAACGATTTGCATTAGATATGTTTTATTTGGGGGCCGTTTCCAAGGACATCTATAGATCAAACTGATTTTTTTTAAGGGAAAATCTATATTTTTTATTTTTATTCCTCGTGAATAGATAAGCAACTTTTGTATGAACCATATTTTCAATGTAGTACTTAATTTCAGAGACATTTGAAAAGTAGGCTTGAATAAAGGAACTTACGCCATGTTATGGACAACTGATTTAATATTGAGAAAATGAAAGACATTAAGTATGCAGTACTTAAATGAAACGTACACATGAAGATGCACCATACATATGACTAATTAATCAATCATGTTACCAATGCAAATCTCCTAGACAAATGAGGTTGTGCACCTGGTACTAATTGGTACTGAAACAAGACTGCCTACAATTCAGCTGAACATTCAGTTTCTTATCTGTTTCCGTCAGATTGCTGCCCAGTTAATATAAAGCATTTAAAAGTTAATGCTTAAGTGTTAACATAAATCTGTACTTGTGTTTTTTTAACAAAAAATGAACTGAAACTCAATGAGTTTCAGTTCATTTTTTGTTAAAAAATTAAGCATCTGTTTGTAGAGAGAAAAATGGCTTTTCTTGTGCAACAAACAAATATTCTGTATGCTAGATGGTTTTCTGATAGAAAAACTCCATCATAAATGCAATTTTATAGTGTTGTGAAACAGTTTTTTAAAAATATTTATCTTATAAAGATAAGATTATCTTAAAGAGAAGATAGATTATCTTATAAAAGATAAGACCATCTTATAAAGATAAGATTATCTTATAAGAAAGAATAAGATATCTTATAAAGATAAAGATTATCTTATAGATATCTTATAAATAAGATTATCTTATAAAAGATAGATTATCTTATAAAGATAAGATTATCTTATAAAGATAAGATATCTTAAAGAGAAATTTATAAGGATGTGCAGGTACTCCAGAAAACATGCAGAAATGCATACGAAATACATAACACTTAATATACGAAGTACTTAATATACGAAATACCTGATATATGAAATACTTAATAATATACGAAATACTTAATAATATACGAAGTACTTAATATACGAAATACCTAATATATGAAATACCCAATGTACAAAATATTTTATGCCCCAAATATATATTTATACTTAATACTTTATATTAATATACTTTATATTTATACTTTACATTATTTATTTTATTACTTATTTTATTTACATTATTTAATTTATTACTTATTTTACATTATTTATTTTATTACTTATTTTATTTACATTATTTATTTATTGCTTATTTTATTTTATTTTATTACTTATTTTATTTACATTATTTATTTTTGTGCTTATTTTATTTACATTATTTATTTTATTACTTATTTATTTACATTATTTATTTTATTACTTATTTTATTTACATTATTTATTTTATTACTTATTTTATTTACATTATTTATTTTATTACTTATTTTATTTACATTATTTATTTTATTACTTATTTTATTTACATTATTTATTTTATATTATACTTTATATTTATACTTAATACTTTATACTAAATATATATATTTATACAGAAATATTTAATACACAATATACAAAATACTTAATATACGAAATACTGCAAATATTGAGAGAGAAAGACTTTTTCGAACATATTAATAACTTTTTCAAAGAATTAGAAAGTGCATTCAAGTAGAAGGACATTATTTTATGTATTTATTATAAATTGAACAAAATTCATTCTTTTAGAATAAAAATTCAGTTGTCTAAGGTATGGTATGAATTTCTTTATTCAAGCTTTCATTTGAAGCATCTCCGAAAGTAATCGTTAAATTAAAAAAAACCAGTTTATACAAAAATTAAAGCATCATTCTTTTCTTTACGAGTAATTTAACATCTATTGTTGCCACATCATCGGCTAATATGCGAAAAAGTGTTGCTTTAATAATATTAATATTTAACATCTATAAAAAAATTGTTTACGGTGGAAATCTTTTCTAACGATGCCGACCGTAACAACTAACCGCATATAATGACGGAATTTTTATAAGAAGTTTGATTTGCTATTCTACTCCATACTAAATATATCGGTTATAACGACATCGTATATAACGACGAAACCTGATATAACGACGACGATTTTGTAGTGTACGAAGATTCTAAGCAGGGAAATTCGTATCGGATATAACGACGCGACTTAATAGTCATATATATATATAGGAACCATATGGGTTCGAGTCAATGCCTTAATTACACTGTACAGTTCGTATAAATGGAGAACTCGGACGTATAGTTCGGTCAAATGGATTTAATTTCGTTTTTTGTGAAACCTCTAATGCTAAATGCATAACAAAGGGTGCATGTATTTGAATTCTTTGTGCATAGTAAGTAGGTACTATTATGTTTCGCAGAAAGCAGATTTCGTTGTCTGTACGTAGGTGAAAGTATGGATGGAAGTACATAGTATATGATGGATTGATACATCATTCTAAATCAGTGGTTCCCAACTGGTGGTCCGTGGACCACTTGTGGTCCGCCAAAGAGTCCCAAATGGTCCGCGAGACGGGTCATTATTTAAAAAGAAATAATACTTATAAAAATTATTATTAAATGTTAAAATTAAATATAAAAATGAAATTGATTGCATATTTGTAGTATTTTACAATCTGACGGAACTTCAGAAAACGGTTCGTATTAAAAGTAATTCGTCTTAAGCGTGTTCGTCTTAACGAGGTTTGACTGTATTATCATTAGATTTTTTCTCTTTATTATTTCTTCTTTTTTTTCCCAAAGAACGATTTTACAAACAAACGTATTTCCCTCAAAATAGACCCAGCTCACTTTTTTTATTAAGGTTTTGCCGTCAACTCGTGGGAATTTTTCAAAGCAGTTCACGGGTTTAAATTATGCCAGACCACTGTTCAAATAATTCAAGAACAATATTGGACTAAGAGCGCGACGCAAGAAAATTCAATGGAGATTGTAAATGATAGTAGTTATCCTAAGCAGTTTCTTCAAATATAAAAACTGGCGATGTAGAAAGCGGTCAGTACCGTATCTAGGGGCAGGAGGACGGTCGCCCTGCGCCACAACGGCAAGGTACTAGCTCTTTAAAAACAAAATTTATTTTGTTTTGTTTTGCTGCCCATTCTGGGGGTTTCGGCGATTTTTTCCCCACTGGCACGCAGAAGTCGCTGGGGCGTAAATGACAATCACTCCCGGCGGCAAAATATCTATCTGCCACCAGATGGTAATGATATTTCTAACAAATGAAGAAAGGCAACAAGCCACAATCAATCAGCAAAAGGGGAGGAAGCGGGGCGCTCCGTGCATAGTCATGTGTAACTAAGCACTATTTAACCACTAACTGGTAATTAAAAAGCAATATCAATCTTATAGCAAAATTACATTATGAAATATTGAAACGAAAATTACCGAGTATTTCGAAAGCAGTGTTGGACTTGCGTATTGGCATAGGCGTAGAATTATATGGGCTTATAAGGCCCGCCCCCAATAATTGGAAAAATGGAGTTTTACCTATATTGCAATGTTCATATACACATAATATGTGATTGGGCCCCTTCGACAACTTTGAAAATTAGGTTGCTGGATCCGAACCTAAGGCACCGCCATTTTGGAACTCCACAAGAACCTTAAAGAATAACTAAAACAAACAAAGTCAAAGTGGACTAAAAGCAATTATGAGCGTTTTTGTTAAAAACATTTAAAGAGTATTCATTTAAAGAAAAATAATATAGAAGCTCATTCTGGTTAATCGAAGTTCGAGTAACCATGTACTGGTGTATATGAATTTCCATACTATACAAATTTACATACTACTTAAATTTTCACAAGGTTTTAATTAAAGACCGGAAGTCCAATATACATATTAACATTTTTATCAAAATTTGTCTTCTTTTTTTTTTCTTTTTTTTTCCCCTCACTCAGTTTTTTTATTTAAATGCCGTTTTTAAAAAACTGAAATGATAAAGAATTTTCTTTTTAATTTTGACGCATTATTTGGCGCTTTTCTATTTTTCAAGTTTTTTCTTTTAACGTACAATTAACTAGATAATGACTCAATTAAAATTTGGTGAATGAACTCAAAACATAAAAATCTTTTTGAAAAAAGTTCAAAAACGAATTATATTTTTTCAGACCATTTTTCGATTCATTACTTTCGCTCTTTTTTACGAATACACATGTGAAGTTAATTATAATATTCAAAATGTAATTTTAAAAGTTAATATTTTATTTAAGAAGGACAACTAAATATGAAAATGAGTACAAGTAGAACAATTTCTCTCAGAAAAGTTAAATAACTGTATCGTTTGATTATTAAATTAACTGTAATTATATGAATAGTATTCATATCAAAACGCAGGTTATGATAATTAACCATGGAATAATTTATGGTGTTATTGTTCACTGATGATTAAATGTATTTTTAATTAGTGATAATTAAGCGCACCATTAATCAATAATAATTAACCAGTTTTACTGGTTTGTGATTGCAATATGCACAATGTAATTATAATAGTCTTTGACCTGATTAGTTGGAAATTAATTAAAGACTATTATTCTTATCATTATTATTGTTATTATTCTGCAACATAAAGGTTTCTAAGGGTCAAAGCACAAAAAAAAACATTCTTCAATTAGCCAACTACCTTTTTTTTTAAATGCAACCTAGTCATCATAGAATATCTTCGAACTCTCTTCTCTGAGAAAGACCCCCCCACACTTTGTTTTTATCTTAATTTGAAATTATAGAAAATTTCCTGAAACAGCTACCCACTCTAAATATCAGAAAAAAATAAAAATTCCATAGTCAAATAAATGTATTCAGAAAAATATAGTTATTCTGTGTTAATGCGCCTAAAGTAACTATTTCTCTATTATATACATTGAGACTTTCTGTCGCATTTAAGGCGATGTATAGACAGAATTCAAATCGGTGGAAGCACAATAAAAATCGCTTAGCCTAAGGCGCGTGGTCACGCCTAGCGTAGAGCCACACAAAACCCTAGCCTGCCTTGAAACCGCGAAATACCTTCCCTCATTTATATATATATATATATATGGCCTGCAAAAGGGTTGCTGGTATCTAACTGGAAGGAGACCCACACGCTGAACGTATGTGACGATGTGTGGAACCGGCCAGGCCAGTAACCTAGTGTCCTACCCCGCCTTCAAGTGGTGCAGGCTGAGCTTTCTATTTATGTGGCAAATTAATATTTGCTACACGGATAGAAAGGCGGAAGGGGAGGGCTAATTCACCAACCCGTCTAGCCAGCGTGGTGAAATTATGGCTAATTCCTCCATTATGTTGACACACCAGAAACCATGGCCCCTAGTCTCCAGGTGCTGGAGTGCTCCTGATCAAGGCAGCGGTCAGTGTGGCATGAAAGCAGGGGGTGCTAAGAATCACTGGAATGGCCCAGGCTGCCGTTTGTTATTGACCTTGGCTACGTTTAATGGACGATCCCTTGCTTCTGAAGCAAAACTTCAGGAATTGGAAGAAGAACTTGACAAGATCAAATGGGACATTGTAGGACTCAGTGAAGTTAGAAGAAAAGGTGAAGAGTTGGTGGAACTTAAAAGTGGACATTTGTTTTATTATAGAGGAACGGAAACTGGAAGAACAAGTGGTGTTGGCTTCTTAATCAACAAAAGAATTAAAGACTACCTTCTTGAAGTCGAAAGCACGTCAGATCGAGCAGCGAGGCTCGTTGTTCAACTAACCCAGCGATACCAACTTCAGATAGTACAGGTATATGCACCAACATCAAGCCATACCGACGAAGAGGTTGAAGAATTTTATGAAGAAATCAAAGAGTTACACACCAAAGGGAAACAACATATCAAGCTCATCATGGGGGATTTCAATGCAAGAATTGGACAACAGGAACAAGGAGAGACATCGGTTGGTAAATACGGATATGGGGAAAGGAATGAACGTGGCGATCAACTCATCGAATTTGCAGAAGCTGAAAATCTTAGCATCATGAATTCATTTTTTAAGAAGAAACCGCAAAGAAAATGGACATGGAAACACCCAAATGGGGGAACTAGTGAAATTGACTATATCCTGGCAAACAAGAAATCAATTATTGAAGATTGCAGTGTACTGAACAGATTTAATACTGGAAGTGATCATCGAATGGTGAGATGTAAAGTGCACTTAAATACTAAATTAGAACGACAGAAGCTCATTAGG
This sequence comes from Dysdera silvatica, assembly GCA_006491805.2. Classification (NCBI taxonomy): domain Eukaryota; kingdom Metazoa; phylum Arthropoda; class Arachnida; order Araneae; family Dysderidae; genus Dysdera; species Dysdera silvatica. The sequence goes on from QLNU02014176.1 coordinate 143,571,332, forward strand.
AAACAAGTAAGTAAGAGGGTGGATCTAATGAAACTGAAAGTAAATACCGAGGCATTCAAGTTGGAATTAAAAAATCGCTTTTCTGCACTGGAAGGACTTATTGATGAAAGTGATATCTCAGAAGCAAATGAAAACATTGTTAAGACAATAGTTGAAACTGCTGGGGAAATTGGTGGTGTAACCTGTAAAAAGCACAATAGCAAATTATCTGAGAAGACGAAACAGCTCATGAAAAGGCGAAGAGATATGAAGGTGGACAATCGAAATACCAGTTCCAGGATTGAGTACATAGAACTTTGTAAAACTCTGCGCAAAAGCATGAAAGAAGACATAAGAAAATTCAACTGTGAGCTAGTAAGGAAAGCCATTGAAAATAACAAGAGCCTTAGGGTTGTTAAAGGAAGTTTATCTGTTGGGAAGAAACACATCATTGCATTAAAAGGAGAGGATGGCACCGTAACAAGAAATAGGGAAGAAATACTTAGAAGAGTTGAAGAATTCTACAAAAATCTATACGAAAGTAACAGTGAATTAAACGAAGACATTGAAATAGTCGAAGGAACAGCTCCTAAAATCTTAAAAGAAGAAGTTTCATTTGCAATAAAAAATATGAAGAAAGGAAGAGCCCCTGGTGATGATGGTATTACATTAGATATCCTAAAAGAAGCTGGAGAATATGTAGAAGACATACTTGCAAAATTCTTTACCAAATGTCTTAACAGCGGTAACATACCAAACCAATGGGATTCTGCAACAGTAATTCTTTTGCATAAAAAAGGTGATAAAGAGGATTTGAAAAATTACCGACCAATTAGCTTGTTACCTGCTATTTATAAAATCTTCACAAAAGTTCTAACACATCGCCTGCAGAAAAAATTAGATGCAGCTCAACCAAGAGAACAAGCTGGATTTCGAAGTGGATTCAGTACAGTGGACCATATTCAAGTATTAAGAGAATTAATTGAAAGAACACATGAATATGAACTTCCATTGTGTGTTGCATTTATTGACTATGAGAAGGCCTTTGACTCTATAAAAACATCAGCAGTCATCAACTCTTTAAGATCAACAGACATTGAGGATGTGTACATTGACATGGTGAAACGTGTGTATAAAAATGCAAGTGCAAAATTTCGGTTACATAAAGATACCAAAACTATCAAACTTGGCAAAGGGGTGAGGCAGGGAGATACCATTTCTCCAAAACTTTTTACTTCTGCTTTACAGATGATTTTTCAGCTGATAAATTGGAATAACAAGGGAATAAAAATAAATGGTGAATATTTAAATCATCTGCGGTTTGCTGATGACATTGTTATTTTTTCAACGGACCCATTAGAACTCCAAGACATGGTACAAGAGCTCTCAACTAGAAGTGAAGAAGTTGGACTCAAGATAAACTTGAAAAAAACTAAAATCATGTTCAACAGTTTCGTAAACAAAACAAAAATACAAGTTGACAAAGTTGAGCTAGAAGTTGCTGATTCATATATTTACCTTGATCGACTGATTTAAATGGAAAGCAACTTTATGAAAGAGCTCGACAGACATGTTAAACTTGGTTGGAGTGTATTCGGACCAAACAGTTTTATCCTGAAGGGAAAATTACTTTTGTGTCTAAAAAGAAAGGTCTTCAACCAGTGTGTATTGCCAGTCCTCTCTTATGGATCAGAGACATGGAATTTAACAATTGCAGCAATACGGAAGTTACAGACAACCCAAAGGAGCATGGAGAGGTGCATGCTTGGAATAACTAGGAGAGATCGAAAAAGAAACACTTGGGTGAGAGAGCAAACTAGAGTAGAGGACATCATTGTTAAAGTAAAAGGACTGAAATGGCGATGGGCTGGGCATATCGCAAGAAGAACTGATCAACGATGGACAACGCAAATTCTCAACTGGATTCCAAGAGACCACCGAAGACCTAGAAAACGTCCTCAAACTAGATGGGTGGATGAAATAAGAAAACAGGTTGGGGTGACGTGGAAGCGAATTGCTCAGGATAGACTTGTGTGGAAAGCATTTGGAGAGACCTTCATCCAGCAGTGGATAGATAATGGTTGAATATGATGATGATGATATATATATGGAGCACGTTTTGTGATTTGTACAGTTGTTGCTCAGGCTGTAATTCTATAGTGTGTGCTCAATGAAATTCTTACTCCCCTAGTTTGAATATTTATTCTACATGACAATATTTTAAAATAAAAAGTTCTCGTTTCCTTTATTTGTAGACATTCATTTCATTGTATTTACGGCATCTAGCCGATAGCTTTAAAAATGCATATACTTTGCAACAGAAAGTATTATTGTACAACATAACAAGTGTGTATAATAATAACAAAATCAAGATTTATGCCAATAACACAAAGGATATTTTAATCTGAATGATTGTCATATTATTACCATATTCCTTCTTGCCTCTATGAATGTATGAAAAAAATGATAAATATATTCTTATTGAATGAAAATATTTTGATAGATAGGCTAGCAATTCATTTTATTTGTTCTGTGGACGATACATAAAAAAAACGCTTGATTATTTTTGGATTCTTAAAAATATGTTAATTTTTATTAAGAAAGTTGCCTCAATACAATTTTGGAAAAAATTCACATGCACGAAATATTTAGCCCCTAATGGGGAATCCCGGAATATATTGAATAATCCCATATGTTGAATTACGTGAAATATTGTAATGGAAGAGCATACGAACCTAAATTAATTTACACCACCTTCGATTAAAATTTCTGAGCACTATTTCCAGTATCCCAAGTTTTGTTAATAACTGAGGATATTTAAACGGTGTGTAATGAGGAAGTACCTAATATTAGTATGCGTGCTTACAAAATGACAAAAATATGCACATGCACTACTTCAACATACATGAATAAATTTATACTAAAAACGAATAATAAATGAAATATGCCATTCCTTGTACTGTTTTTGTACATACAGCAAATCCTTTGACAAAAATAATTACTTGTTGTTGTGGTTGTAGGCGTTTCGGTGGTAGTTGTCGTAGTTATTGGCTGTGCAGTTGTCGTCGTAGTCGTTGGTTCTTTGGTTGTGGTCGGCTGCTCCGTCGTAGTTGTTGGCTGAGGAGTTGTAGTCGTGGTCGTTGGTTCTTTGGTTGTGGTAGGCTGTTCCGTTGTAGTCGTAGTCTTCGGTGTCTCTGTAGTTGTCGTTGTTGGTTTTTCAGTTGTAGTTGTCGTTGGCTGTTCAGTTGTAGTTGTCGTTGGCTTTTCCGTTGTAGTCGTTGTTGGCATTTGGGTTGTCGTAGTTGTTGTTGGCGTTTCAGTTGTTGTCGTTGTTGGTTTTTCGGTTGTAGTCGTTGTTGGCATTTCGGTTGTCGTAGTTGTTGTTGGCATTTCAGTTGTCGTGGTTGTTGTTGGTGCTTCAGTTGTTGTTGTTGTAGTTGGCGTTTCCGTAGTAGTCGTAGTGGAAGTTGGTGCTTCCGTTGTAGTAGTGCTGGTAGTTTCATCCAATTCTGATAATGTGTAAAAAGTAAATAAAGTACACGTAGCAATCATTAAATATTCATACAGTTATCCGTTATATCTTCATTATATTTTAATATTACTCTATTAGTATATGAAAATACACAAAGAATAATACATCTGATATTTTTTTTAAGAAATTTACTGACTTCATAAGAACTGCTATAAATAATGTTACGAGGTTTTTAAATTTTTATCCTTTTTAAAGTTTAAAATTCTCAACGTATAAACTTATACTTACGTATATTACCTTGTTAAAACTATATGTACTGGGGCTTATAAATAAACAAAACTGCACCCTAACGTATAAAACCAATAAAAATATAAATCGGAAAATATTCAAGCATACTTACTTTAACAAATAAGCGCAGAGCACAAGATTGAGAAGGGTCAATTTTTATTATAACACCACCTCATCTCAATAATTCTGAATCCAAATAAAGTACATACACGCCAAATGATCATATAAAACACATTTTTTCGCATCCACATAAATTCTATGCTCATTATCAAATAAGCTTTGTTCATTAATATCTATGATTTCCAAAGCATTCCAAACACACACTAATGAACAAAAGTGAACAATGAAAATTTTCTCATGAAGAACGGTATTCCCCGAGCTAAACTTGTTCAAAATTAAACGATATATCTTCCTTTATTAACTATTTGGTATATAAACGGCAAATTATGAAATTCATCACTCCGCACTACTTGAAACATTTTCCCACACATATTCCAAACACATCAAAACATATTTTCGTCATACAGATACAGCATATACACAGCAGAAGTTTTACACAAAAGCACATAATGTAGTCAAACCATTTTGAACAATTTAGAAAGTATAGCTTTACTTCTGAGGTTATACAAAGCTTAATGCTATTTTGAATTCCGCAATACAATGTTAGAATTCAAAATTTTATTTATTTTTTTTTTTATATTTTAGAGTTTGTTCGCGCAATAGTAGATTTGTAGCAATAAGTTCAAGAAACTTTAAAAATGAAATTTTGAATACTAAAAATCCTTTAATACTTTCCGTATAACTCAATAACGATCACGTTTTCTGATTTTTTTTTAATTCAAAGTAATAATATCTTGCTTGTTATATCTTTTTTTCTTTCGAAAGATCTTGAAAAGAACAAAACGTCTTTCGTTTATACATAATATCCACACAAATTTGAGGTGTAAATGTTCGGATATGTAAAATACGTATATTTTAAATAAATAAATATTCGTAAAATGAAAAGTTAAATCACAATAACGGATTATTTTTATTGTTGAAATAATCGACGTAAGTAATATTTAAATGAAATAAGATAATACAAATTATCAAACGAGCGTATAAATTTATTTCCTCGAAGGTGTGGTAAAATTCGGTTGTATAATTATTGTAAACAAGATGTTATAAGAAGTAAAGTCGTGGTAACTTTTAACCTTCGTACCATATTAAAGTTTCGTTTCGATATATGGGTAAAATCTTACGAAGAGCCTGAATAGGTTTTTCTTCTAGCAAACAAAAGAAAGAAAGAAGCATAAACATTGCAATATTGACTATTGAAACGCTGCTTTCTATGTGTGGGTATTAAGCTGCACACTTATAAAACATGGATATGGCAACACTATGCCCCATAGCTGATGTTTGGTACTTGGTGCAAAAAATTTGGACAACCCAGCCGTGTGCGCCCATGCGAGCACTTCTAGTAGGGTCTAAGAAACATTAAGGAGTACTTCTTGGGGGGCTGAGAAACATTAAGAGTACTTCTTGGGGAACTGAGAAAAATTATTACTTTCTTCTCAAAGCTGTCGAGAATTTTAGTGAATGTACAAGATTCCAAAATGCTACAAAAATAATTGATACTGCTTGACAATTAGTAATGAGCTAAAAAGTACCTTATTTTAAAATGCGACTGTAAATTTTTTTTAAAGTAAATATTATACATAGAAAAATCGGGCAAATAAATTTTTTGAACGGCTAGGGGGAGGTTGAACCCTCCTACTACCCTATGCAGGCGCCCATGAACCTAGCCTACATAAATTAAATAAGAAAGCTGGACAATTCATTCGCAAAATGGTTTGACTCTCCACTTACTTTCTTAACTGTCACTTCTTCCTTTCATTCCATAGCCAAATCATCCAGACAAGTCTGTGTATATGTTTTGTGTGTTATGTAATGAAATGTATAAGTACTAAAATATTTCTTTACAAGAACAATTTTAAATGCTGAACAAACAGTAAATCATTAATGGCATTTGAGAACATTCAATAAATTACAAAACAGTTCAAAATCAAATAGACGGTTGTGGAAAAACAATAATGGAAAATGTCATTTTTCAATACTGTCTCTTCATTTGCTTTTTCATTTTCATTCCAAATGGCACTGATATTTCCATATGTAGTTTGGCTCTAAAAAGATACAAAATAGACCAAAATAAATGCAAAGTATGCTATAATAGACGTAGGTTTTATAACACTTATACATTATAAAAACGCGTTGTTACGTAGATTTTGTGATTTGTTGATACAGACATTTGTTTCATAAAGTTTTTTACCAATATGTATGTACGTATATTATGTGCTAGGGCACAACAGCATAATAAAATTTTAAAAGAAGAACGTGCCATTTTTTTGCAGGTATCGCTTAATAGAAAGATTCTAAGTTTAAAATTAAGCCCTTAAAATTAAGCCCGTTCGGTAAAACCATGTTATAGTGTGCCCGAGAGTTAAACATATATCTATAGTCCGTTCGCGAAAAACAGGTTATGGAACAACTTCATATACAACTTTATACCTGAAGTCGAACGTTATTGCATGTCTAAACAGATTCCATTTAAAGTGATGCTTTTTATTGACAATGCACCTGGTCACCTTCCTACCACCCTAATTGATTTTAACCCAAGTATGAAAGTTGTGTTTTTACCTCCAAACACAACCAGCTTGCTTCAACCGATGGAGTCATCAAAATATTTAAGTCTTACTACATCGAGGCGTTCCTTTGTATATCTGAATGAAGCTATGAGGCAAAACAGGAGATATCCATTAAAGATTTTAAGAAACAATTCAATGTTTAGATGCCGTAAGAAGCGCATTGGAAAATCTTGAGATGAAATTTCAAAAATAAATAAATAAATAAATAAATCGCTGAATGGTGTTCAAGAAATTTTGTCCATTTTTTCAAAACGACGGGAGTAACGCTAAAACCGATCGTGTCGCCTGCGTGATAGAAGAAGAAGCACCCTGCTGCCAATTAGATTTGGAAGTCAATGATGATCGCCAATGAGCTGTTGGATCTTACAGTCAGAGTTGATCGATGAGCTCATAGAGATACGTGAGCGAAACGTCACTGAAGTATCCGACACTTCCAGGCCCAGTTCCACCAGAAACATACAACAGCCAAACCACTGAGTTTGAAAAGGGCGTAAATCCATCAACCCTAGTTTTTAGACAAAAACAAGAAAGTGTTTTAAAAATTGTTGTGAGCATGCGTAAAAATTTCGAAATAGCCATTTCAGAAGCAGCGTTTTAAAGACCAACTGTTGTAT
>QLNU02014176.1:143590185-143600199 GCA_006491805.2 Dysdera silvatica
CAAGGCGAGAGCATCCGGTTGTAAATAAAATTGTAGACGTAGCTCTCTTTAAAAGGAGGCCTTTGGTTAGCCCATTCTAAAGCTTGTCTTGTAAGGAGGACAGACTCCAAGATCTGAATTTTGCGCACAATTCATGCCCGATCACAGAGGACCATCGATATGAAAGAAAACTTGGAAATTCCCAAACGAGGCAGAGATAATAAAATTAAAACTGTGAGTGAACAATGTGCAAAGAGATTAAAATGAACTACAGAATATACAGAGAGAAAACTTAGACGTCAATTATGAAACCATGGAATAAGTGAAAAAAATTGAATACTTTAGTAACATTGTGCCCAGTGAACGAGAAATAGTAATAAAATGTAAAACAGAGAAGCTGAAAACTCAAAGACATCTTTGGTTATTTGGAAAACGTGATATTGAAGAAGAAAAGCCGAACTAAAATATTTCTAAAATTTACTTAAAACCACTACAATTTTATAAATTCCACACATGGAAAGTATTAAGCTCAATGACTTTGATATCCACATTTGAGCTCAATTAGAGCTTTTTTGCTTTGTTTGTTTGGATGTTTTATGGCGCAAGAGCATTTGGGCTATACTGTGCCAAAAGAGCTTTTTTTAGTATAGGAGAAAAAGAGGCATCGTCCCCGACCCAGATTCAAACTAGGATCTCTCCGTTGAACCCGAAGAAGGGCAATAATATCTTACAATGGAAAGTATTCAAAGAAATTTCGTAAAATATAAATTTCAACTTTTTAAACCGCCGCCTCTGCACGATATTGAATGCTCTTGCGCACAAAAACCGGAACTAAGATAAAACTTCGGAATATTTGCAGCCAATCGTATATACCAAAAACAGTTAATCAAAAGAAACATGATTGTTGAATGTCCTAAGCCAGAGGTTCTCAAATTATGCTCCGCAGAGTACTTGGTACTTCGCGAAGCATCTCTAAATGCTCCATGAAGGTATTAAAAAAAATGTGACAATATAACAGTGGAAAAAATTAGGTTTAGATCAAAATTTTAGCTATATAGAAATCGAAAAAGTAATTTAGGCTTTGGTAAAATACCAATTACGAACTTAAAAAATATACCTAGTTAGGTAAAGGTAACCAAAATCGCATATATGTGCCTTTGGCATAAGGGTGACGATAGTGCTCCACGTTGTTGTCTCTCTTGAAAAGTGCTCCACGTTGTTGTCTCTCTTGAAAAGTACTCCGCGACGGTTGCCTCTCTTGAAAAGTGTTCCGCGGTACAAAATGTGTAAGAACCGCTGTCCTATGCAATCGTACGTTTTTTTAAATTAGTAAATTGCTAAACTTGTTTAATTTTTTCCGAAAGAAAATGAAAATGTTAGCAGATAAGAATTAAACTGGAACCTTCAACGAAATAGAAAAAGAGGCAGTCCAAGAAATATATCGAGGGCCTTTGAGAAACCATCTCAAGCGGGAGAGAAAATTTTAAGAGAAATTAAGAAACTTTTTTTAAAAAAAAAGTGATAAATTGAAATTTTGCTAAAAGCTTTAAGACTTCATAGAGATTAAAAGGAAAAAAGAAGGTATATTAATTAAATACTACTTTAATAAAACATTATTAAGTTAATTAATTAATATAAATTTAATAAATCAACGTACATCCATAACTTGGTGTGTATTATCCCAATATTTATTAAAAATTAGTCTCACGTTCATGATACATTGATAAACTGGTGTAGTGCTATTATTGCTTGATAAATTAGTGTTGCGCGAGTGCTAAGTTCCGTTATAAGTAAGTGTTACGTTAATAAATGAGTTCTATGTTACTAAGTTAGTATTACGCTGATGACTTAGTGACGCGTTAATCTTCCTCGGAAAAATTGGTGTTACATTAACGTTGCGTTTTCCTTCTTTTGTGGTTCCTTTTTGAAAGGATTCAGTGATGTAGATAAGGCAAGCCGGAGGGTCTTAAACTTACGCCCTGATAAAATTGGATCCCGAGCTCCAATTTTCAGAGAAGATTCTAAGCGATTTTGCATCGCCATAATGTTCTACTATTATCAGTTTATGACTTGGGTGCATAGCCTTCCAAGTTTTATCTCCATAGACATCATATTCTCGTTTTTATATTCTACAGCGAAATCCGTCCATAACGATACTCGAGAGATACTCCGGGAATATATATCTCTCTCGATACTCTGGGAAAATACATCATAGATACTTATGGCGTCTTTATTTCCAAGTTTTCTATCCATGGACATTTTATTCTCGTTTTTATGTTCTACAGTGAAATCTAGCCATAAAGATACTCGAGGGATACTCTGGGAATATATATATCAATACTCTGGGAAAATACATCGTGAATACTTATGGCGTTTTTATTTCCAAGTTTTCTATCTATAGATATTTTATTCTCGTTTTTATATTCTACAATGAAATCTGTCCACAAAGATACTCGAGGGATACTCCGGGAATATATATATCTCGATACTCTGGGAAAATACATCGTAGATGCTTATGACGTTATATCAGAGATATGACATTATAGTTAAGATTAAACCTGATACACCCTATATCTGTCGGGGTCGAGGGAAAATATTGTCATGGTCAGTATCGTTAAAGGCACAGTACACTGTTTCATATATTATTTACATCCTTCGATATATATTTTTGGTGTGCCTTAGTTGTCTTATAGTTCTGAGAGTCCTGCCAGGGGGCGTCGATTTCAGGTGTAATATCCAAGTATCAACTATGAAGTAATATCGCATAAGTAATAATATATTTCAACTATAAAGTGATAGTATATATATATATATATAAACAAGATAATTTACTTTACCGGGTACTGGAAATCACAGGGTCACCTGGCGAAATTGATTTATTTTGGTGACCTCCACTAAAGAGCATTTAATTTTTATTATTAAGTAACGATAGTTTAATTTCATGCTTTTTTCCCCTTTCGAACAGTTTGCCGAGGTTTTTCTTTCACATTTTTCTGCTCATTAAAAATATAATGGTAAACAGGATTGGCTTATTTTTTCTTATATAAATTAATGCGCAAAACAAAGATGTGTGATAGCGCTTAAAATATTTTACAATAATGTAGAGCTGATCTTTGTTTTGCGCATTAATTTACATAAGAAAAAATAAGCCAATCCTGTTTACCATTATATTTTTAATGAGCAGAAAAATGTGAAAGCAAAACCTCTACAAAATGTTCGAAAAGGGGAAAAAGCATGAAACTAAACCATCGTTACCTAATAATACAAATTAAATGCTTTTTAGTGGGGGTTACCAAAACATAAATCAATTTCGCCAGTTGACGCTGTGATTTCCAGTACCCGGTGAGTCAGATCAGTGAGTAAATGATTCTTGTTTGTCGGTCGCGACACAGATGACCGACCCGCAGCTCAGCGTTGAACTGTGAAATATACAATATACAAATACTGATTTCTGTTCCAACTATATGTTCTGTCCGAGTTTTATTTCATGTATAATTTCCATTTATTTTTTGGTACTTATTCAAAATTTTTTTGGTATCAAGTCAAAATTCCTTGGTGTTTAATCAAGAATTCAAATTATTAATTGTTAATTAATTGGTCATAGTTAATATTTGATAGTTTATCGTTTTGACTAGCCAATGGCTACTTAATATTTTTTTTTACTTTAAAGTAAATAAACAAATAAAATCTAAACATTCCAATACCAATTGATAAATCAAATTATACAATAATTATAATAGTGATTGATCATATACGAGTAGTACAACAGAGCTTATTATCATATGATTATACTCTGAGAACGATAGACGTCGTAGGATTGTAATCTAATAGTGAGTGATATATGATGGCAAGTTAATAGTGATAAATTTCATATGATTGCAATTTAATAGTGATTAATTTCATATGATTGCAATTTAATAGTGATGAATTTCATATGCTTGCAATTTAATGGTGGTGAATTTTATAGGATTGCAATTTAATAGTGATGAATTTCATATGCTTGCAATTTAATGGTGGTGAATTTCATAGGATTGCAATTTAATAGTGATGAATTTTATATTATTACAATTTAATAGTGATGAATTTCATATGAGTGCAATTTAATAGTGATGAATTTCATATGAGTGCAATTTAAATAATGGATAATATCATATTATTAAAATTTAAAAGTGGTTGATACTATATGATTGTAATCTAATAGTGATTGATATCATATTATTATAATCAAACAAGTAATTGATTACTACTGACTGACGACAGATTTTTTATGCGCAGTAATACTCTCAGGTCTATTCAATTAGAAAATAACAAAATTTAATTAAAAATGCAAATGAAAGTCATTAGTTAATTAATCTATATAATTAAGGACGAAAACAATTACCGAAACATGACACAATTTGAAATAATCGTTAGATAAAAACATAATTTCGTATGCTTTAAAAATCGGGTGTTAATATTTTTAAAAGTAATCACTTTTATTAATAAATGATGTTGGTTTATTTTTTGTGCAAAAAGGAAGTATAAATTCATTATAAATATAAATAATATTATAATAATAAATTAATATTTGCTAACATAAGCATGATGTAAACGTCAAGAATCTAGTCTAAGTTTATTATAGATGCTACAAAAATGCAATTTGCGTATACTTCGTTAAAAGGAACTCAGAAAGTTGACAAGTTCTGTACACGCCCATATAGACAGAGGACGGGTGGATACAGCATTTGTTTTCTAATAATTTTTCTTTAAAAAAATCTTCCTAAGTTGAAACTTATTTAATAATATTTATTCATTCATCCACAAACAAGTAAAGAATACATGAATGACTTGCTGAAAATAACCTCTTTTCTCTTTTCATCATGGATGATTTTTTTGCTTTTGTTTTATTCAAGATATTGTTATTTTTGTTCATCGATTTGAGTAATTTGTTTAGTTTATTTTTTTTCTGTCTCAGGTGCGTTTTAAACTAGCAATTAAAAAAGGAGAGAAAGATCAATCAATGCTGAGTGTTTTTTTTGTTTTTTTTTACCAGTACGCTGGGAAGAAAGTTCCGTTTTAGAAACTCAGTCCATTTGCAAATTGGAAGATTTTTGCGTAAATGGGATCATTTTCCCCAACTTCTTGAAAACTAATTGAAGAGCGAAATGAACAAGTGTTTACCAAGTGTTCATTTGCGAGATATTTGCTCAGCAGTTCTTCGTCAATTTCCAAGTCAATAAAATTGACAAGCTCTCGTGCTGATCACTTCCCAAACGAGATGAAACTTTCGTTGGGTGCAAATTTTGAAATTTGCGCATAAAGTTCTTCATCTTAAGTAGCTTCCACTTGAGGCAGTAGCTGGTAAGTTAATCTTATATACCAACTTACTATGCACCTAACTGATTTAACTAACACTTATTTATCCTATCCGGAGCTTAACTAATTTATAGCGGAAACTTACTTAACTTATCCTTAGTGTTCTACTAAACCAAAGCTTAACTAACTAAAATTTGCTTTAATGTAACTGAAATTTATCTAGATAAACTGACTCTTATCTAGTGTAGCTGAAGCCCACCTAATCTAAAACATACCCTCGTCAGCAGGCTTGTAGCCCAACCGGGCGTCGCCCCTAGTTGCCCCATGTTTGTGCCCCTGTTTTGCTCCGTAGAGCTATATATATATATATAGAACAATCCAGGGATGCCCTGTGCCCAATGTCCTTTCATCCCGGCTACAGCCCTGCTGGTCAGACTGAGGCTTATGATATATGATGTTTATAATTACGTCCAAAACAATTATAGTTATCATACATAATTATTATAAATATCACAAAACTAATCAAAAGATTATGCTATGTAATTTCAAAATTAAAGAAGCCATAAATGCAATATTTAATCATTAGATATCCTTAAATTCTAACAAAAAAAAAAGGTAGAAAATAAAGGGTAAACTTACCCCCTTTAACTTGGACCTCTCTGGATATAATCGATCCCACACTATTCGTGGCGAGGCATCGATAATTCGTATCGTGAACTTCTTGGCGAAATTCTTCAGGCCGAAAACGAAGAAACACTAACGAGCCGTCTGTGGGTCTTGTGTGGCGGATTCCTTGGATATCTGAGGCGGCCAGTATATCACCGACGACCCAGGACACTCTGGGGACTGGGTTGCCATGGGCCACGCACGGGACAACCACCCCTGTCGAATTAGAAAAGGCCACATTCGATGCAGGTTCTCTTGAAAAGGCAGGGCCTTGTCTGGAAGTGTCTAGGGAGTGGCCTAGAGGAGATTGAAGAGTAAAGAGACATGAGGAATTATTTTTAGTGCCTTTAGGAAGAAAACAACTTTACATCTAAAGGCGAAATAGTATTTAATTCAACTGGTATAGTTATTATAAATTATCTGCACCACTAAAATTTGTGTAACTTTTGCCGCTCTCTGATTAGTGCTGTGTGTCTCTAATAAACCGATAATTTAATTCGCTGTAGCTACTATTTAAACCATTGTAACTTTTGCTTCTATTCGATTAGTGTAGTGTGTCACAAATAAACCGATTATTTAATTCGCTGTAGCTGTTATTTAAATCGTTGTAACTTTTGCTTCTATTTGATTCGCGCATTGTGTCGCTAATAAACCGATTATTTAATTCGTTGTGGCTGTTATTTAAATCGCTGCAACTTTTGCTTCTATTTGATTAGTGCAGTGTGTCGCTAATAAACCGATTATTTAATTTGTTGTAGCTATTATTCAAATTGTTGTAACTATTATTCAATTTTGTTTTTAAGCATATTTCATCGAAAATATTGGTTAAGAATTAAAAGGTAGAGAACTCTGTAAATGGCTTCACTTTATTTCAACAAAATTAATTACAATTCTAAATCAATTGGGCTTTTGAGATTCGAAGGTGCAGGCTTGAGTATTAGGAAAATCGTGTGACTTTCGCATCAAATTTCCATTGGAAGCACTATTTTTGAATATAGAAATTAATGTTGACATCTAAATTTTACGGCTTAAACTACAGCGCTTTGTCTCATATAATGCAAAGTTGGATATTGCCCTTTTTGGAGGAAGCAAAACTGGTGGGGAGTTCAGCAGGATGCTTTCCGACAATTTCTCACATGAATCTACGACAGTTCGGCGCAGCGACGATTCAACGTAAAATGAAAAATATAATGTAATTCATATATATATATATATTCACAGTAAAACTTCTATATAGCGACCATCCGCCTTAACGCCCTCTTTATTTGGAAACGGATTTCCTCCTCCCATATGACAAATTTACTTCTATTCAAAGACCACATCTGAACGACGGCTTTTCACGGAAATGATTGTGGGAAGGGAATGATTAGGGAAGTTTTACTATACATATAATTTTTGTTTCATATATGCATATACAAATTAATTTTCGTAACAGGGGGGGCCCCAAAAAATTATTGCCGGGGGCCCCTAGATTTTTCGTTACGTCACTGCCAGTAATATAAAGTGCGCATTTGCTGAGGCGGTGAAGAAGCTGTTACTTCGCGGGTAGCGATAATTGTGGACAAATCAAATTTTTTGAAGTTGAGGAACCCATAAACAGCCCAATTGAATGCTTCTTTTACGGCGCAAGTAAAATCATGCGGCGTCAAGATTTAGTTTTCCAAGGTAACCGGCCTTTTCACGTCTAGAAATAAAACCCCGAAGTACGGATTGATAGGAGAAAAGGGCAAACCAGCCAGAGACATAATTACGACTTTTCCACCTAGTCTAAACATAACTGGAGGTGTAACTAAGATTTTGGCGCCTTTGCCAAATTCCTAATTCGACGCACCTAGCGGTTACGTCAAAATTCGTCTTTTCCCAGACATTTGCGAATATGGCGCTATTTGGGCCTCCTTGGGGTGGAGTCTTTAGCAACTCACCCTTTGCCAATGTCTATTCACATCACTGAACATAATTTCTAAAACTGGATATAAAATGTGGGTAAACAGAAAAAAATCGAATTTTCATAAAAAAATATAAAAGAAACGTAATATTCCTTAACAATATTTATAAAATTTTTTAATACAACAAAATATCACATTTCAAAAATATATTTTATTACATCTGTAAATGACAAAAAACCAATAACTTTAATCAGTGAAAATATACGTTTTTTATTACAAAACATTATTATCTTTTAAAACTTACGTATCCGCAGATGTAGCATTTGTAATAACGATTAGTAATCATTAACCAGGTTAATAGTTACAATTAGTAATCATTAACCAGGTTAATAGTCACGATTGGTAATCATTAACCAGGTTAATAGTCACGATTAGTCATCATTAACCAGGTTAATAGTTACGATTAGTAATCATTAACCAGGGTAATGGCTAATGGTTACAATTAGCAGCTTAGCTACGGAGTTGCCATGGGGGGAAAATTACAGATTTTCTTCAAAATTTCAGCTTTTTTCAAATTGATTACAGAACCTCAGAAGGTTGTAGTGGAACACCAATATTCAACAGAACAGACATTGAGAAACCCTGCTATATAAAATTGTTTCTCAAGTTTCTTGGTCCCCGATGGTGACACTCTCTTCAAAAACCTTTGAAGAGAGGTTTTGTCATATACTGGCTATTCGTTCAAACAAATTAATTTTTTTGTATTGATCCGGAGGATGTAAACGGTAATATTCTAATTTAAAAACATTAGTTGGAACATTATTAAGCTTGACAAGCGACAAAACATTATTAAGCTTAAGCCTTATATAGAACGATTTTTTTCTTAGCTTAATGTGCTCTTCGTATTACGGGCTTCCTTAACTGTTGCCACTGGAGAAACTTGGCGCCGTAACTTCCATAATTATTGCTTTAGCCCTAGAATTGTTGCCATGCAATTATAATGATTTCTCGTTGTTTGTTGTTAAGCATGTTGCTAAGACGAGTGTAGAAGTGTAGATATGTATACGTTTTCTGTTTGGTTGCTATGTCAAAGAGAAAAAATTCTAGTCTTAGTCTTGCTATCAACTAGTGCGTATGTATTGCCGAAGGCTCAGCCAAAAATAGATAAATTATTTGAAAGTGATATTCCTGTTAAGTTTATTTTGGCGTAGTAATTGCAACCATTTAACGTTCTGGTAATTAAATAATTAAATTTTGAGAGTACATTATTTGCGTTGCGAACCCATTATTTCAACGTTTTGGCTCTCGGTTTCTAATTTCGTGAGAACGCTTCTCTAATGAGCATTTGATTTCGTAAGGAACGCTATAGATCATTTTAGCTCCCGAACGAGGACTTCGGACTACCTTTCGCTAAACTTGGGGCTTCGACGCTAAGATCATTGGCTCTCTGCACCTTTTTAAATATCCGTTAAGAAAGGGGTGGAATTCAGATAACGGTTCAGTTCCATTGCAAAATTTCCATCTGCACTGGAACTATACATTTCTTTAGATCTTCTTAAAGAAAGACCACAACTCGTTGGCTTTTATACAACGGTTACAATTCTTTTTAATATTTATTTATTTTACCCAGCTGCATAATTATAAACACTAAAATACAGTGGACCAACACCATGTTAGCAGCTAAACAGGAGACCAGGCAGACACTTCAGAAGAATAGCGAACTTTTTCATCTATTTCTTTGCACAGTAAACTGTTTCGGGATATGGGGCCGTTCGTTTGTTAAGCTGATGTTGCATTCTTACAATGAATTGATCGCTTATGCTGCTGAAGACTTGTTCAGCAATTGCGATGTTTTCGCAGAAGAAAAGCCAGGCCTATTCGTCGCCTATTTTCAGTTAAATAGGTGGTGCGGTGAGTAGAAAAACAGTGCCGTATTCCGATAGGTAGAAAACATTTCTGAGACATTAGTTATTAAATCAGTAAAAAAATTCAGCTGCCTCATTGCGTCTTTGTAAATTTTTCGATGTCGAAAATTCGTAGTCAAAGGTTTCAGCATTCTTAGTCTATTTGTAAATCTGCCACTGATAAGTATATCTAGACTTATCTATTTTAGTCTAGTCTTATCTATCTCAGCCTAGTCTTATTTATCTTCAACTAGTCTTATCTATTTTAGCTTAGTTTTATCTAT
>QLNU02014176.1:143600299-143629029 GCA_006491805.2 Dysdera silvatica
TTATCTATCTTATCATAATCTTGGTCTTATCTATCTTATCATAGTCTTATCTACCTTATCATAGTCTTATCTATCTTATCATAATCTTGGTCTTATCTATCTTATCATAATCATAGTCTTATCTATCTTATCATAATCTTAGTCTTATCTATCTTATCATAATCTTAATCTTATCTATCTTATCATAGTCTTATCTATCTTATCATAGTCTTATCTATCTTAGCCTAGTCTTATCTATCTTAGCCTAGTCTTATCTATCTTAGCCTAGTCTTATCTACCTTAGTCTAGTCTTATCTATCTTAGCCTAGTCTTATCTATCTTGGCCTATTCTTAGTCTTTTCTATTTTAGCTTAATTTTAGTCTTTTCTGTCTTAGCCTTATCTTGGCCTAGTTGTAAATCTTGATTTTCAGCATGTTATGAATAAAATTCCCGATAAAATTCTGCCTTGTATCAATAAGGTTCCCGATGAAATTACTCATTGTGTCAAAAAATTCACTTGAACAAACTTGAGTAAAAAACAACAAAGGCAGCTGCCTCCCGATCTGCATCGTGGAAGATTCCCCGCTTTTAGTTTTTTAATCGATTGAATTGGCCATCCATTGACATGCTACTTCAAACAATGCTATGCTCATTAGCATCAAGTACGATGAATATGTAAAATAAAAAGTCGAAAGCAACACAATTCGGTAAATTCAAATGTTTTGATAGAAGCCATTAGCAAATGAAGAAATGTTGAGAGTTGACTTCAAATCCTCTTAAAATAAATTCCTATTTTCTTCGAAATAAATTTCTAAATTATGACATTAAAACAAAATTTTCAACATGTATAAATTCCCGTCCTTACGGGGACATAGGAGTAAAAAATGCCGAAAAAATGTTTTTATTTTTTTTTATTTTTACATTAAAAGATTCTTTATTTTTACATTAAAAAATTCTTTATTTTTACATTAAAATTCTTTATTTCATTGCGCATGCATCTGTGGCCTCAATTTTAAAATTTATAAATTTTAAGATGCTGAATAACAATATTTAATATGCCTTGCTTTCATTGCTACATTCAAGAAGTTTTATTATAAAAACCTATTTCTCTCAATTTCGCTTTTTTCTCCTTTCGGGTTTATGCGAAATATTCTTTACGATTCAATTTTTGATGAATTGTTTCAACACTTAGTACACGTGTTTGCACCTATAATAGAAAAAAACTGTAGCATGGATTTGGTTATTGCACCAAATTTTCTCGTAAAATTTTATTCATGATGATGCAAAAATACGTAAAAAAAATATTTTTTGATGAATACACAATCAAAATTTGTTTTCACTCACTCACTATTATTTGAATTTAAAAATCCATGCTACATTTTGTTAGTTATAAGTTTAGACAGATGACACAATTTTTAAATGAAAATTAAAAAATATTTGAATTGCAAGGCACGTTTTTGCTAACGGGTAAAAATGAGCTAAAAATAGGTGATTTTGCTCCTGTGTCCCCTTAAATGACTTGGTAGTGTTAGAATAAAATTCTTGGGTCAGCTGTAACGTTAGAAATAAAATACAGGGTACCAGGGAGGAAATTTACATACAAAAGGTTAAACACTGGTAAAATAGCAATGAAAAAGATCACCCAAGCTTTCGGACGCGTCAGCAGCAGTCCTTCATCAGGAGTAAAATACTCCTGATGAAGGTCAGCTGTAATGGCTGTAGATTTTTAACTATTCTATTCTATTCCCATCGAAAATAAATTTTCTCGGCGCCACGTTTCAATCCAACTTAAAATAGGATAAACATATCAATACCGTTTGTACTAAAATCAGCAGACACATTACACCGGCGGTCCCGTTTCCGATAAACCATAGCGTGCGTAGCCATGGTGCATAGGCTACACTAAAAAAAATGGTACATTTGTATATAACCCCTTATCCCCTCATTCAGGACCCTCTTGATAGCTCTCGCAACGCATAGTGTTAAACGCTACTAAGTATTGCGAGAAAAATCGTTTTCTAAATCGATAATTAATAACAATTAATCGATTATTCAAATACATTCGAAAACAGCTGAGTAGGTTAAATGTCGCCAACAAATTGACACTTTTAATGTCGACTGCGAATTATACAGTAACCCTCTATTTAGTTGCAAGAAGCGTTTTGACTTTCTCAGCTCATACTTTGGCGATTTTGTTGGCTGTAAAGAAGAGCAAATAACCTTGTAAAGAGGTCACTGTTATGTATGACTCGGGTCTGAGAAATTAATTAATTAATTAGCTCGCGAGCGGAAATTGCGAGACAAGCCGCCAAACAAATGCCAAGAACACATGACTCACGAAAACAAACATCATTTCTCATGTTCGGCGGCCCATTGGCGGTGATTTATTTTCACAAACATCATCAGCTCGCCAAATTTATTGCTACTGGACACGATGCCAGTTTCTTTCGTACAAACTTAGACGAAATAGTCTACCGTGTGATAATAATGTTTTTTGATTCTTCGTTTCATCTCTTCCTCTCTTGAATTTCGACTGGGTGTTAATAAACAGGACTTACGTATTTACTTACGTAAACAAACGTTATGGTTACCTTTTAAGGTGGTTTAGTCAATGGCGAATTAAGGTTTTTATGGCCCCTATGCTGGAAGGATAGAATTGCCCCCCCCCCCCTAAAGAATATAGCCTTCGCGATATTAATCAATAAATCATGTTTTCTTTTAAGTTCACTATCTTTAATATTTAGGTTTAGTTTATCAATGTTGTCAGTTTCTCGAAGATTTGTAAATAAACAAGATAAAACGTTGTTTTACAACGTTTTAACGTAAATAACGCTAGGTCCTTTTAAGGCCCCTGCGGAGTCCCAAAACCTGGTGGACTTGGTCCTGGACCAACTGGACCTATACGTACATTCGGCACAGTGTTCAATGGACCTCTTGAGATGGAACTAATTTTAAAATAACGTTTTCAATGTTATAGTTGAATATGAAACTTGTCATTTGCTTTACTGTCAAAATAGTGTCTGTCTATTTCATTTTATAGGCTACGTGATAGACATTGCTTGAAAGACGTAGACGTACTGAAAGTAATTGAAATCACCAGCATACAAAAATCAGTTCATTCTGAAAAAGAAAAGATCATTCATATGTCTGAGTGTAAATTTTCACAATAATTCATTTCAAACTTTTTACATAGAAATCGGAGCTTTTAGATGAAGAGTTGATTTTGATGAAGTTTAGATTCAGGTTGTATGTGCGTTAACTTTTTGTTTTATCATGTAATCCATCATGCATGCATGAATGCATACACAAATTGTACACATATGTATGAAAATAAATTCATTTGTACTTTATTGTATAAAAATTACATAAACAAAAGTATAGACATATATATTGAGAAACAATCAACAGAGATATAACAAGCAAATAAAAAATGGTCTGAAAAAATAAAGAAATATAACAAGAACAGTAAAGAACGGAAATAATCGACGAAAAGACAAAAAATGAGAATTCAAAATTGCTCAGAGAAATTCAAACGTACAGCGAGTTTAAGTGACCGCTGCCCTTATATCTCAGTATATTCCAGACGTTCTCGATTGGGGGAATAGTCTGACATTTCACAGTAGGTAGATGTGAACCAGCCGGAGGCATTATCAAGGTAGTCTGGCGACGTGAGTTCTAGCATTATCGTGTTGGTAAATAGAACACGGATGACAGGATATCCTATGTAATACAATTGATTAAAGGATGTTATCGTGTAGACATACCGTAAAAGCACCTTGTAGCAAACCTAGGAGGAAATGGGATGTCCCCAGCATAGTAGATGAAAAAGAACAGATAACACTACCCAACTTCTCTCTTGTTTTTCCTAATATATTCTTGAATATGATTTGTGTTGGTTTCTTTCTTATATATATATATATATTGCTCTAGTTTGTGCTAAGTATGGGTATCAAAAAATAATATTTATAAAATTCCCCATGAAAACTACAAAAATCATTGCCTGGTGGTTTTGTGAGTTGACCATTTCTCACTTGTGTTAGATGGCGATAATACATTCAATGAATGAATGGCCGAAAAATATTGACTGCGTAAAGAGCAGGGCCAGAGTTGATCAATAAAATAACTGCGTGAAATTGAGAAATAGGTTGAAAATGACATGGGAGAGATGAAGCAAACGAAAGTGAAAATGACATGGAAAAGACGAAGTAAACGAAAGTAAAAGTGATATGGGAGATATGAAGTAAAGTGAAAATGACATAGGATAGATAAAGTAAATAAAAGTGGAAATGACATGGGAGAGATGAAGTAAACAAAAGTGAAAATGACATGGGAGAAATAAAGTAAACAAAGGTGAAAAAGATTTTTTTGGGGGGGGGAGGGGGAAGACGTTAATTCTTTAATAAAATCAAAAGCGATTAAATATTGGAAATCGGCAAAGTAAACAATCAATTATATTTAGTTCAGTTAAGAGACTGTTAAGAACTACATGAAGGTTGTTTTAAATGATGATGCTCCTGCACATCCGGTTCATGAAAATATTGAAAAGTGGTAGTTCGTAAATTGTGATTATTTCGATGTACTGGAAATTCTAAATAAAGCCATTGGCAAAAATCTTTTTCAGATAGGAAGGGATTAGCTCTCTCCATAAATGCTTATCTCTCTCTAGAAAATTTGAAATTATACTTAAATGCAAAGTGCCGAACATTGAGTTGAGGGTAAACACTTCTGTCTAGAACTATACAGCACCCCCCACTTCCTTAAAATTTAGGGCTACAAATCCAATTTCTTTTCATGTAGAAATTACTCTCAAATTGTTAGTCCTAATATCAAGAGAAAATGTTTCTTATATACGGTAGAAAGAAAGAACAAACATTTTAGATCAGCGAACACAAATCCCAGAAGTAGAAATTTCTGAAACAATTCCTCCTGTTTGCGCAAAAACGTAATGACACCACTTCCGAAAGTGACAATGAACCCAGCCAGAAGAAAAAACAATAAATAAATGCCTGGCAAAAATAAAAGATTTCTGTGAGCTCTTTCGAGATTATTAGAGCAGAGAAAAAGCTATTAAAAACAAGGCCAAGAATGCGATGAAGAAAGAGATGGACTTTGGACGGAAAAGTATCTGTTGGGAGTCTAGTAAACCCGCCTCTTCTTCTTGTCTTGCACTTAGCGAAAAATTCCTTGATCCTTTATGGACCTTCTGCTGGGAGCAAAAGACAAAATCCTTCGGCAAAATGATATTTTCATCTGTTATCACATTTCTAAATGTCAACCAAATACAGGGGCTTGTCACCCAACACAGTTGAAAAATACCCCGAGATAAAACTGTTTTGACAGAAGAATATTTCAACAAGGCCTTCTTTTCTAAGAATTTAAAGCTTTTTCAGATCTATTGCTTTCACCAGCAGGTTGGACTTAAATTTCTTTTAAAGGGAATTTGTTTGGCGGTTTTTCAAAAAAACAGGCTATATTTTTTAGCTATTTTCGTGGCGGCGATATGGCTAGTTTTATATTCAGGAATATTTAGGGCGCTAGATTCGATGATAAATATAGCCGAAAAGAAGCCTTTTTATTTAAAGTAGTCGTTATATTCATAGTGGGGAAAGTGACAGATAGTTGTGGATGTGCTGATATGTATGTATAATGCATGATAACATACATATGATGTATGATACGCCTGATATGATAGATCGTCCTAATGAAATCGCAATGTTCAAACGCCAAAGGATGTCGCCAAGATTGGAAGAACAGTCGGTGCTGAAGTTACAAAACCCCTGCTTTCTCTATTCGTTGCCTTATGGAAAGGTAACCCTGTGAGATGACGACACTGTTCCTGTTTGCATAGATTATTTGATAACTATATCTATGAGATTCGCGGGCGTAGAGAAGGGAGGGGCTTAGGGGACTCAAATCCCCCCGCATTGGATAATATTGTTTTGCTTAACGTTGACTCCCTTGGTCTTTTTTAAAGCTGCTTGAGTCCCCATATTATTAATTGATACGCCCCTGATGAGACCAAGAACAGATTCACCGGAAAATTGCTCTCATAATTTTTAAATAGCTTGAATGAAACAATTACAATTCAAAATTTTAATAGCTGCGCCATAACCTTTTTTTCAACTAATCAGAGGTTACGCTTCATGCTCATTGGTCTATTTAATAGGCTCATGAATATGATTGGGTAAGGCACTTAGAACAATGAGTTGCTTAACCAATCAACTATTTAATTCCGTTTCTTATTCATATAATGATGTTCAAAATTTTAATCCTGTTCACCTCCTATGGACAACACTTTTGGTCCTTTTCTTCAAAGCCGTCTCCAAATTTTTCCTACTTTGTCCCCGACGTCGTCTAACTCTCTCCTGGGAATACACAGCCTCGTTTTGGACACCTTTTCTATAATTTTAGCTCTCAATTATCAGCAAAAGCAACCACAATATATCCATCCCTGAGTCAGGTTCAATTGTATTCATTTTCATCTTGGATTTCATCCAAACCTTTTCTGGGAATACGGCTCCTTTCTCATCCTCATTCGCGCAAACAACAATAACATATATGATTTTAATTAAAGTAATATATGACTTTAAGTAGAGTAAAACCTCATTAGGTGACCATCGTCAGTTCCGTGAAAAAGCGGTCGCTGAGAGAGGTGGTCTGTGAATGGAGATATATTTAGCATTGGGTCTATGAGGAAAAGAAATCCGTTTCAAGGAGCAGTTGTCTTTAAGGGAGATGGTCATTAACCTGTTAACCGGGGAATAAAATTTTGTGAAACTCGTTTCACACTGGGGACTTTTTTTTTGTGGGGGAGACATTTTGGTAGTCTTCCGGGGATGACGAAAAATGTTGTCATACCCAGTTAACAGGTTAAGGAGATACTTTTTGTTAAAAATGTGTAATCTTCCGGGCATGACGAAAAATGTCGTCATTCGCATTTTGGTAGTCTTCCTGGTATGACGAAAAATGTCGTCATACCCAGTTAACAGGTTAAGAGAAGTTTTACTGTATATACTGGTATATCATAATTACTATGAAGAATAGTTCTGTATTTATATAAATCGAACACTACGCAGATTAAATCAAACAACAATATCAATCAACGTTTATTGGCGTAGTGATACCAGCGCCGATGTATCACCACGCCATCGGCGCTTATATCATTACTCCAATAAACGTTGATTAATATTATTGTTGGATTTAATAGTTCTGTAGTTCGTACAACTTCTAGGAGCGACCAGACGCTGCGTTGAGCTTTTATGTCTCTATATGGCGGTGATGTATCCACGGGGAGAATTAGAAAACCCCCCTCCCCCAAAATCCATACAAACTTAGTTGAAATCGGTTATGACAAGTATCGATTATAACGATCAACCGCATATACGACGAAATTTTTACAAAAAATTTGATTTCATAATTTTTTTTATTTGTTCGTTAAATCCGGGGTCCAAAAAAAGATTTGTTCGCTAAAAGCGGTTAAATTGCATTGCGCTTAATCAGTATACCAACCAAAATCCGCATTTCTTCGCTATGTACGAAAACGCGCTAAATGCGGGTAGTATATAAAAGTATGTATAAGTGGGTCCTACTGCATTTTACACCCCCCACAAAATTTGTCTCTGTGTCCACCTCTGCTATGAGTACTTTGTCCTGGGTATTTTTTCTACCATGGCTCGTGCAAGTTTCATATTAGCGGTTGTATTCTGATGGTTCAGCAAATGAGGTGATTGCCACAGGTTAAAAGAAAAAAGCTCTTAAACGATAGCAACTGGAGATAACGTGAGAAGGTGTAATGGAGTTCTGGGCATGTTTACGTGTTAAAAAAAAACAAAAAAAACTGTATATGGTTAATAATTTAAAACAGAAAGTGTTGAAAACAAATATTTACTGATGAAAGTGGCGCCATTTTACACTTTTGCCTCAGGTATGCCATTATCGCGACATGATTATGTTTTCTCTTCCGTTTGAAAGTTTTGAAATTATGTGCCAAACCTACTAATTTGCTAATGTGTTGTTTTCCTAGCATCGTTTTAAATTATGTTCATTTTTGTAAACTACCTTTAAATTTTGAAAACCAACGTATGTTTCCCCGTATCTATTCTGAACCAAAATGTACCAAATGCATGAAATAAAATCACTATTATTTTCCTTCATTTCCATAGAAATTTCATATTTATAATATTCCACTCAGTTTCAAATACAATTTCCAATCAACTCTAGTTAATTTTTTTCCTCGAAAATGTTATCCTTAAAGAGGTATAAGGTTTAGAAAACGACGACACCATTAGTTGCAAGTGCAGTGTTGTCAACTTTTGATCTTAGTCTTTGCATTCCTTCCTATTTCGGTGACGTCCTCTCATTCCAGGTTGATGACCTTTAGTAATTGTTTTTGTGACATTCTCCTCTCCTTTTGTGGTTTTTGTAATGCACTAAAATGGAAGATTTGGGAATAATCTGCAAGTTTAGAAATTATTTTTTCGTTCATCCTGACCAAGAATAGTATGGTAAGGATGAAAAATAAAAATCTTTTCTAAATTCTTATTTTAAATTTTCCAACTATTGCTTATTTAAAAAAATCGGCTGATATTTAAATCGCAGTCACAGTACAGCCCATTTTCCTAGAATAACCGTTTCATAGTAAAAAAAGCTTTAAATGCACTCGCAGAGAGAGAGAGAGGGATGGCGTGTTACCTGTAACTTAATGGTTCGAGCACATGGCCAGTAGCCAAGAGATATGGGAACGTACCCCACCAGGCTTTCAAAAATTACTCTTTTTTTCTGCAAGTCGTTGTACCATAATCTTCAAGTTACTTTATTATTAGGTAATCATTAAAATTTCTAGCCGTTGATTTCGAACGTTTATATTTAGACTCAGGGCAGTGGCGTAACTGGAGGGATTTAGTCTACCCTAAACCCTACGCCACTGCTTATTTCTTTTTTCCCCATATTATCATGCATACGATGCTTGGCAATCGCTAAGCAACAAGTGGCGTAGCAAATTGAGGCCTCAAATCCCTCCCATTGTATATCAAAACACGTTATTTTCTCTAAGGTTGTGTTACATAATCTTTTTTAAAGGCACTTGAGCCCTCTATGTGCTTTGAACTGCCACACTACGGTAAGGAACAGAGATGTTTCGTCCTAAATAAAGACGGACACTGCTATGAGAAATACGACTTGCTAAATGTTTAGAACAGGTGCTGTGGTATCATTATTAAGCAAACAGATATTTTGCAACAGGGGAAAAGCAAGATAATGAAAACAAATGACTGTTCCTTGAAGCATCGTCGAACAGTTGCGGAAAACGGGCTCTTCTACGTAAACGGTGAGAAATTTGTGTGCCCCGGGAGGGAGTATGCCCTCCGCATAGATTAATGCACGCTTTGCAGCTCTTTGACATACTTTCCACTAAGCTGTTTGAAAAGAGCTGTGGGGCAAAGGATACCATTCGTTCTTTGAGGCAATTTTCAGGCCCTGTAGAGTTCTGGAAGGAAGGTTCGTTCACTCTACACGTTCCCCGAGAGCGTTTCATGTATGCTGTGTGGCAGGAGTTCCCAAACCTTTCCAAGTCGTGGCACCCTTAGAGAAGTAGAGACTTTTTTTCACTGCACCCTAGTCATATAATATCTATGGTAACTATATTTCATGTTTGCATGACCATGAAGAAGAAATCAGGTAAGCGCAAGAAATTAATACAACTCGTATTTAAAATTTACACAAGCACTATAATTGGTAGGAAAATATAGGTGATAATACAAAGGGAATACAAATACAATTGCGAAAACCTTCCACATGCTCTTGAGGTGTGCGTATTCAGTGTGACAGTTATGCTTGCTGCTCACTGCATAATTTTTTTGAATTGCGGAATAAGGCTTGATACAGCTACTGTCATTTCTTTTTCCCAGTTGATGTTCGAACGATTTAAGCCTCCACGCGGCACCTCTTCTCTCTCTCTCTCTGTGGCACTTCAGGGTGCAGCTGCACATACTTTGAGAATCTCTGCTGTATGGGATTCAAGTCTGGAAGATAAACAGACCATGTCATGCGCTAATAACTTCACTTCTAGAAACAGATATCCGATCTGCTTTGTGAGAACGAGCTTTGTGGTCAATGAACAAGAATCATGGACATATTGGTCTTGAAAAGACGAACATGGCTCACGAACATCTCGGTGCAATACTGTAGTGATGCAATGGAATCTGCAAGGAAGATGTGAAGAGATGTTCTTCAGTTATGCGTAATGGCCGTTCATACCATGACTACTTGGCCATATCAACTTCATGGATGTTTTGCTGATGGCAACGGGTATGCCATTCTCGCCACACAAGCTGACACCCATCATTACTTCGACGATGAGCCGGAACTCGTTAGTTTATAAGACGTACTTTTTTTTCTATTCAGCTGTTTAGTTCTCCACGAAAACGAAACCTTGTCCAGAAAATGAGAGTATTAGATATATGTACAGTCGGAGCCACTTATAATGAGCCCGCATGTACGAAGTTTCCAGATTTAGCGAGGAAAATATATTTGGTATAATGATAAAATACAATACAATTTAAACGCAGACGCTTTGAGCGAGCTCCTACTCTCACTGGATGGAATAATGGCATATCAGTTGGACGGTTAAAAGAAAACGTTAGTCTGCTTATTGCACAGAAATTTGATGAGAATATATTTTAAGCCACTAAGAACAGACGAAAAGGCGCTCCCATAAAGGGCAATGCATAAACAATTGATCCTTCCTAAACACGAAAGATCGTTAACCAACATTCGTTGAAGAAATGTTAAGAGATTCAGAAGCTTTTTTTCATCTCAAAATTAAGTTTTGGATACGTCCATTGCTGTCGCAAGTTCAGAAACACTTCGTTCTGCCTCAAGCTTTTCGTTGCTCGTCTACGATCGTGTGTGCTCAAATAATCCATTAAAAACATTCTGCAACCAATATTTGCTACTTACCAAAATAACGAGTTCCCGCGTAATCTTTCAAAATACACAGTGTGATTTTATTTATAATTTTATTAACTTTTATGTATTTTATATATTGTTTTATTAATTTTTATATATTTTATATATTGTCTTATTAATTTTATGTATTATTTAATCGAAAGGGTTTTACGCTATTTATTTGTTATTTTACGTAATATTTATTTGTTATTTTACGCCATTTTATTTGTTATTTTACGTATTATTTTATTTCTTATTTTACGTATTATTTTATTTGTTATTTTACGGCTATTTTATTTGTTATTTTACGTATTATTTCTACTGTTATTTACGTATTATTTTATCGTGAGTACTTTACGGCTACTTATTTAAGCCGGTTTTATTTATTTTATTTGTTATTTTACGTATTATTTTATTTATTACTTTACTGATTTACTATACAGTATTATACATTCTTTACTGCAGGGTTGTCCAACATACGTCCCGCCGACAACCGTTTGGAATGAACAATTATCCAAAACAAAAATTTTAGATTTTTTCCCCTCCAGAAATCGGGAAAACCCACATGACCCCTTCTCATATGGTAAGCGAACAAATAAATAACTGGAAGAAAAACTAAAAAGAGGCTATTTGTAATTTTTTTTAACGAAACTCTGAAGCTGCTGGCCCGCAAGATGTGTGGAAATGCTTAAAGTGATCCGCTGCCCATAGAGGTTGGACAACTCTGCTTTACTAATTCTAATTTTCCATGAACAACACATTATGAACATCAGCCGTTTATATTTTCTCTAAAAAGAACTTGCACAACAGCACCCTCTTCATTCCGTTTTGTTTTCAACTGCTCGCCTGTTGGAGGCGCTGCAAGATCACAACCTGTTCTTCCTTAGAAATTTGGCAAATGGTCTATTATGTAAATTGCACACATAGTTCATCAGCTACTATTAAAAATATCGTCAAGTTTTATCCATCGTGAAAATTTTCTTTGAGGGAAACTGAACATTGAAAACAAAAATTCAGAAAATTTCGGATAAAAAATTCTCATTAAAAAATTTTATTGTAGGAAAATTTCTGTCGAGAAAAATATCGCACATATAGTTTAACATTTTTATCTAATTTAATTCTTTGTAAAATAATTTTTTATAAAACTTAATTAATTTTAAAGGGTTTGATATTTTCGCATACTTTAATTTTTTGTTTAATTTAACAATATTAAATTTTTACAAGTTTTATTATTTTCAAGAATAATTTCTACTTTTAGGTACTTCACATTTTTTATATTTTAATTTTTTCGGTAAGATTAAAATTATTTCATAGAATGTGATAGCTTCAGATAATTTAAATAATTCATCGTGTGATTAGGCTGTCTTCCATGTGATTAGAATTTTTTTCCATGTGATTAGGATTTTTTTCACGTGACTCTCTTTTCATCGTATGATTTTTAAGTACCGAACAACAACCACAATGTATAAAGAACAATTACAAAAATGCAAACAAGTTTCGCTACAAAACATTTTCTTCAATCAAGTGCATAATTAGTCTGGCCAATGTCGAAATCCACATTATAGAAAATCATTGTTAGAAAGAGAACTTCAATGTCTTCAAAGTTTTGTTCCGGACTTCTTCGCTGAAACAAACTAAGTACAACAAAGAAAAAACGGGCAATATAACCTCCAATTTCCCAAATCCTATCATTTATATGTCTCCCAACAATAACAAGCAATTGTCTCTTAAAGTTATTTTTTCTTCATCCAATTCAAGTTCCGTTTTCAGGGGATAATTTTTGTTCCCTTTTTCCCCGAATAATGAAAGGCTGATTATCGGAAAACGCTTTGCAGAATTATTTTTAACAGTTATGGTTATCCCAGAGAAAAGGTGAAAAGGGAAAAAAAAAACGGGACAAGAGGGAATAAGACTTTTATTCGGAAGTGATTAGGAAATGAATTGGAGGAAAAAAATTGCTGAGTATTTGTCACAAAGTTCCCCTTTTTCAGCGATTGTGTTCGCTTGATGAAAATTTAATATTCGACTTGAATTATTTAAATTTGACTGAAAAAGATCAGAAAAAAATGGAAATTCTTAATGAAGCCTTGTTCTTGAAGAATTTTTTTAAACAAAGGGAAATTTGATGCCGGTTTTAAGGGAAAAAAATTTCTTTTCAAATGTACGCAGCGGGTGGTCAGAGATCGGTGGAATGTCATTTTCCCCTAATGTGGGGAATATTTTCCCGTTTTATTTGTTAATACATATTTATCCTTTTCGTATTTGGAGTCGCTACATTTTTACTGATGCCAAAATCAAAGATACCTTTTTTTTTATCATTATCATACCTATATCATAAAACAAAAAAAGGGAAAAAGACAGGATGAGATAATTAAATTCTAAATTAAGAATAAATTGAACACTAAATAAAAATTTAATTTAATTAATCATTTGGTATATTATGTCCCAGGACAGACCAGCTGTTTTTGCATCATAAAATTTTGTTGAAAGTTTTGTGACCTATGAAAAGCTGCCCGTAATCTGACAGACAACTTTACAGGCCCTCAGAAATGCAATATATTTACAGTCGACCTCATTTGATGAGGCGAAGCAAATGAGGCACACTGCTGTGGCACACTTTTGGTCTTAAGGTGCTGTGGCACACTTTTGGTCTTAAGCAGCTGTGGCACTTAGCTTAAAGTTGCTGCGGCATTCATCAAATTCAGACGCATTTACAAATAAGGATTGGTACAAGAAGGAGGAGGTTGGGGGATTTAACTCGTCCCCCTATTTGAATAACATTATTACCCGTAAGATAAAATCCTTTATGAAAGGAATTTTTGTTTCCATCAAAATCCCCCATTTCCATCAAAAACATCCCCTTTTCTACAAAGCCTGTACACGGGCCTATTTGTGAAAGTTCATATATCACCTGACTTAAATCTTTGCTCACTAGGTGTAAATTCGTGAATTTTATAGGTTAAAAATAGATTGACCCTATGAGTTGATTGATTGATTGATTGGCTTTTTTATGGCGCAAGAGCATCTGGGCTATACTGCGCCAAACTCTATGAGTTAACTGAAAAAAATATTTGGTTCAATGTAGGAGTTTAGGTTTTTAGAGTCTTTTCTATTATTTGCTGATCTAGATAATTTTTGAAGTTGGTTTGCGCAGTATAGCCCAGATGCTCTTGCGCCATAAAAAATCTAAACAAACAAATTTTGAAATTAGTCAATCATTTTTGAAAGCTTTGCATAGTATGTTAGGAGCTGAAAAACCTCGCTCATTATCATTAATCGATTCCTAGCTTCAGTAATGCCTGAACGGCCCTATTAATTTTCATTAACCAATTACCTTCTTCCCACCTTCATGTAAATTTCTTCCTTCATTTTTCCAAATATTTCCTGCCACTAGATGGCGCTCTTACCAGTCAACTGACAGTAGCACAAAATGATGACACTCAGTGTACAATCCGAGTTCATTTCAGTTGCTACCTCACACAAATTAAAGCAGTACCTTTATTTAAAACATTCCGATACACTCTATCTAACCTCAAAGGCAACTTATTTACCAACTTTTAAGCAAATTCTGCATAATTTTTTCCTTTAAATGTTTTATTTCAGGAGATTCTTCTTCCTCTTTTTATCCACAAAGAGGAACAGCTTAAATTTCGAAGTAAACCCTAAATAACAGGTATCTAAATGGCTAGAAATGCTTCATTGGAAACTGAACTAATTACAGAACATCACTTTCATGGAGTCGAATTCAAATAATGGATGTAATTACTATTACGAATATATTGCGGAGTCTGAGTCTCATTGAAGACGTAAATTTCGCCAGAAGCACTACGTACATTCTCAAGACGTAAGGCTTCAAATCAACTACTAATAGGCATTTAAATTTGACAAATAGTAAGCGTACTAAAAGGACTTAAATTTTCTGTAAGGCTAATCTCACTGGGATCTTTAATTATACCACTGATGGTTGCAGGCTTGTCCAAGTTCCAGGACTCCAATACAACAGACAGCATTATAATTCAACCAGTACGAAAGTATTAAAATTCAACCAGTACGAAAGTATTAAAATTCAACCAGTACGAAAGTATTAAAATTCAACCAGTAGAAATTGTACTTAAATTTGTTGGTTCGAAATATGAAATTTACGGTGCAATCAAGAGTAATTCGGATATTTTTATCTTCTAAGCGGGTTGTCAATATCTAAAATGAACTTAAGTCTCATGTCAGAGTGGAATCGAAACCATCGTCAATTGCTTCCTTCTGAATGTTCGAATTCGATTAACCGAGAAGAATTGGTGTGTCTCTTTCTCTCTCTCTCAAAGTGAACCTCCTATTCTTCACTTGCTCAACGAAGCAATTGAGTTCTCAGAAAATGTCTTCAAGGTATAAAAGGATTACGAAATGCAAATAAAGCATTTTTACGAACTGTTAGTTTGAAAGGCGGATATTTTAATTTGTTTGTGCCATAGGGATATATGCATTTGTATCGTGGAATAAAAATGTCATTTCAAAAGTTAAAGTAGATTTCACAGCTATTACGAATCATTTCAAGTAATTTCCTAGGGAAAACTGGAATTTACATATTGTTTCACCCAAATGAGGATGATTCTACTTCTTAAACTAAACTGTATATGTATATTTTTGATTCAGAACTTTTCATCACAAATTCCAAACAAGTTGAGCACCAATTCAAATTTCATTTCAACGGTAGTTTTGCCGTAAGTTTGATAATGTTAAAATCATGGTCTTGATAACGTTAGAATATTTAAGAGAACACTTCGTCATTAATCTTTGATTTTAATAGAAGACATGTACACCTATACCAGTACTTTTAGGGGGGTCTGAGAAGATTTACTACCCTCTTTTCGAAGCTGTCAAGATTTTTAGTGAATGTACAAGATACTAAAATGCTACAAAAATAATTGATACTGCTTGACAATTAGTAATGAGCTAAAAAGTACCTTATTTTAAAATGTAACTAAATTTTTTTAAAGTAAATGCATAGTAGAATCGGTCAAATAAATTTTTTGAAGCGCTAGAGGGGGTATCGAGCCCCTCTGCCCTCCTATGGGTGCCCATGGTAGCAGCATATCATGAATTTTAATTTCAAATTCAACGTTAATTTCCGAAGATTCAGATACAATCTTCGAACAATTTTAGTTAAACTTTCTAATCAATTTCAGATATAGTTTAAACTAATTTCAAATACAATTTCAAATCAATATCAGATAAAATTCTCATTATTTTTAATATTTTAACCTCGACCTCCCTCAGACATCCAATACAAGAAATATAAATTAAACTTTGCAGTAGTGCCTCAATATTTCGAAGTGCGCTACTCGATATTGAACTTTGTCACAACCTTTCTGGTCTTTTGCAATCCCTCTCTCTCTCTCCCTCATCTATGTTTCTCATCTCTCTTTAAAAAGCTCCTCTCAAACTGAGATAGCGGATGCTGTTGAAATGAAAGTAACGTAAAAATAAAAGGAAATGTACATACTTCCGGATATGACAAATTCCTCTTATTACGCGGCTATGTCCGGGTCCTGGATTCGGGATAAAAACGGGGAAAAAGGAATTTTTAAATGCGAAACTTTTAAATTTTTCCGACTAGATACATTCAAACTGGGCAGAAGTACTCCGTCAGAGAAACGTTTTCTAGTTTTGAAAAGAAAATTGAAAAAATAAATCAGCTTTTTTTTTCTCTTCATTTCTCCCTTCCCTTTTCTCACTCCCTTTTCCAAGAAAACAGGAATCGATAATATTCCGGGCACAAAACTAATAACTTCTGGAGAAACGTGCTCCCGACAAAAACACGCATTTTTCCCCGCTTTCCTGTTTTTCCAGTTTATGGTGTAAACACACGTCCGGGTAAAATAAAGGCCAGGAAAAATATATACATGCCCTTCTCCCTTTCTGTTTGAAACTTTGAAATACGTTTGTCTTTGTTTGCTTTTTGCCCATTCGTTCCGGGCCGGAAAGAAAATGAAGCAACTGATGGGAAAAACTGGAAAAGTACACCGCAACTTGTAAGCGTTTAAATTGCGCGATTCTAAACATAGGCATCGGGGAAGAGAAAATGTATTTATCGGTTGAATAAATGTACTTAATTTTGACGAACACTCGCCCCCTTTTCCATTAAAAGTAATGACCGGAAAAGCGTAGGTCGATTTGATATTAGACGAGTGCCTAGTGGCATTGAAGAATTAGATGCATTTAAAATACAAAGGCGGCGAAAACTTTTTTTTTTTTCAATGATGAATACAGCTACAAGGGAAAGATCGAGTTTTATATGGAGCAATGTCTTTCAATAAGGCCATCTTAATCAACAACCACAGTAGAACCTGGCAAAGTGACCACTTTAGTAAATCGACCACCTGCATAGGGACGGCATAAAAATGGAATTAATATATTACTAAGGCTCAGGAAGACAAAAGTAAGAGACGAAATATGGAGAAATAGGAGATCTGCAGGTTTGACAAATGATATTATAACCCAAAATGGAAGAATATACAAAAATGAAAATTTATCACCATATAATAATCTGGTTTTAAATGAAGCATTGAAATTCAAAAGGAAACATATGTGGAAATTTGTTTGGACAATAAAAGGAAATATAAAAATTAGAAAAGATGTAAATACCAAGATTTATGATATTTAAACATAAAGAGGATCTAACAGAAGTATTGGATTATGGAACTTACACAGAAGAGGGGGAAGATGGAGGAAATATTGGTACGCTACGAAATAATGATTGGATATGAAATGAGAAAATAAATATTATAGGCAAAGAACTGACACATTTGGGATCTGACAGCGAATGTAGATATAAAGAGAAAAATATTAATCGAGGGAATACTGTGAACAATTTGATCAAGCAAAAAATAAGGTTATTGTTACTAAATGCAAGAAGTTTAAGAAACAAATTGGATAAGATAAAATGGTTAATGAACGAGAATAATTACCCAGAAATTATAGTAGTAACTGAGACTTGGAAAAAAGATGATGACGACTTAAACATAGAAAATTTCATCGAAAACTCAATAATTAGAAAAGACAAAGTGGGAGGAGGAAGAACAATATTTAATTCAATAAATGGTCCTGAAATAGAAATGATTGAAGATTTAACGAATATTTTTATTGATATAGAAATGATGTGTATAAAATCGATTAATAACATTTATATGATAATATACAGACCTCCAAATACTAATATAAATAACTTTTTTGCCGAATTGAAAATGCATTAGATAAATCTAATCGTAAAATAAATATCATGAGGGACATGAATATCGATTTAATTAGATAAAATTGGAGATAAAATAAATATATTGATGGGACATGAGTATTATTTAAACAAAAAGACAGTAGTGAGTGAAAAACTTCTAAAACATATTAGAGAGTTAAGTGGAGTAACATAAATATTATATAGTGGTTATATAAATATTATATAGTGTTATAAATATAGTTCAAGGAAGCACAAGAATAAAAAAGATACGACACCTTACTAGATCTGTGCTTTACTGATAATATCAAAACTAAACAGTAGTATTATATTAGCTAATAAGTGATCATAGACTATTAATTATATATATAAATGAAAATCATGTAAAAGACTATAATTATAAAAGAGTTTTTAATAAAAAGAATATTCATAATTTTAAAAATGGCTTAGATAACATAAACTGGGTTGAAAGACTTGGAACACACACACATAACAAAGAAAATAAATATGAATATTTTTTAGAAATAATACAAGAAATCTATAATATTTGTTTCATTAAAAAATTTAAAATAAAAAGAATATATTAACAAGTGGTATAATCAAAAATAGAATAAATAAAAATAAAACAAGTCATTTAAAAAAATTTAAATTAAAAAACAAACAGATTGATGAAATTTATCCAAATAAGAAATCAGACAAATAAGTTAAAAAATGAAAAATTATATTATAATAATAAAGTAAACGAGAAAATTCAATAAAAAATGGAAAAGATAAATTAATTATTGGAAAAAAAAATATTACATAAAATATAAATTTAGAATTTAATGAAATATAAATTTAATATTATAAACAAATAGCCAATACAATGAATTAGCATTTGATGAAATTGAAAAACAATTTAATTTAAATAATGAAAATGATGGTGATAAGATATAAACTACTGAAATATATATATAATTAGAAATAATTTAAATTGGGATGATCATATAAATGATATTGTGAAAAAAAATTAGAAGATGTTCAGCTATTATACATAGATTAAATACGCTAGTGCCGTTGGAAACAAAAATTAATTTATATTACTCTTTTAATTCATTGCCATTTAATATGCGGAAACTCCGTATGGGGTAAACTAAATACAATTAATGATAACAAAATACAAAAAATAATAAATAGACTATTAAAAAATTGCAAAAAGATCCAAAGGAATAAACTATTCAAACTATGTGTAAAAATAAAATAATTTTAACACAGGAATTATATTTAAAAAAAATTCTAAAATATGTATATGAAAGAATAAAAAAAAAAACATACTGACTTTAATTGA
Organism: Dysdera silvatica; assembly: GCA_006491805.2. Lineage (NCBI taxonomy): Eukaryota > Metazoa > Arthropoda > Arachnida > Araneae > Dysderidae > Dysdera > Dysdera silvatica. Next base: position 143,619,773 of record QLNU02014176.1, read on the forward strand.
TTTGAAATACAAAAATAAAACATATGGACTAGGACACTATGTAGAATATACAATAAAAAAATGTAAAACTAATAAAGGTCAGGAAAATATAAATTATATAGGAATAAAAACTTGAATAAACTTCATAATACAATTAAAACAGTAGAAACTATAAGTAATTTGATAAAATATTACTTAAAACAATATCAAATGAGAGATAGGCGGTTTCAGAAATGGAATATAGCTTTGGAAGTTCCCTGTGGGTGTATGTTCTTTTAATTTGAATTTTATTTTTGATTATTAATATTATATATATTAGAATTAAGTATACTGTATATAAGTAATGTGTCTTAATATTTTAATGTGCAATGAGTGAATATTTTATTTATATCTGGTATTTGTTTTATATGATTCTGTTTTTTTGTTTATTTTATGAATACGTTATTGTGCAAAGTTGATTTCATTAATATGTGATTGATAGGAGGCATGTTCCTAAATAAATTTCACTGATAAGATTGTAACATTTGCACACTCACGAAATAAACACATAAATAAATAACTAGAATAAAGTGACCACTCGTCTATGGTGAACATTGCAGTCCATTCCCAGAGGTGGTCATTTTAGGCAGGTTCTAGTGTATTTCTGTTTAACGACAATAATTTGCGGTCATTGTAAATGCTTCGCAGAATTACATATATCTTGAACGAAACGACTTTCCAGTGAAAATATTTTCTAAAGTTTTTCGTAGAATTTAGTGAAATTTCTTTTTTAAATATATTTATATATAACAAAATATCACACCAAATTTGAAATTGATATCATTATTATTTGTTTTCAGTATTTTCCTTTTATTATTTTTTAAGTGCAGATATTATCATTCCCCAAATTTCTGCGCGATGCAGTTTTTCATTAATAATTTCAAAAAATAAATTTAGTAATGAAATTTTAATAGTGGTGATAAGACTTTATGAGGATTAGTATGTATCTTTATTATATATTATATAAAAAATATATCAACATATATAATTTTTTCATTTTCGAAAATTAAAAATGAAAAATTGATTAAAATATGTGATGGCATCAAAATCTTAACATTGATTTGTTTATTCACATTAGGTTAAAAAAGCATAAAATTTGTAGGAAAACTGAATAAGAATATTGTCGTAAGGAGCGTTTTTCGTGGGAAGGGAAAATAGTCAAATGCGTTTTGAGAAAACATAAAAGTCTAATGAACGTTGCGGCCCTGCGGTGGCGCAGTGTGGTAACGCGTTCTCCTATTGCGCGGCTAATCCGGGTTCGACTCCCAGCAGTGCAAAAAGAACGCTTACTCAGAGATCTCATAAAGATCGCACTGCTCACTGTAGTCCGGGGTTTGGTTCCCTAGGCCTTAAGAGGTTCGGATTCCTCGGAAAACAGTAGGTCCCGGCGCAGCATGACCACTGTAGTCTTTGAGCCGTAAAACCAAAAAACAAACAAACAAATCTAATGAACGTTGCCAGAATTAAATTTCTCTTACTAAAATTACATCATGTTCTAGAAGTTTTAAAAGTGGTCGGATTTCATTTTTTTCGCCGAATGGTAAAGGAAAGTTGATATTTTTTAAAAATTTTTGGTTTAAATAAACATTTAAAAAAAAATCCGAAATTTTCACTTGTAGGTCGCCTTAGGATCTTTTTCTGATTATCGAAGTTTTTTCTCTATCCTTTGAAACGTTTTTGAAATTCTTTGAATTTTTTTAAATTTTGTTGAAATTCTTTTTTGAAATTTCTTCAAATTTTTTTGAAATTTTTTTCACATTATTTTTTGAAATTTCTTCGAAATTTTTTGAAATTTCTTTGAAAATTCTTATTACTAGATTATTGTTTTAAAATCTGTTTTATATACAAGGTGTTTTAAAATTAATATAACAAACTTTTAGGGGTGATAGAATACACCGAAACCAGCACTTTTCATCATAGAATGCATGGTCGCAATTAAAGAGGCTTCGCACTAGAAGGCCTTTTCAGGCGTGCGCATAATAGCGGTGGTTTTCGTATGCTAGAACATGAGCGAATCGGATCAGATAGTGTAGAAATGTGGAGAAGATGGACATGCATTTTATCTACGGTCTCATCAATGGTAATAGAAGGGAGTTGCTTTACCGAGAGTGCTTCCTCAACAGGCGTGTTCCCGATCACATAATGTTTTCTCACTTGCACCGATAACTGTCCGAAAAGGGATCATTCAGTGCTGCTCTGCACGGTACAGGTCGTGTCAGAACCCCGGCCACGTCAGAAGAGATTCTTCGTGAGACAAAAGAGCATCCTGTCATCAGCTTAAGAGCTGTAAGCGTCACCCAGGTGTACCTCATACCATTCATAGTATGGTGTGTTTTTTGTGTCAAACAGTTGTTGCAGTTTTGTTCTAAATAAAGCTTTGTTTTCACGCTTCGTGCCAATACTGTTTTTGCGTTGTGTAAAACTGCGCGTGCGTGAGAAATTTAAAGCGCCCTCTAGCGTATAACCGCTACACTTGCGGCCGTGCATTCTGTAATGAAATGTGTCTGTTTCTGTGTGTTATATCTATGGACTCTAAAATGGGCTCTATTAATTTTGAAACACACTGTATATATTAATTACATGATTTAATTCCAACAAAGTTTTTTACGTTTTGGAATAGTGTATTTACAAAGACTTGAGTTGGGGAGAAATATTTATTTCGAAATAAATTTCGGATATAATAACAAATAAAAAATTTCTTCGAACTTATTTTCCAATGTTCCATTAAAAAAAAAAAAATTTGAAAAACTGACCTAAATCGAGAAAATTTCCCCAACCACTTTTAAGCACCTTTAAAGAGCCGAAATTTCAAGACAAGTTTAAGAACTTTTCTCGCTTTTACGAGAGCACACCTGAGTTTTAATTACGCCTAATTATAAATAATATTTTTTAACACTTTTTGTCGAAACTATAACGTTGACGATAACGATCATCAATAATTAGGGTTTTGTTATTGGCTAAAATTTTGCGGTAGGACCAAAAAGGAAAAAAGTTAATTAAATATTGATTAAACGGTGAATCATCTGCTCTGCGACAGGCCGCCTAATAGGATTGCGCGGGTCGTGGACGAGGATTAAGTTAAAAAAAAATTATAATGATCCTGAAATTTCGGAATGATATCATATTTCATCATTAGCGATTTTTTTTTCGGTCGTGTAGAAATAAAAATGTTCTGTTTTGAAAGCGGATCTGATTTCCTTTCCATTCGACGTCATTCGTTTCATCAGTCGTTCCTTTCGAAAACGACTGACGAAATATAATTTCGAAAGACAAATAATTTTACGTAATTTCTAAGACATGTCTTGTGAAAAGTTTTTGAAGGATTTTGTCATGTCTGTCTGCTTTTGGCGGAGAGGGAAAAACGTGATTTGAGGGAAAATTGGGAAAAATGAATGATTATCTTCAAGGGAAGGCCTACGCAGATAAAAATATCGTAGAGTTGGGATAATTATCGTAGAAAATAATTATTTTTTGGAGAAAATTCGTAGTTTGCATCGTTATTATAAGACATTTCGTGATTAAAATCGGATTGATTCGCAAAAACAAACAACAGGGAGGTGAATGCTTCAACAAATTTCAAATGACGGATACGAAAACGAAGTACAGAATTGATACCATTTTTATAAACTTACCAGCAGAGACATTGGGGTGGAATTTAGCCCACGTTAGCATAAAACTGTTTTCTCTGTTGATTTGTAGACATGGCCTAACCAGCCTCTCAGTGTCTTCTCACCCCACGTTGAGTTTCTTTACTACATCATACCACAAACACAGCTAAGTTTCTGGTAATTTCATGCTAGCATTAAACGTTTGACAAGAGAGCCAGGGGTAAAATTTACCCCACAGGTATTACGACGTTGCTCTATGCTTTTAAGATCATTATTATTATTGTTGTCAAATGATACCTCGTTTCAAAAGGGTTAGAGCTAATCATTACCTATTTTCTTTGAACTCTTAAACGTAGGCGAGCTAATGTCTTACCCATGATAAAGGGAAACAAACAAAACAAAAGGGCTTTAGGTTGTTTTTAAGCTAAAGCGCAAATTAGCTCTAAAGCCTGGAAAGGGCAATTAATAAATCCAATGAATCTGGAAAAATTACTGGTGAAAATTGAACCTTCTGTAAAAGGATTTATGGCTAGCATGAAGCACCAGAACTACGCAACACACAGGAAAGTTAAAAATTTGAACAGCGGAGTCATTTTTACTACAAAAGTGTATAATGATTGTATATGAATTGCAAATTCCAATGCACGTGTTCCATAGTTAAAATCAATAAAATGTAAATTGAGGTGCAAAGATCCAACAAGATTAAGAATACAAAATGTCTCGCAATTGTATTAGAAGTATCGGGTGCAGTTTCCAAGGCTCTGGATTACTACCTTAGCAAATAAACAATAAATAAAAATAAACAATAAGTATTGTCATCAATTTCAAAAAATTACACTTCTCGGGTTTGGCTATTTGCGACGTTAGCTAAGCCGAAAGATCGACGTCCTTTTTTGAATTTATTTTAAGAATTGGTATGTTGAATTTGTTGGTGGATTTTGTCTTAGTTTTGGTCTCCTTTGCAACTACACCGGAAATCCTTTTGATTGCAGCTTCATCGAATAAACTAAACAAATGTTGAATTAAACAACAATATTAATCAATGTTTATTGGCGTAGTGATACCAAACGTTGATTAATATTGTTGTTTAATTTAATCTGCGTAGTGTTCGATTTATATAAATAAATATTGAATTACAGGAATAAATAATATGATTAACAAACCTCTGGATACTGCAAAAAATGCCTCTGTAAATATTTTATAGCTAAAAATTAGCTCATTCTGTCTTTACTGTGGTCATTTTCAATAGGCGGCCGGCGGGCCAGATCCGGCCCGCGAACAGCAAAAACTAATCCGGCTGCAAAAAAAAAAAAAAATTCAAGGTTGATGGGTGGGGGGGGGCTGATTTTTTCCAGAGGAGGCCAAAGCTCTTACCTCAGTTCTGTTTCACTGAATCAAAAAATTTCTAGGGGGGGTTAAGCTCCTAGCCCCCCCAGGGGTGGACACAAATTTTTATATTGAGGGGGGTTAAGGACAGAATTTGCCATGGTCTTGGAATAACACCCTTCATTTATCATGAAAGTTGGAATTTTTTACAGTGAAAAAATATATTTTGGGGGTCATGACCCCTGTGACCTCCCACTGTGTTCGCCCTCGAGCCCCCCCCAGTTACTCTAATGTATATAAAGTGTGTAAGAAAATTCGTTTTTACATCTTCTGGCTCGCCGATCGAAAAAAAAAAGAATCCAAAGTTGCCGCGATGAAAACTAATTGGGAGTCACTACTTTATTGGATATTAACAGCTATTTTTAAAATTTTTTGAACATTTTTATTTTACGATTTTTTTAATTATTTTTTAATCTTTGGAAATGCTTAATCATAATTTCATCATAATTAAATTAATTTAAATCGTACATTTTTAAAACTTGGAATAATGTGAGATTAAAATATGCGAAGATGGGGGATTCTAGTATGTGAAGGTTATGGGGGGGAGAGCAGATTGGCTTTTGAATGGTTTATACGAACTTCATTAAATTTTTTTTATTGAATAGTTAATTGGTATTCTAACTCACTTTATCTAATTTAATATTAATAAAAGTTAATTATCGGTAACTTACTTCGCTTAATGAGAAAATTAAGTTTAATTAACACAGGTGGCTGGATCTAATTACTTTATCAAATAAGAAGATGGAGGTAATCATTATCTGTGTAGAATTAATCAGTTGCGATTACGATACGATTGAAATCGTCAACTTTTTGAAATTGATGAACTTCACTCGGAATATCGATGAGGTTACAATTTAAACTGGGTGATATATATATATATATATATATAATATCTTTAGATTAGCTTGCAAATCAGTTTCACTCTGCAATCTGCTCAGTGTAGCGCCATGGTTATCAAACTAACAAATTCATTAAACTAATTAATTTTAAACTTAATTATCGACATTGATTAATTGTGAATTGAAGTAGGAATAGTTAATCCGCGAATGATGTTAGTCATTAATGGTTGTTATTAGTTATAGATGTAATTAATTATTTTTAAAATTAGTTTTACTTAAATTTTAATTTAATATGGAACTTCATTTATTTAATTATACAAGTCGAACACTACGCAGATTAAATTAAGAAACAATTTTTATCGACTTTTTTTTTCCGTAGTAATAGCAACGCCGATGTTTTACAATCAGGCCATTCCATAACATCAGCGTTACTACTACTACATTTAAAAAAAACGTTGATACAAATTCGTTCTTAATGAAACTTCATGTCCAAAGGAATTATATACTTGTTTTTTGGCGCAGTATAGCCCAGATGCTCTTGCGCCATAAAACATCCAAACAAACAATATACTTGTTCATTTAAGAAATAATTTAATTGTTTGATTTAATAATTGAATTTAATTAAATAACTAATAAAAATAATTAAGTAATAAATTTAATACTATAGTATATATATATATTTAATAATGAAATAAATCCTAACATGAAATATGATAAGTATTGTACGTGTTTCCGAAAAAATATGGTAGATATATTTTTGAAGCACTTCTGTATTGTACCGAAAGTATATTTCCCTCTAAACCGCTTATATTAACAGTGGTTCCAAAAGTTGAGAATGCACTTCTTTTTTGTATAAAATTTATATTTAATTTAGAAAAATTGAGGTAATAGATAAAATATGCAAATTTTGAGGTTTGGGCATGAAAATTTAAACATTCGTTTAGTAATATATATAAAAATTGAAATAATATTGATATCTTGTTATTATTCTTAGATAATAAAATACAGTTAGGTAAATTTCAATGTTAGAAATTGAGAATATGCTTTTAAAAAACATCTTTTTACCTACCACTAATTTTGTAAACCTAAGTCGTATAAAGTAAATATTCTTATCAATCCTTTTGCGAATGACTACTATACTTTTAACCTTTTCATAATTAAAACTGCAATGACAGAAACTATTATATGAATTTAAGAAAAGGAAACAGTATTGATATAAAAAATAAGGCTAAAGATAATAGAATAAAATTTTATCTTTTCGCCAGATTTCTAATATATAATTATATATTATAATATCATAGGGTGAAGTAAACAGTGTTTCAATTGTTAATTCCAACATAGAAGTGAATCCGTGATAGCGTAGAATTGTATGCTAGTAAGCAAAATAGGGGAACACGTATTTATTGGTGGCTCGTGATCCACAAGCATTGTTTAAGTACACTTGCCAACAATTATGAAGGAAATGGCATTATGTTGGGCTTGGGGGAAAAATTCATATTCCAATAAGACGTTATCTCGAAGCTTCTGGCACATATTAGAAAAATATGGTTACTTCTGGCACATATTAGAAAAATATGGTTACTTCTGGCACATATAAGAAAAATATGGTTACTTTATCAGTATAAGCAGCAACTATATCCCCCCCCCAGTCTTTAGACATGAAGGTTACTGAATATTTGTGTTCTTTTTTGAAATAACTATACAAAGATATCACATGTAATGAGCGAAGATTCGTTGAAATGTGTCCTACAAGAATCATGGAACAAAATTTCGTATGACATGACTAAAAATTTGATATTGACGATGTTACGACGCTTGGAGGTATTATTAAGGGATAAATTGATATAAAACATTAACATTTCTTTCTATATGTTGGAATGGTAAAAAGTAGTCCTGTATTTTCAATTTTTTGAGCAAAAAATCTGCAATTTTTTATATAAAATGTTATATTTATTTATATTTTTAACTTATTTTCCATTTTCCACATACATGACTGCCACAAATTGAATTGTTTATTAGTTCTATAAAATCAAAAATATTGCACTTTGTCGCAACTAATTATTTGTTTTTAAAACTGTATTTCCTTAACAAAAATGTTTGTGTGTTCCGAATTTTCTGAGTCATCGTATCTCCAGAAGCACCGTTGAAAGTAGCCAATGGATTTTATCGATTGCAAGAGATAATATAATTAATTAATAACACAATATATGAAAATCATTGTACTATTAATAATTAATTACCAATCCATGATGTTTATTTTAAAGATTATTCAATAATTTTATACTATAAATAAATGATTAAGCGTTAATTTTATATTAATATTCATAGATCTGTTAACAATAATTATTTGTAATAAACTTTTTGGGCATAATGTTCAATGAATTAATAATTTAATTATCACTGCTAAAGCGCAAATCATGTTAAAGTAACGCCAAATCAACTTACATACCATCTTTATTGATAAAATTCATTTTTTTAAAAGATATTCATCTCAAACTTTAAATAATTAAATGGTCTTTTAAATTGTCAAGAGGAGATAAATGATTATTTGGGTTTTAAAAACAGAGCCCAATTTAATTTCACCTGGACTTTTAACGCAATAGCAATCATTGACAGCTATATTCGATAACAATCATTAATTGCCATATTCAATAAAAATCCTTGATAGCAATATTCGACAACAATCCTTGGCAGCCATACTTGATAACAACGATCGACAGCCATAATCGATAACAATCATCGACGGCCATACTCAATAACAATTATCGACAGCCATACCCGATGACAATCATTGACAGCCATTAGTGATGTTTTAGTCGATTGTCTCGATTATTTGAATATCTCGAAATCTCTCGATGGTTTTTAAACCTGACTTGCTACATCGCGTAACCGTAAATAAAAAAAATTATAAAATTTCGACTACCATTTATATTTACTTATATGGGATATTTGGCCGGTATTTATTTTGAATGATAAAACAAAATTGTTATTGCATTTTTATCGGCCATGCTTTTGAATATAAGTACTGTATCGTCTACTATATTTACCGTACATTTCTTATATAAACAAAAACGATTTAAATACTTTTATAAATAATTTAAAAAAATAAATAAATGCAGCTTAAAGTACCAGAGGATCTATTTTTGAGTAACTCGATGCCATGTCGTATACTATAATTTACATAATTTTCTATGATTCTCATAAAAAATCGTCACAGAAGTAGTAAGAAGATAATTATAGTTATATACGTAGAATGAATTCAAATACGAAATTCTTGCGTATTTGCAAAAACAACAAAAAACGGAAATAAAATAAAAACTAAATATTCGTATAAATAAATAAATAAGTGCAGGTTGTTTAGATTTTGTTAAATCGGGGTTATACTCTATAGGCCCTCTAAAATCTA
>QLNU02014176.1:143629129-143661266 GCA_006491805.2 Dysdera silvatica
TTTTCTTTTAATAATGCCGCTTTCTCTGTTCACTACGGTCCCTAAAACCGGCCTTTAAACATTAATTAAAATAAAATTAATTAGCAAATTTTCTACATTCGCCAAAACCCTATTTACAAACTGTTCGAGCACCCAGAATTAATATAAAAAATATGCCTTTAAACGTTAATTAAATCCATATGTTTCTGTATTATGGGTACAACTAGTAGTAGCATTACGTAAATTAGCAAAGCCATATTTACCAAGCCCCTATTTACAATCTGCTTAAACTTCCAGAATCAACATAGAAACAAGCCTTTAACCTCATGTATTGTTAGCATTCTAGATACGACTAATATCAGAATTATACATCTAGAATCAATATTTACAAAATAAATAAATACAAAATTAATTACAAACTTATTAACAAACTTACCTTAAAGAATTAAATTGGAGAAAACATTACGTGTTGTATACACCCTGGACACGATTAGTAGTAAAAAATTTGTTTTATTCTACCATTGCCAGATCCCTAATTACAAATATTTACAAACGTGTCACTGCCTACCCGTCTCCGTTCTCAGTCTCGCAACAGAGACAACCTGTTTAGACACTCAAATCCAATATCCGCCTAAACCTTCTCAAAATACCACTAATTAAACCAATCGGTACGCCATTATTTAAAAGTATCTTAAACAACCTTAAAATTTCTTTAAAAATTGAAAAAAAATATATATATGTGTGTGTAACTTCAGTTACTTCCTGCTAATCACTAAACTTTTTTCGTTTAAAGATCAAAGATTGAAAAATTTATCAGATAGATAGATAGATTTTTCATTGGATTTGGGTCAAGACTTATTTGCTTTTCACCAACAAATGATGTTTGCATAGCCGAAGTATCTTTCTGAGCCGAAAGTCTTATAAATGGGCGCTTGAATCTTTGGAAATCTTTGGCAGTTTATTAAACCTTTTTAAGTGATGAAAGAGTGTGTAAATGCCAGACTTAATTTCCTAAAAAAAGTTTTCAGACGCTTTGGAAAAAGACCAGTCTCCTTTTGCACTGTAAGAAGATAGTGCTGAATAATTATAAGAATTGCTAAGTGATTACTACTTAATGAATCCAATTTATTGACGAAATACTGTACTTACTTTACAAAACGAAAAGTTTCATAAAACATTTATTCTATTACTTAATGTACGTTTGAAAGGCGAAGGCGATAATTTAATGTACTTACTATAAAATCAAGTGAGTTTATTGGGTTCGGATCTGGGCCCAGATCTATGCAGAGGCACCATTTTAGAAAATTTCTTGTACATTATAATTTTGTTATTGGAAAAATTCAAAATTTAGTGCTAAATGATCCTCAGAAAATATTCGGGCCCAAGGTCCCAGAGTATGTCAAAGACTAATCTAGGCGCTATATATTAAATATATATATATATAATGAGTGTATTCTGATTAATAATAATTAAGTGTGCAAGCTGGAAACTGTTTTTTCCTAAACTCAGTTCTCTCCTTCCCAAAATTTTAAAAGGGTAAATTTCAGAGTAATCCTCTCTCCGTACAATAAAATTTATACCCCAAAACCTAAGGATAATATCCCAATTTGAAAACGTTCGGGGGTTTACACGATTTCTTGCGAATGCAACTTACTTTACATTGGCTAGGCAAAACGAGCCTTGTAGTATAGTTGGCTGAAGACACACCATAAATATGGAGATAAGACAGAGTTCCGCAAGTTCTCCAACGCCGCTTGCTGTTCGTCTCACAATTACAAGTTCAAATTCAACCAACTCACAATTATCTGCCAACCAAGATCAATACATGAATTAGATTTTTTTGAAAGTATCCCACACCAATAAAAATTGTTCAGTCATAGTCAATGAGTAAAAATCTACACCCACTTTCAGTCAAGCTTGGAAACGTTTAATAAAATTTTCAAATTAATTATTCATCCACAGCTAGCATCACAATAGTCATGCAAAAAAGACATATTCGGATATTCTTTTTTTGAACCCCTAATGGAGGACGGTCAAATCCGTTTGAAGCTTATGTTTAAATTAACTTTATTTTAGGGATATAATTCTGACGTCGTCCTACAAATTTAATCTACATAGTGCTTTATCAGATTACCTTGCATGTTAAGGATGATACGAAATGATAATGATGAAATAATATGAAATGAAATGATATGAATGATAATGACGATATGTAGAGCTCGAACATACAGGATGGCGCATAGAAAAAGGAACAGAAGGGTTTTTGGGTTTTATATTTTATAGTTAAACTGGATTTTGCAAAAAATGCTGAGTCATGTCGATTTTATTTTCGAGGGGAAATATTAAATTATCGTGGAATAATTCATTTTTTACTCAACCCCTCGTCCCCCAACCACCCTAACTTTAAAATTTCAGATAGAAATCTCTACCGTGTGATATATCATTTTATAAAGGACATAAATAGTTCTGTTGTGTGGAAAAACATTTAAATGGCACCATGCATTCGTGCAAAAACACATAAATAAAATTACTGCATTTGTAGGCAAATGAGATGCAATCAAAGCACCATTGCAACAATTGGGAATCTGAACGTGTGTCAACAGCAGGTTTTGGTTTCTTTCTGCATGTTGTAAATTCATCAGTATTCTTCAAAATATGGTTAATATGGTTTTCTATGGTTTTATTTGCTGGTATCCTTGCGAATGCACGAAGGGATTTTAATTTTTTCCCGTACAACAATAGTACTTTTTAAGCCCTTTAAAATGATATATCACAAGGTAGGGATTCGATTTGAAATTTTAAAGTTCGGATGGCTGAAGGGCGAGGGGCTGAGCAAAAGAATTATTCCACGATAATGTTGAACTTCCTCCCGAAAATAAAATCGACAGATCTCAGCATTTTTTTTGCAAAATCCATTTTAAATACCAAACTCCAGTCTTTTTCGTTTTCAATGCTCTACCATGTATATAAGAATTTTTTAAACCAAGGAATTTTAAATACAACCGATGCAAGAACCCGATTATTTAAAATAACCATTTTGTTACTGTGAGTCTTAGGACTGTACGCTGGTCCGTCTGAGACAGGACAGAATGCTTAATGCGACAGAAGAACCACAATTAGCTCATGCACAATTGCTCCTAACATACAGAGACGTAGCTAGGCTGGGGCTTTAGGGGATGAGCCCCCCTCCCATGGAAATATTTTTTCTCAAAAATCAAATATTGTAGAATTTTATTTAATTTTTTGTTTTGTACGAAATTGTACATAACAATGGAAATTGACGTTAAAAATGGATTCAAAATAGCTTTCTACGGTAGATTTTGCGTATGTAATTTTTTTTACATAGGTTTGAGTCTTCATATACTTTATAATAAGGATTGGGGAAATTATAGAGAGAAAGAGATATACTAAAATTTATAAGTTCTTAATGCAAAATTTACGTTAAGAAATTTATTTATTAACGTTAAATATATTAGTCTCCTTATATATTTAGTATTATTAAATATATTAATGAAATATATCAAAACATTTACGAATTTTAAGCCCCCTCTGTAGCTTTCTGTAACTTTCTTTCTCCCCCTGTAACTTTCAGAGCCCCTATATTCCAACCGAACGCAATGATCGCATGCCATATCGTGAAAAAAGCGCAAATATAAGACCTGAATAAACAAGTCAAGATGAAAAAACCTCAAATACACTAAACATCCACTATTGAAATTCCTGCTGCAGCCGCAATAGGAAAACATTTTTAGATGCTAATGTTTCACGCATAATTTTGTTGTTAATAAACTAACAGAATGTTAAAGATGCTATTTAAAATATTAATACAGCCATTTTTCGTCCTTCCCCTTTGCTGCATGCTAAGTGGCTTTGTTTAGCATTTTGAATAAATTAACGGACGACTGAGGCCGAGCATGTATACCAGAGAATTCGAAAGCATCAATATTCATAAATAAGTTGCCAAAAAATATTGTGTTTATTGTGCGGGCATTCAATAATGAAGATCATGAATATGCTAATGATTCAAGATTATTTAGAAGCTTTAAGATATTCCACGTAATTTTTTTTTGAATTGGAATACGAAGGATGCCTATACTTGAATTCCCAAAATTATTCAAGCATATTTGTTCTATAGTTTTAATGCAGCGGCTTGTGATTTGGCAACGCGTATCTTACATCATTTTAATTATGTGGGTAACCACTAACCTCGTTTATGGAGCAATTTTCGAAGTACATGTAATTTTAACCAATGTAGCATTTTTCGTAGTGCATGTAATTTTAACTAACGTAGCATTTTTCGTAGTACATGTAATTTTAACCAATGTAGCATTTTCTGTAGTACATGCAATTTTAACCAATGTAGCATTTTTCGTGCAGCAAGGAACAAGGGAATGATCGCCAACATGCAGGGCCCCTTCCTCTGTTGTTAGCCTCTCAGGCGCAAAAAAAAAAATATCCTGCCGTCCTTACTAATCTAATATTATTTATTTACGAATTTTCTATGCAAATGTTTATGTTTATGGCTGTATACTCGGACGTCCTTGAGCAGGGGCGAGCGGGGCCCATACTCCGGACCCGTGAAGAGTAATTCTCAAATTTAAAATTTTTGTAATATTAAAAATTTCCCCAAAAATATTTTTGATTAGGCTTTTGCATTTCGTGCAATCTAGTGGTCATATATCATCCAGTTTTTTTATTTTGTTTTCTTACTCGTATATGTATGGGCCCCCGAAATATGTTTTGCCTCGGGCCCCAGATTAGCTAAGGGCTATCTGTATATAGAGAGTTTTAAATAGTTATGTAAAAGAAATGTTTTTAATTGAATCGGTCATTTTGAAAAGGGGGTCAACTCCACATTTTCAAAATATTCTGGAGAAACAAAAAATATCATGTCGTCATTTTTTGTTTTAATTTTTGTCTAGCTATTTTTTTCTTTTAATTAAAGTTAAAACTTACTTGAAATTTATAGTAAAGATGAAACGACACACTGCGCAAAATATTAAATAAAATAAAACACATTAACACAGTTAAAATAAATACGATGGTTTATAGCTATTTCGGAAGCGCGTTTAGGCTTCCTTCTTCAGAACCCTAGTTACACTAATGTGACACACGTGCTAGAAAAACTATCGATGCCAAATTGCTAGTCCAAAATTAGTTCGGGTAAACCAGTTGTGGGTCCGTAGCCGCGTCTTTTGCTATGGGACGAATGAAGTTTCTCCAAATAGAGGACATATAATTGAACGGAAGCTGATCGTTAACAGTAGAAGAGGAATGCGAAAGCATTCTTCTCTTTCGCATTCATGGAAATTTTAACAGAAAACAGATACATTTTTAAAGAAGCTTATAAACTTTTTTGCTTAATAGTGACTATTCCGTCCACTAGTATTTCCGTAGAACGGAGTTTTTCTTGCTTAAACAGAATCAAAATCAGTCTACGTAATACGATGTTTGAAGACAGACTTAGAAACTTGTTAAAAATTTCAATTGAAAAGGAACTACTAAAAGAGTTAATAGAAACTCAACCATTTTTTCACATCATCGACAAGTTTGCAAGTCTAAAAGAATCGAACTTATATTCAAAAAATAAAGACTGGGTAAGCATATATTGCATATTTTTATTTTGCTTGTTGTCTCCACATATTATCTCTGTCTGTACAACATGTAGTACCATATCAGGTCCTCTATATATATTGTGAGTATTTGGAATATTATACATGGCAGATTATTGAAATTTTAAATTAAAACATTTTTATTGTTAACAATTTTATGTATATAATGAATAATTTTATATGTTTTGATAATATTTAAATTTCATACAATTACTAGTGCATGCGCAGTTTTTGTATTGAAAGGTCTATTATGTGTAAATAATTGAATTATTTAAATACATCCATATTTTTAAATTATATATATATATATCAATCACAATAAATACAATTATTTTGCTAGAAAACGGAAATTTATTGGCCACTTTTCCGGTTTCTTTGTGGGGAGGCGGAGGAGGGGCTGGCCGCTTCGCCCGTTTTTGAAGTTACGAGCCGCCACTGACTGAAATGCTGTCTCATCAATCAGTCGGTTCTTTCTGTCCATGCCGATGTTATGTTACTTTTTCTATCTCGTCTTTTATTTTTGCACACCAACATATATTATTAATATAATATATATTACTAATATATTGTAACCTTATATTGTTTTTCTTAATCTGTTAAAAATGCTTCTTTTATGCGAATGTGGCTGTGGCAGTCAGGGAAAAGTCGCAAACAGAATATGCAAATACCAAATAAAACGGCCAAACCTCAAATATCTTTAGATCAGTGTTTCTCAACCTTCTTCAAGTTGCGACACCCTTTTATAGTAGACAAGTAATCCGCAACCCCCCCACTTTTGTAGTAACCAAATAGGTTACTATAAAAGCGGGAGGGTGGATGTCGCGGATTATTTGGTTACTATAAAAGAGTGTCGCGACTTGAAGAAGGTTGGTTAACACTGATCTAAAGATATTTGAGATATTTGGCCCTTTTCTGTGGTATTTGTATATTTCGTTTGCAGCATTTCTTTTACTGTGCTAATATTTTTTAAACTAGTTTAAACTTACTATAGCTGCGGTGTGCGGTGTGTAGTTGAATGACCAAATTACTGAACAAGTCATAGTATCTATATTATATGGGAAAAACCATTCACTGATCTCTTTAGTGGACGAATAAGCACACTTTTAATGCTGGGTTAGCTTTTTTTTCTGTGATTCTGAAAAAAGAGGAAATAAAAGTAAACTCTATTTGGAAAAAAATCCGGATTGTATAAAAAAATAACTGTTCAGATGGGAATAAGAAGAAGCGTTTTTAATACGAGCATCGCTGTTCTAAGAAGACGACAAGATGACAGGATGTATTTGGCAAATGGTCTTTTATAGAAAGAAACTTTTCGTGATAGAAAACGAGAAGAAACGAATTTGCTCTGGGATTCGTCACATGAAATAATTAAAAAAATGCTTTATTAGAGATGGAACATGAGTGACAGAGAGTAGATGAAAGAAGAGATGCATATTTCGTTCCTTCAAGAACGGCATTGCATGTTATCAGGGGCGGACTAGCCGCCGGTCCCCCCCTGGCCCCCGTGCCGGTGCGCCCTGATAGATAAGACTCGCGCGCTTCGAAAAGAGAGGACCATGTCCGCCCCTGCATTTAATAAAATTGCAATTTTTTAAAATGCGTTGAAGGAAAATTACATGGTATCAATCATGGTAACGTCTTTACTTCAGTACTTAAACTTAAGTTCATGTGTCAATATACTTGCCTACCTGTCCGTGCAAGTATGTACAAAATTATAAATTTAGTTTTAATATTCATGATATATATCCCTTCAGATTTATATAGCTTTTTTACACATTTATATGTAACTGTGTTTGTTTGTGTGTTTGTACATTCAGTTGTTCTTTAATTTAACCTCCTGTGGGATATACGACATGTTTACGTGTTTCCGAGGATACTAAAGTATATGAGGTCATGAAACCTGCTGCCATCCTGTTCAACTCATCTAGTCAAGCATCGTCAACTTGCAAACGACCCATTAGGTCTTTAGTGGTTTTCACTAATGACACATTTAACTTGGATCGTTTTGTTTTAGAGGTACTCGCTCAGTTCTGGCAAAGGTTTTAGTGACAACACGGATTATGTCATTTCATTTTGCACGAAGTCTCGGGTCATTTTCCTTTGGACTACCATCATTTTCGCCTTTCCGCTTCCTTTCCCAGTTAAACTCTTCGAACTTTATTGCTTTCGTTCATGTAGTATATTTTCGCTTTATATATTCGTCTCATGTAGTATACTTCCAATGAATAATGTATTACGAAAATGATACTTTTATTATTATTATTATGAGCAAATAACCTTTGAGAAGCTATAGTATGCTATTGTAAATTAAGAAATAATTTTCAAGAATCGAAGAATAGAAGAAAGAAATGTAGAAGACGCGGTTTTTCTACTACTTGTAGTTGAATTTTAGTCTTCTAAGTGAATTTTTGTACTTCACTTCTTCAAGAAAGCCCGCCATATAAGCATGCTTTGACGATTAGGAGGTAAGCACTCTGATATGCATCTAAACCTTGTTAAATATTGGGAGTTGGTTGAATTTAAACTTGGTATTATGAGACCAACAGGGATTGGTGGACTTGTAGAATATCTAAATCTTATAAGATATACACCAAAACCTTTTTGGATATACACACCTAAACCTCGTTAGATGTACATCTAAACTTTCTTAGATGTACATATAAACCTTGTTAGTGTACATCTAAACCTTGTTCAAACACGGAACTCGGAATTTAAGAAATCGCATCGCGAAGTAAGTGGGGTTGCTTTAGTAAAATTAAAACCATTTTTCATAATTTAAACTTTGTTTATGGGTCAACAACCTTGCTAGTCCCATTGAACTTACAACGCCAGAAAGAAAGATAGAGTTAGTCCAAAATTTGCAAAATTTGAAGACAAGGGAAGAATACGTAAAATATAAATTTATATTCAGCAAGTCTTCTTTTCTGTCAAATCAATCTTTTTATCCTTGATGCATAAGCTCCATATTCAGTAAATACAGCTTTGATAGTTCTTGCCTTTTTTGGCGTCGCATTTTTCATGGCGAGTAATGTATTTTACATGCCTTTTGCAGTATTGACGCGCGCTGTAAAGTGTAATAAAAAGGATTCAAATGTAGTTTTGATACAATAGAGCTATACAAAAATAAATAACAGATACTAGAATCTATGGAATAATGGATAATAGAATACAGAAAATAGTTAAGAAATAACGATCCATTCGCTAATTTAACCCATTAACATTTTTTAACAATATGATCATGATATATTCTTTAAACCAACTTCCAATGCTTTTTCAATATTGATCTGTCCACGATACGGATGACAAGTGTGTCAAATCGAGCACTTGATGGTTCAGTGAATGTTTTTGCTCACTGTTAAGACCCACAGTAAGAAGTACTGTTCATCATCTTAACGACTCGAACATTCGCAATACTGATTTATATTTCTTATACAGTGTACAGATTTATAATCTCTCTCTCTCTCTCTCTCTCTCTCTCTATATATATATATATATATATATATACGTATATATTCCAACTAAGACCATATTTGGTGATATATATACGCCTGCTCAACACATACACACAAGAACACAAGTACACACACATACATGCATGTCTCAACTAAGGCGAAAATCTGGATACGTGCATAACACCTTCCCAATATAAAGGCGGTTATTTATCTTAAACAATTGAAGTCCTGTTTGGGATATATATATACAGGGGCGGCTTAAGGACCGGGGGACCCGGGCGTCTGCCAGGGGCTTGGTTTGGATAAGGGCGTCAAAGTGAAGTCAAGTTCAATTTTTTTTAATTAACCGAATAGTAGAAAATCTCTTTAAAAAGATACAAGTTTAAAGAAATTTGAGATATCTTTATAGAAATCCTTTCAGAGACTTTTGGCCACTTTTATAGGGTATATGGTTCACTGTGCATCTGTGAAAATCTTGTTTTTTCCGAATAGTGGGGGTAGGGGGGCGCCAAAAAGCAATCTGTGCCAGGCCGCCCGGATTCAAAATCAACCTCGAGCCGCCCCTGTACGTACGTACGTACATACATACATACACGCGTGCGCACACATACATACATGCATGCATGTACGCACGCACGCACGCACACACACACATATATACATATAAATAAATGTTCAATAAGAAAGGGGTATACAGTGAAATATTTCTATAACGATATTTCCCACGGTTCCGACAGTTATCGAGTATATCAGATTCAATTCTTGTCCATAACAATTAAATATCTTTACCAACAACTTTTCCTAGTATATCGTTTTTCCCAGAATATCGTTATAGACAGATTTTATTGTATATCCCAGGCTATTTTGACCATATATATGGGACACACATCCGCTTTCTTATGATACTATTCCAGACCAAGGACCTGGGTTGCACCCTTTTAGGTCCCAGATGTGTTTGTTGATAGACGATGAATTGGAGGTTAAGTTGAGTAGTCAATCTCGTCCCCTGTGGTTCACTGTCAAGCCTTGAAATAATTTCAACAGCCGAGAAATTTGATAAAAGATATGAAACTTTGATAAAAGCTATGAAACTTTGATACAAGATGTAAAACTTTGTTAAAAGATATGAAACTTTGATGAAAGATGTAAAACTTTCATAAAAGATATACAATTTTGATAAAAGATATAAAATGCTATCTATGATAATCGCCATCGATTACGGGAATATCAATGGATTGCTTGTGGCTTAACTTGTATTCAGATTATTCGTAGACAGCAATTTTAATTTAAGTATAATTGTTGTTAAATTTCTTGAAAATTAGAAAGGGGAAGCTTATTTTTACTTTTTATTACATTTATTATTTCGCAAGTTCTATAGGAGCTTATCATTTATATTGGATTGCCCGCACCCAGAATATTCCCAAGGGGAAGCCCAGTTCTGGTGGAACGAAATGGCCAGACGCTATATTAATTACGGTTGTCTTTTTGTGTATATTTATTATTATTATTATTAAATTACTAATAATTCTATAATGCAAGATACTTAAATAATTAGAAGTAGTAGATTATGTTTATACAATTTTACAATGGCCAGCACTCTTGTCTTATCTCCATCAGTGAGGTTAGATTTCTTGACATAATTACAAATATCTGCAGTCAGAATTTCTATTTCAACCGTGTTTGATATTTTAGAATTTTTATCTCAACCCTGTTAGCCTACCATCACCTCTCGGTAAACGTTTAAAAAGAGTCCCAGGCTTCTGCTGCTGTTGCTTGCCTCAACAGCAGTCTCATCAATGTCACCAGAGTTCAAGGAAATGTTGGGAACATCACTAATTTTATCTTACATTTTTAATAAAATAATTTACCAGTGTCTGTTGGCGTAATAATTTTTCTTTTTGTTAACCCAAGGGAGGGGCTCGGGCCCCTTGGCCCCCCACGGGGGTGCGTCACTTCCCGTCGGTATACGGCTGGAAAGATAAGCCAGCATCTGATATATATTATTTTTTTTTTATTAAATTTACCTTATCTTTCTCTTCCACTGTTGTGAATAAAGATATTGCTGTAATTATATCATGTTTATGGCAGTCTTACGTCACGAAATCATTGCTAATTATCACAGATAATACAAGGATGTAAGCACAAAAGCAATCCTGTCAAACTCATTAAATAGCACGGCGGAATTTTTTGTATGAACAGAATAATAATTAATATCCGCTAATTACTGGTAATCAGGTAAACATTAATGATTCGCATGAGGCTCATTAAGAAGCGATAATTGTCTCTATTTGCATTTGGTTTATGACATGAATTTTGAAAAATACTGTTTTTATATTATTTTTTGCCTTAAAATACAACAGTTGGAACCGAATATGTACTAAAAACCAAGGAGTTTTAAGAAAAAATTACTAAATAGGCATTTTTTAACTTAAAGATTCACCTGGAAACACTTCACTCAATGCATCTAATGGGAACTAAAACGAGCTGAAATTTAATTTTAGCGAAATGTTTCCAATCAGTAGCGTAGCTAAGGGGGCAAGGGGGCGGTCGCCCCAGGCGTCACAATTCGGGGGGCGGCAATTAGCCTTTAAAAAACAAAATTTATTTGTTACGTTTTGTTATCTCATTGAGGGGACGGGCGGCAAAATATCTAGCTATGCTACTGCTTCCAATGCATTTGGTTATGAAAAATTACTAAATGTAAAATTCAGTGATAATAGTTATAGCTAAAATTAGAAATATCATAATGAGACAAGATGATATTTTAACGATATCGTAATTTTAAAGCAATAATTTTCGTGATAACTAGTATCATATTTGCATTATCTGTGTTTCAGTTTATTCAACATGCCTAACGTCGCATATATATATTTGTTTTGTTCCTGAAGTAATAAGTGAAATAAAATATTCACATTCGAGCGTCAAGAGAGAAAAAATAAATTGAAAATAATAATTTTTTATTAAGGCTTTTAAAATTGTAGGCTGCTTAATTACTTCTACACTGTTTTTATATTTCCTCATAAAATGAAAGTCCATTAATATAAGCTAACTCAGCCTGATTCTGTAGCAATGGACATTAATAAACTGAATAGTCATTAAGTAATAAATTAAATAACTAAAAACTAAAATTAGGCATTAACTAATAAAGTAAATAAATAAAAACTCAAATTAGGCACTAACTAATAAACTGAGTATCTAAGAACACATTAACTAATAAACTGAGTATCTAAGAACACAGTAACTAATAAACTAATTAGGCATTAACAAACGAACTAAATAACCAAAAACCCAAATTAGGCACTAATAGAGTAAATAATTATAATAAGCTAGTTAGGCATTAACTATAAACTAAATAACTAAAAAAACTAAATAAGGATTAATAAAGTAAGTAACTAACAGACTAATTAGGTACAAATAAACTGAGTAACTAATAAATTAAGTAGGCACTATAATGAATTGAATAATTATTAAATTAATAAGGTACTAATAACCCAAATAAATAACAATCTAATTAAACCTTTATAAACTAAATAACTGGCAAATTAACTAGACACTAATGAATCATACACCTGAAAAGCAAATCTGGCACTAATAAACAAAATGACAAATAATCTAATTAAACATTTTTAATTAGGTAATTAATAAGCAAAATTAGAATATCTGAGCAAACTTACAAGAACATATTAACGATAACAAAAAAAAAGCTCATTGAATAAATTTGTTATGCAAAAACGCAATATTTATTCAAAAAATTATCAGAAAAATTCTTTAAAATGTAAATTTTACCTAACAGGCTTTACGATTTTCGTTAAATTAATTAATTTCTTTGAAAAAATTTGGAAGTGAAAAAAATTGAGAACTAGCATGTTTTTCACCTCCGTGAATTCCTCCGTCTCTGTCCTCTCCCCCTTTGGGTATGCAATTCCTGCCCATATATGCATTTTTAGGCTAAAAGAAACTTGCCTTAAAAAGTGCAATAAATGTATTAGAGTAGAAGCTCTTTAATTCGGTATTCTTTGGTTCGACACATTCTATAATCCGGCGCCGATCGAGCTGCTCGTGTTTGGTTTTTCTCGGGTGGATTCAGGCGTTCGTTGACCTTGTCCGCCAGGACGGATGATGAAGAAGAAGACATGGCAGATGAAGCTAAAGTCTCGTGGAAACAGGCTTCTGAATCATTAAATACATTTATAAAATTTGCCGAATCCAATAAAAGCTATAACTCTTCAGAACTCATAAAGTTGTGTATAATTTGTAACGATTTTTTGAAGAAAAGACCAGAATCACGGAGGCAATGTGATATCAGAGACTATTTTAAACAGTAACTCTCATGTGCATTTTTTCTTGCCATGGAGGAGTTTATTGCAACTTGTTTTAAATATCACTGCACTGTATTAATTTTTCTTTGGTGTTCCCGTTAAAACCATATTGACGTTCGATAATCCGGTAAAATCGCTAATCCGGCGCGGACGTGGTCTCAAACTTTCCGGATTAAAGAATTCCTACTGTATTGCTATTACCTAAACTAATTATGGGGAACCTGTTATGGAAACTCAATAGCGGTATTTTGACGTGGAGCAATGCCTCGCTAGACGACCTGTGTCCAGCCCGAAGTGGCACCGAAAACCATGAAGTAGAAAGCTTGCTTGTATGTTTTGGATAATTGTGCACTTTCAATATTTTGGTAACATTTGGTGATGGGTCCCATTTATGTCAAAATGACAACTCAGTTGCTAGCACAGCAGGCACTGTTTCTGATTATTTTCAGGGAAATTAAATTCTTGTTTCCGACGGACATTTGTGAAGTTCGGACCTGAATCCAATGGAATACCTTTAGAATATATTGCAGCACCGCATTAGGATTTTGGAAAACCATTCTGTTTTTAAATAAGAATTGCAGGTAGTGACAATGCTAGTGAAATGGAAGCATACGGTTGCGATCAGGGCTGTTTTGAAGAAAAGTGCTGAGGGTATGCGGTGCTGTCTTAATTGAAGAGTATTGGCATTGCTGCGTTATTGGAATTGGTGACCTCACAGCGCCGAGCTGACTGTCATTTGACTGGTCGTCTATCCAAGCCCAAGGTGGCAGTTACCACTTTCATCAGTTTTTCATTCCTCTCCTGGTCGTACGCAGGATATTATTTTGAGGCTTGGGGGGTTCAGGGGGTTTTCCTCATTTTCTCATTTGAATTTCTCAATTCCGTTCAAGTTTATTTTGTAAA
This sequence comes from Dysdera silvatica, assembly GCA_006491805.2. Taxonomy (NCBI): domain Eukaryota; kingdom Metazoa; phylum Arthropoda; class Arachnida; order Araneae; family Dysderidae; genus Dysdera; species Dysdera silvatica. The sequence goes on from QLNU02014176.1 coordinate 143,643,395, forward strand.
TGACTAGAAAAAAAGGCTTAAACTTCGTTGAAAATTACCCAAAAACCAGCAAATGTAAAAATTTTCGTGAGACATTGACAATACGCGGCGTATACTAAGTATTTTTCAGACTTTCTTGAGAGTACGCGGCGTATACAGCGCGCACCCTTTGGGGACATCTTCCTGATTGCGACCGCTTACCAAAGTAAAAAGCATGCTCACAGGGTTGTATTATTTTTTCCCGACCCAAAAAAACCCGGCGGTTTTTTTTAAAATAAAACTCACTTAATAAAACCCCCCAAAAAAACCCCACTCATAAAACTCAAAAACACCCCCTTCCCCAATACAGTGTAAAAAATTATCACAAGTATGTACAAATTCAATTCGAGTATCCTGATAATATCCCAAATTATATCGCTACAATTCACCGTAATGTACAAATTTCTTTGAACTTGATAAAACAGTTGATAAAAGTCAGCTGAATTCTATACGTCCTTCAATCGGATGATACAAATTTATCCTGTGCTGTAGAATTACGATTTCGCTTAGCAGAAATTTCGGAATTGGAACTTTACAAGGAAACTGTTCTGAAAAGAATGCATCAAGCTATTCAACTATTCCATTATTTAGCAAATATAATGAACTCTAACTATAGAGGGAATAGACTGTTTACTTCCCAAGAAGATGCAGCAGAAAACTAGTTAATCGAAAAAGACCCGTATACGTTTATTTAAAATACACAATTACATATGGAGAATATTACCCTCCAATGTTTTCTGGGCATGTGAAGATGTTCCCAAATGTGAAGTGGTGGAACATTATGATAATAAGAACAGAAAAAGGAAACGATCTCTCGAGTGACTTTTGCAAATTCAATTCAAACTTACTGTCATGTCCTGCAAATTCTAATGCTATAGAGTGAATTTTTTTAAATTTTGGTATAGTATGGTCGGTGCTCAATAACCATCTTGATGCAGACAAAGCAGTAAAGCTGGTCAAGATTTATGAATCTCTGCACAGTGTTATTACTGATATTGATTAATGAGTTCTTTATCTTAATTTGTAAAGCTTTATAATAATAAAAGTTAATATTTTTAATTTCAATGAACTTATATTTTTCTTATCAATGTAGTTTTCTATTAAGAATATAAAAATAAGGTTAATAATAACGAATTATTTTTACGTTTCTATAGTAAGCATATAACATCTCAATAAAATGGGGTGTACAGTATTGAACACCAGGGTGGTCCCAATTATGCCTGACTCAAAAAACCCAAGTGGGTTTAAAAAAAAAACCACTTTCGCAATATTGAGTAAATGTATTTCTAATCATGATGTCGAATCTTGTATTCTCCTGTTTCATTAATATGTTATATTGCTACTATAGATGTGTATATAAAATTAGCTAATTATTGTGTTGACCTTATTTTTATATTAATGGAAAAATATAGTCATTAAATTTACAAACATTATAGAATCTTACAAGTATAAAACTGTACAAAATAAAATAAAGAATTCATTTATTGATATCTGTGTTATCACTCTGCAAAAATTTATAAATCTTGACATGCCCCCTCCCCCACCCTAAGCTTTATCTTACATTAGTGTTTTCCATTGCTTTATCTTGCCAAATATTGCAGTATCTTCAAATAAGGTCTAAACTTATTCCACTTAATAAACATCATCCAACGACAGCTAAATATATGCACTTGTCCCCTTATGTAAACATCATTACATATTGGAACTCACACATCACTCAAGATACTAATAACACTTAAATAATATATCCTTTTTGTAACATTATTCCATTCATAATAACATAGAGAACAGAACCCAAGCTTTTATTCAAACTAATAATAATACAGAGCAAATCGAGAACCTCTTAAGAATGAGCTCACGAGTTATATGCTATATAAATAAGAGCTGTGAGCTGCGGTTAAGTTAACATAAACATAACATAACATAACATCCCACTTTTTCTTATTGAAAAGTTAATAGCATTGCAACCGATCTGGCGTCTTAATGCTACGTCCGTATATGGTTACATAGTTACTGGTTCTATGGCAATTTTCTACTACAGTCCTAAACAGTCCCGCTGACTGAGGAGGGATAGTTGCTAGAGTTGGCGAGATCGTCGAGCTGCTGGCGGCTACTGGACTATTTGTGGCTTCGTCACCTTCGCCTCTTGGCAATACTTTACTTACCACATCATGCTTCAGCTACCAAGTGTTCCTTCTCAGTCTCAATCCATCTGGAGTCTGGATAAGAAATGACCGTGGTTCGATCAATCATGAGATGATTTCTGAAGGTCTCTAATCCCTATGTGCAGCCCTGCATAATACTTTCTGACCTACTTGGAACTGAGGCGATTTCCTAGAACTGCGGTCTCTGTGTACCTTTCCTTTAGACCTGAGATTGCTGAGGTATGAATGAACGTCCTTTACTGCTTTAAGAAGTAATGATTTAGCGGTTGTGGGCAGTGTTCTTTTTATACTTCTACTGCATAGACATTGTGCTGGAAAAACTAAATTTCCGAGGGGAGTGTTGCATGCATTTATCAGTGCCAGGTAGATATCCGACTTATCGGTTTTATATTTCCGGAGTAGATTCTTGGCTTCTTGCACATAACGTTCTGCTAATCCATTAGACCTCTTATGTTGTGGACTTGAAGTTTGGACAAGAAAGTTAAATTCTTCAGCAAATGCTCGGAATTCGGACGTCGTTAACTGAGTGCCTTCATCTGAACAAAGTAGCTCGGGAATTCAGTGTGTAGCGAACACTTCTTTAAGTGAAAGGATCACTTTCAGGGATGTGAGGTTGGAAAGTTCTTTAATTTCGAAAAATCCAGAGTAGCTTTCGGCGATCATGAAAAATTTTTTTGATTTAACGTAAATATATCTATGCCGACTAGCTACCAAGCTCGTTTAGGTATGTGGTTAAGAAGTATAGGTTCTACAGGCACATCTCTTTGATGTTTTTGGCAAACTTCACAGTTAGTAACGTAACGTTCAAAGTCTTCGTTCATCTTATGCCAAAACACGTTCTGACCAGCTCTGGAGAGTGATTTCTAAATTCCTAAGTGCCCTCTATGTATCTCCTTTAGAGTGTTTTCACGCAATTCCTGTGGCATCACTATCCGATCGTTACCTTCGTGCATTGCTAATTCGTCACGATACGGCCAGTATTTTTTTACTTCTGAGGGTATTTCGTTGACAACTGGTGGCCAAGCATCTAGAATAGTATATTTGAGTGCAGTTAATTCTTCATTCTCTCTAATATATTTCTATAATAGACGGGCTTTGCTAGCTAACATGGGCACTATCACATGTACTTTTAATTGCAATTCTTGCACCTCTTCTTCCTTCAGTTTACAGTCTCTACTAAGGGCATCTGCCATGAACATTTCAGTTCCTTTCTTAAAAACAATAATAGGTCTATACGCTAAGATGTCCATCATCAATCGCTGCAATCAAGTGGGGGGCATGACCGTAGCTTCTTCGCTATAGGAAGTAATGGGTTTTATGGTCGTATCGACCGCAAGTTCTTTGTTTCCCCACACGTATTGATGGAATTTGATAATTCCAAATTTTATAGCAAGAGCTTCCTTTTCTATATGCGAATAGTTGCTCTGCGTTTTATCCAATGCCCGTACTGCGTACGCTATCCGTCGATTGTCTTGGAAGGTATGCTTCAAGTTCGCGAAGTATGCTTCGTCGAAGAGCTTACTTGCATCCACAGAGAAAGTGTTACTGGCTTGGTACATCGAGTATTTTTGGCGGCCGTTGGTGGGGCTGTTCAGAGTGTTCTTTAGCTTTAAATGCTTCCCTTTGCTCTCCTTCCCATACCCCTCCGACGTCTTTACAGATTCAGCGAAACTGTACGTTCTGACAAGTTGGGCATAAATTTTTGCAATGTATGTGACCATACCCAAGAATCTTTGCAGCATTGTAACATTGGTCTGTTCCTTTATGCTGTTTTGACCTCTACCTTAGAAGGATCGGCTTTTCCTTCTTGTGTAACTGGTAACAAAATTTGATTTCATTGGATGCATAAAGACACTTACTCGAATTTAGTGTTTAACCTGCTTCTTTTAATATTTGAACAACCCGCTTGGTAATTTTAGTTACTTCACTTCTTGAGTGAGAGTGGATCAATATGTCGTCTATTGCGCATTCAACTCCTTCCACTTCTTTAAGCAAGTTCTCCATTATTTATTGAAACATTTCAGGGGCGGAAGATATACCTAGCGACATTCTTAAATATTTATACCTCCCAAAAGGAGTTTACATCGTGGATTTACTTGTGTGCGTTCTGTAACACCAGTTGCCAAAATCCTCTTTTACAATCTAAAAATGAGAATCACTTTGACCCGTTAATTCTAGGAGCTACTTCTTGGGGTATTTAAAAGGATAGTGACGTCTTTTAATATTTTTATTAAAGGCTTGTTATTAAATGGTGAATTTAAGAACAATAAATGCACACTGAAATTTCAGAGTTTAACTTTTCTCCTTTCTTTTAGAGTGAGCTGGAAACAGAACTAAAGTAACTTGCGCTTGGTAAATCACCCGAATCCACCTGTTTTAAACACTTGTCTTGGTTTTACAGACTTGTTTTCTGTTTTTGGTGTGTGTATCTTCCAATTTTCTGCAATTTTAAAATTATCCTTTACCTTTTCATTTAAGTGAAGTTTTTAAAGCGAATCTACACAAGCTTAAATTTTTGTATGATGTCAAGCTTTTAAAAGTCGCTCTTAGCCTAAAATTTATTCGTATTCTTTATAAATAATTGATAACTTAAATAATCTTCTGTGTACAACTTTCTTGTATATAACTTTTTCATTTTATAAAAATATGAATAATGTATATAAATTACTTCCATTATTAAAATTCCTTATTTATGGAATATTTATCACTATTTTATTTATTCTTCATTTGTAAAGTCATAATAAAAATATACTGTGTGTAACTTGGGCGAGAATGTGAACCATCCTGCTAAAAGTATATCATGTTTGACTCTATAATGAAAGGTCTCTCCAGGAAAATATTAGCAGGATATATAACACACCTGGGACCTTAAGATTACAATCTGATTCCAAAAGATGACACACAGCGGGTGTGGCCACACACTGCATTGCACACTTCACATACACATAAAAACTGTTTTTGAAAAGATTCTATGTTGGAAATTATGCTTGATGGATGAAATTAATTTTATTTTTAATTATGTAGAGGATTTTGTAATTTTTATTATATATAAATGACAGTTGCTCAGAAATTACGCCAAAATAGAGACCGTAGCCAGGGTTTTGGTTGGGGGTTGAAAAACTTTTTACATTATGTCTCGATACATATGTCGTATAGGCAAGTCCCATTAAAAATATGTTTGGGGGTCCCGTTCACCCCTTGCATATGCGTTGTGTATAGGATGTACTATTATTCATTTGCGTAAAGATTTGAAAACAACTAGTAATTGTTTTAATAGGGCCAATTTGCCCCAAAAAAAAACGCCGTTTTAAAAGCTCAGTTTTTTTTAAACAGGGTTTTATTCAATCCTGATGCTCAGAAGGTTCCTTGAGTCTATTAAGGTCAAAGGTGGACTGTCTCGGTATTAATTTATTAAATAAAAGGTCAGTTTTTTAATATATTTGGTTTCCAGTAATTTTGATCGTATAGTAATGTATATATCAGTTACTTCGAATGTGTTTAAAATTTCAACAATTTTCGAAACACGTCTGCGATATTTAAATTTTTTCAACAATTGAAATTACTGGAATACCCGTTAGGACTTTGAAAACTTTGCAAAAAGTGGTTTTCCTTATTTCGTAACTTTACAGGGCCCAGGGAAGTAGGGCAGAAAGGGACTTAGGAGTTCAACCCCGCCTTTTCAGATTGGATAATAGATTACGTTAATCTCCTTAATATCAAATCACTTTTCCTTTTCTAAAGCTATGAACCACTTCCATAACTTTTTGATCATTACGCGCCTGAAGGAATCATGTCTGTATATTTTCTGAAGCTTTCAGAAGATTACAGAATTTGAATTTTAAAACGGATGACTGAAAATCCATATAAATTTGACGAATAAACAGTGTTAATAAATATTAAAAAAGAACGAAGTATTAGATTAATAAATATTTGATCAAATCCTTGTAAGGTAGTAATGGCGGTTTAATATATATCATGAGGGAATGAAATTAAATATGAATTTAATATTTTTTACTTTCAAGTAGAGTAAATCAGATTTTAAAATTATGAGTTTTATTTGGGTGAAAATTAACGTTTAATTATTGCATTAGTAATCTAAGTGATGGTGAGTATAGATTTTTTGGGAGGAAGACATGGAATTGGCGAAATTAAACAACAATATTAATCAACGTTTATTGGCGTAGTGATACCAGCGCCGATGTTATGGCGTGATTAGATGGTGAAACGTTCGAAAGGAAAGGAATGTTTTTTGTGTTCGGTGGGGCCAGAATCCACGACAAAAAACATTTCTTTTCTTTCGAACGTTTCACCATCTAATCACGCCATACCATCGGCGCTGGTATCACTACGCCAATAAACGTTGACTGATTGACATTGTTGTTAGATTTAATCTGCGTAGTGTTCGATTTATATAAATACAGAATTGGCGGTATCCCCCACTTACCTTGATTAATAAGAAAATATCACACACAAAAATTATTTTTTTATCATATGTATGTTAATTTTTTTTTGCACTTCGTGAAACATTTTTCCTTTTCTAAAATATTTATTACCTTCCGCTAAATAATTTTTCCGCTGCTTAAAACTTTTGTCCCTCCCTTTTTTTTGGAACATATCTATGTCATTCCCAAAACGCTTTTTACTTTATCTAAATAAGTATTTTTGCTCCCTAAAATATTTGTGCCTCCTCCAAAAGTATTGTTTTGCATCAAAACATTTATTTCCGTTCTTGATTAAAAAACTTTGCACAATACTATAAATTTAAACTTCTTTTTTCAAGTCAGACATTTTAAATTTGGAACCGTTCACACTTTGCAAAAACTAATATATTATATTAAATCCTTCCACATAATCATATTTTATAAAGTGTTATTTTCTCTGTAATTGTCCTTTATTATATCGATCTCAGTGAAGTTTCTAAACAGAAATGAAATAGAGCCTCGTCGAAAGAAATAGATTTCAACAGCCACAAAGAGACTAAGTAGCTTTCAACGTCTTTGAATACCTGCTGATTCAGAATATCCGTTTCTTTCGGCAGTGAAATAGACATGAAGCCTTAGAAATTGGCAACAGGCTTTTTTCCCGATGTTACATAAGCAATTGTCCGTGTCCACGATGTTACATATGCAATTGTCCGTATTTCACGATGTTGATATGTGATATAAGGTATATAAAATATAAAATACGATAGATACATAGGTATAAGATAGTAATCGAGAACAAGTGCTGACGTTTCCATAGTAGAGATGTCTATTAAATTGGACGAAAGCAATAATATTACGAAAAGTATTTGAACTTTATTTTTCCTGAACTCTCGACGAGCGTGCTATTTATTCGAATTCTACTATCTGCACGTGGAATGAGAGTTAAAATGTATGGGATGCTATAGTGCAGGGATCGGCAAGTTTTCTGGGGTGCTGTGCCAAAATATTATTGCACAGACATTCCGAGTGTCAGAAAAACTATAGTAATTGTAAGATATTATTACCCTCCGCAGGGATAACACAATTGCCAAATATGGTCAACACAAGAAAGCCTCCGGGGCGAGATTTTTGTGAGTTTTCGTGGGGGAATTTATTATACAATAAATTTGACACCCACGTATTTTTAGCTCAAACTAGAGCTATTTTTGTTTAGGAGAAAACCTAAGACACCGCGAGCTCAAAGCGGGGACCCTGGTTCGAATCCGGGATGAGGACAACGTCTCTTTTTCTCATAAACAAAAATATCTCTAGTTTGAGCTACTAATACGTGGGTGTCAAATTTATTTGTAATAAAAAATCCCCCACGAAAAACTCACAAAAATCTCGCCCCGGTGGCTTTGTGTGTTGACCAATATTTGGCAATTGTGTTATCCCTGTGAAGGGTAATAATATCTTACATCCTCATATACGAAGAAAAATGCGTTTGTTCTTGTTCTCATTCGTCTAGTAGGTCAAGACACCGCGGGCTCAACGCGGGGACCCTGGTTCGAATCCAGGATGAGGACGGCGTCTCTTTTTCTCCAAAACAAAAAAAAGCTCTAGTTTGAGCTACTAATACGTGGGTGTCAAATTTATTTGTAATATCCTAATTGCACCGCGTGCAATTAGGGTATGACAAATAAATTATCAAGACTGTTTATTATCCTCCTCTTATTAAGACCATTTAAACAGGTCTTTTTTAGTATGTTCTTAAATTTTATCTATCATCATATATCTTGTTGAGTAGGTAACACCGCTTGACATAAATATAATAAAAGCAATCAGACAACTTTGAGCGGTTTGTTAGATTATTGGTACATGAGCCGGCTTTCGGCTGCGCTAAAGGGCAGCCTTCATCAGATGTATATGGAGCGAAACGAACATACAGCAGATAATATAATTAAGGAATACAAATGGGAAAAAAATAATGTAACGGGTCCTTTTACATATTTTTTCCCCATTTTATTCCTTGATTATATTATCTGCTGTATGTTCGATTTATCATCTGATGAAGGCTGCCCTTTTAGCACTGCCAAAGCGGCTCATGTACCACAATCTAACAAACCGCTCAAAGTTGTCTGATTGCTTTTATTATATCATATACCTTATCTATATTTTCTACCTTATCTTATATCGTATCTATATTTTCTATCTTATCATATACCTTATCTATATTTTCTATCTTATCATATATCTTATCTATATTTTCTATCTTATCATGTATATATTATCTATCTAATCATATACCTTAATTATCTATCTAATCATATATCTTAATTATCTTATCATATTTCATCCATCTTATCACATATTTTATATATCTTATCATCTCTGTCTGTCTTATCTATAGATCTTATCTCTTATAGATGTTATCTGATTGGTCTTAATTCATTAAAAGAATCGCTTTTATTGAAAATGCTTGATTGGTTGGATTTTTAAGACGGAAGGACAGCAAGGGCCATTCAGCTCCAAACAAGGAGTTTTCTTGAAAACATCCTTGTAACTTACGTTCGAAGTACGATTTACTACAGTCTAACAATGCATAGCACAAACATCGCAATTTTTTTTCCATGAAACCGTATTTTCTTGCTCAAGGGATTTGAAAGCGACGACTATCAATTTTATGGTATATATTTTGGCAATGATAATTACTCATAACACTAATCTTATGAACTTGAATGATAGCGAAGTGGTTGAGCCAGGGAAAAAATTAAGTTTTGGATGCAAATCGAATTAGATATCGTTCAAGAAGTCAATCAGTTTGACTGCATTATCTATGGCTATGCAATGGCTATGCAATGGCTATGGCAATAGCAATGCATTTGGCTATGGCCATGCATTATTTATGGCTTTGTACATTTTTCCCACAAAAATCTAAAACCACTCCTCTTTAAACAAAAGATGTGGAAACATAAATAGATTTGTTTTAAAGCAAATAAAATATTTATTTTAATTTAAACAATAACACTCGTTTTTTAAATTGCGTTGTGTGTCAATAAGCTGTTAATTGGCTATAAGCTGCGACACCCATTCTAGAGTACTTTATACTAAACATACACTAGTTTTTATACTGATATATGTTTTTATATTAATTTTATACTAAAACATCAGTTTACTTTCAAATAAATAAATATCGACTTACCGGAGGTGTAAATGCAAACAGCTGCTAATAACTGTAGAAAATGCATGGTTGCTGTTTTTCTACCATTGGTTATAACACATTATATAGAGCAAAGATTGAATTAAAGTGTTGTTTTTTTGAGCAGGGTAGCCAACACAGTCAAAGTATTAAACTCCACTTAGAAAAATAAAGTGTTCTCTTCAATCCTTCGTAATAAATTGTATAACTTTAATTGAAGGATAAAATAAATGTGGCAGTGGTAGGTAATTTTTTCCATCAAAGTTAATTTTTTACTTCTATTAAAAAAAGATCATCGGTAACAATTAGTGAACGTTTTATATTGTCAACTATTAAATAAGCGCCGTTGGAGTGGCTCAAAGAATTCCAGAAGGAACGTGACATGTCCGCAAATGTCCGCTCATTGAAGTCTATTACATGTAAAAAACGTCCGCTTTCTCTTTGCAACGTGACACTTCTCGAAAGGTGTCCAGCGAGCGGTCGCAAACTGCCGGATTACAAACAACGACCTGTTACGTAAGTCTTTGAGTGAAAATCTGAAGGAAGTGAGAGCAAACGAAGGAGTTCGGAAAGCGCGCCAAAATTACGGCCAACATCGCCATCTTTTGGTGATTTGCTGAGAAAGTTGCCCATTTTTAGATTACTTGGTTCTTCACTGTATCTGGCGAAGTCGTGCTCCACAAAATTTCGCTAAACTTTTTGTTTGCCGCAAAGTCATAACTTTACAAATGTTTGTCACTCTAGAAACGTTTCTTATATTTGATTACATTTTTTTATAAGTTTTTAACATAACGATGTTCTTTGATGAACACTGGCTCTCCAAATTTAAGAAAGAACATCTACGAAAGTGAACGAACTACTTCGCTACGGGGTGAGGAAAACTAAGTATTGTGAATTGAAATAGATTATTTTATACAGAATTTTTAGAAATTGTAAGTGAACGTTACCATCAGTTCAAAATTTTGAGAAGTAGATATCTGGGAGAGGTAGAGCGCCCATCAAAATTTTCAATGTAGAGTCGATGAACTTCAATGTAGCGTATAACTGACCCGATATCTCTTATAATGATTTTATATGCTATTTACACATTGATTGATCAGTTCTTGAAGATTTTGACATATCCGCTCTTTCTTCCCATTACTTGCACATACTTATTCGGAAACTGCGATATCGACTCTTCCATAATTTTCTGTCTAAATCATTGCTGGATGTCAAACTAAAGCCAACCATATCTTTTCAAGAGCCTTATATATTTTGATACTAACTAAATTTAATTGTATCGTTTTCCATATTCTGTCTGAGTTACAAGACGCAATGCCGCATGCATAGTCTTGCATTACAATTCTAATACCCTAGTTCACTATATATTAGGTTTGTTTTATATGGGACATCATATGGGTGCATCAAATAAATTGGACACTCGGTGTATATAACGAAAATGTGTCTGTGTTGACGAAATATAATAGACTTCGCTGCATCTATTATTACGTAATGAAATAGATCAGATACATATCGCTGTGATCAGTTCACTGGTTATCATATGAGGAAATTAATGTTTGAATACACACTATTCTTTCAAAAGATTAAAATTTAAAAAGACTAAAAAATTAAAAGAATGTGAGGTTAAATATCCATATTTCAAAGCTAGTCAAAGTTGGTCAAGACGAGAGAAAATATCTGCATGGCACTAGTGGTCTCGTTAACTTGTTGCCAAAAACATTAAATAAAAACTTGGAAATACCAAACATAAATATGAATATACTGACATCAAAGTGAAGGAAGGTGAAATTCGGAGCTCCTCTTGCTTCGTCGGAAAAATTTTACTAGGTATGCGATATGAATAAATGATTTTTGTGGAAAAAATTTCTCATGTTGTTTTGGCAACGACAGTTTCAACCTTGCGTCACGAAGTCTAAGAGAGAGAGGGAGAAACCATAAACAATACAGTATGACCCGTATGTTACGAGGAGCATGTGACCGATGAAAATTCTGGCTAAATCCACTCCTCGTTAAATCCGTTTTGGAATTCAAAATTTCAAGCTTTGGATAAAGCCTCCGTAAGTAACATGTGTACATGTAGTGTGCATACAATAATATTTGGATATGTATTGACTTCGTTTGATGAAGAAAAGAGTAGTTCTCGAAATTTTGAAATTTTTTTTTTATGACATTGATAAATTTTGCTTAATTTTATTCTCTTTCCATTTTCTCAATTTTCTTTTTATTTAGATTTCTTCCCTTTTCTATACTTCCCTTTATTTTTATAAATTTTTTAATCTATTTTCCCCCTTTCTTTACTTTTATTAATCTTATTCCCAGTTTAATTTTCTACGTTACTTATTTTTGCTTTCTGTTTCCTTTTGTTTTCCTTTTTCTTTTGCATTCAGAGCAGAGACAAAACTTTACTCGTTATAATAACATTCGGCTTTGAATTCGTTTAAAATTTAAATTACAACGTGCCCAGTGGCGGATTTGGTCAATAGCCATCCCTATGTATAAGCTGTATAGCTCCCTACTGCTTTTTTCTTCTAAAGAAAGAAGAGAAAAGTAAAGAAAGGAAAGGAAGGGAGGGAGGGAGGAATGAATGTTACTCGCTAAATCCGGAAACTCACTGAATGTAAACTCTTCATATGTGGGTCCTATTATGCATTCAGTTTTAAATTCTGTAATATCTGTAATTGCCTCTCCCTTGAAAAATTTCTGCATCCGCCATTGTAAAATGCCTGCTTTTGAACGTTCCTTCCTTTTATATATGTGTGCCACTTCATTTCTCAATACTAGACTTTATTAATTAGATAAAAATTAAAATTAAAAAAAAAAGTGTTTTCATATCGGGAGTCTTACCTACTACCTGGTGTTGGAAACAAAAGACGGTTTTATCCGAGCTCTTTCTTAAAATTCCTGCTCTTGAAAAATTCTCTCTAAAATTCTTGTTTTTTTCCGTCGTATATGTGCATCGCGTTATTTTACAGAACTCGACTGTAGCTTTAGGGATGAAAATTAAAATTTGAAAAAAAAAAGTGATGTCCAATGTCGAGAACAGTACTTATGCTCTATGTTGGGAGAAAAGGTTTGGTTTACCAACGGTGCTACTTCAAATGTTTGCTCTTGAAGGATTTTCCCCTTTCGATATGTGCATCACTTTATTTCACAGAACCAGATTCATTTATCAGACGGAAAATTAAGTTTCGAAAAAAGTGCGTTCCCATGTCAGGAATCGTACTTGCAACCCCGTGTTGAAAAAAAAGCCGGTTTTATGGACGATTTTGATTTAGATGCCGGTTCTTGAATACGTTTTACCCTTTCTGCACATGTATTGCTTCATATCACAGAACCAGACTGCATTTGTCAATCGGAAAAATAAATTGTTCCCTCGTCAGACTCTATTTGTCAATCGGAAAAATACATTCTTCCCATGTCAGACTGCATTTGTCAATCGGAAAAAGAAATTTTTCCTTTGTCTGACTCCATTTGTCAATCGGAAAAGAAATTATTCCCATGTCAGACTTCATTTGTCAATCGGAAAAAGAAATTGTTCCCATATCGGGAATCGTACTCATTACGCTGAGTTGAAAGAAAACGACTGTTTTTTCAATGCAGTTTCTCAAAATGCCTGCTTTTTTTCCCTCTGCTTTTATTTCATAGCACCGTTCTCCATTTGAAACGCGGGAGATCAAAATTTTAAAGAGAGAAAAAATGCGTTTCAACGATGAGAGTGATATTTGCTAGCCTGCGATTTAAGTGCTAGTCTGTTTGATTGAGGTTGCTTCTTAAAACACCTGCTCTTGAACGTTTCTGCTCTTTTCGTATGTGTGGCTCTTCATTTGACAGATCCTAGGAGAAAAATCCTAGGAGAAAAAAATACAGATCCTAGAAGAAAAAGAAAAAAAAAAGGAAAAACGCGTTTCTATGTCAAAAATCAATCGTACTTGCTATCCTGTATTGAAAAAAAAAAGACCATTTTTTGGAACTATTTTTTAAAATATCAAATGCGGGTCTAAGGAGGGGCGATAACCTCCCCGAACCATTTGCGCCGGGGTTATATAATAGAAAATGAATTGGAAAGTACCAGACACTGCGCTAAAAATAAATAGGAATTGGAACAATTCGGCCCTCCCTTGAAAGATAGATCTGCCATTACGTCCAATGGTAATAAATTAATACTAGTACTACTATATATTCCTCTACGGATAAATCTTTTGCCATCATGGGTGTTTGCGCTAAAGAGGTTTGATTTTATGTGGCTCAGAGACGTTGCCAGATTTACGTATAACCCATGTTGGCTCGGGGATAGGGCCCCGCGGTCTTGGGGGCCCTCACAGAGGCCTTAAAGTGGCCTGGTGGTATTTAAACCAAGCCTTTTTTTTATCTCGTTTATTTGAAATTGTCCTTAAAATTTTCATTATTCTTTACTTAGATATTGAACATAAAGACTTTTAAAGAAAAAAAAATTATTTACTAAATATTGCGAAGACCACATTTTTTAAGGTCTATTATATTCATTCAGCGTAGGGCCTATATAAATCTTAATCCAACGCTGCGCAGAGATCTAATTTGTGCCAAAATTTTAATTAATATTTATATTAGTTTTTATTATTTAATAATTATTCTGTAATTATAAGGCTTTAATTTTCTTAGATTATTCTCCTCCAAACTCCACGTTAAAGCAGTGTGAGATTTGAATTTGTAAACGAAAATGTCAGCCAATAATAAATCTGCTCACAAAGCAATCTACAACAACAATAACTTTTTCTTTAGGTAATAATAATTATAACTGAATGTTATCAATTATCATCATTGCCTGATAACTGAATGTCATTAGTTTTCATTATTGCCTGATAACTGACTTGCATTAGTTATCCTTATTGCCTGATAACTGAATATCGTTGGGGAAAAAATAAGAAACAAATGGTGCATAAGGTACTTGCCAAAAATATTACAATTAAATTATAATCCCGTTCCCATTAAATTACAATCCCGTTCCAATTAAATTATAATCCCTTTCCAATTAAATTATAATCCTGTTCCAATGAAATTATAATCCCTTTCCAATGAAATTATAATCCCTTTCCAATGAAATTATAATCCCTTTCCAATGAAATTATAATCCCGTTTCAATTAAATTATAATCCCGTTCCCATTAAATTATAATTCCGTTCTAATTAAATTAGAATCCCTTTCCAATTAAATTAGAATCACTTTCCAATTAAATTATAACCCCGTTCCAATTAAATTATAATCCCTTTCAAATTAAATTATAATCCCTTTCAAATTAAATTATAATCCCGTTTCAATTAAATTAGAATCCCGTTGTTTTGGAATTTAATATAATAATGGTACAATGACTCACAGAAAGAAAAGAAATTTCCGGAAACCTGGTGGGGTATGATTGCACATAACTTGTTCGCCGGACAAGGGGTCTAAGCGGCAGGTGATTCGTCATGGAAAGCAGTTAATTATGTTTGAGCACTTGTCCGGAAAACCAAAGGTGTGGCATCGTATTATTCCACCAGATTTCTGACAATTTCTTTTCTTTCTGCGAGTCATTGAACCGTAATTTCGGTTCAATGACTTCATGGTCAGGATGAAAGGAAAATCTTTTCTAACCCAATAAACTTCAACGCGAATTCAAATTTTTCTATGGAAGAAAGACAAATGGTTTATTTACAAAACGGGGAAAAAAAGGAAAACTTAAGAGTTTTAAAAGCTCAAAGACTTTGTGCGAACTAAGAACATTTTTTCATGAGAAGAAAAAGAATAAACTCCTCATGTCCCTAAAATTCAAACAAAATATCTAAAACAAAGTCTGCTTTTAATTTAATTGTGAGTTTGTTCCTCGTGTGCACGCAGATGTGAATTCGATTGCAAAGAAGCTACCATCACAGATGGAAAGTTAACGAGTACTTAGAAGATAGACATTTTCTCGGATGGTTGAAGCTTTTGACATCTCTCAATTACAACGCCACTGGGCAGAAGAAGTCCAACAGTATTCTCAACATTCTGTATTGTGAAATTTAAGTGTTTTTCTTTTTCTTAAAGTTCGCAAAGCATTATCATTTTACATTATACTTTTATTTTATTTTTTATATTTCCCATTTTTTTTTTTAACTTTTCAAGTGCAGTCAGTATCCGAGAAAATAAAACGTCTTACTTTAGTTTTGGGACAAGGACAAAGAATTTAAAGCTAACATTTTCTATAAGTACTCTTTTCTGTTGAAATACGAAAATACACTCTATAACAAAAAAATCGACGCACCAAGAAGGAGTTGTCTAATTGTAATAAAATTTCGTATTCAAAGACATTTTAACCGAACATGCAAGTAATTAAAATTTGGTGTCCACTGAATGAATAGCGGGAACTCCAGCGCATCGGAACTGCGCATTCAGCAGGTGTATATAAGGAGCGATTCTCAATATGTGGTCAAAATTTCTGTTGCATTTTGACTGCGGATATCTTACGTCGACTGTAACAATGCCTCGCCGAAAGATTCGTGCTCATTACGAGCATATGTCAGAGTTTGAAAGAGGTCGTGCTATCGGATTGAAAGAGGCTGGTTGGACGAATCGCTGGACATGTGGGTCGAAGCGATGCGGCGATTGGACGGTGCTGGCAAGAGTGGGTCAACAACGGCAGATGTCAGCGTCGGGATGGCAGCGGTCGACCTAGGGCCACAACAGAACGGGAAGACAGAGCGATTGTCAGAGCAGCTGTCACAGCACCGGATTCGTCGTTATCAACTATCCAACGTGTGGCCCGCACACATGTGTCCAACATGACCCTCTGCAGACGACTGAGAGAGCGGAATTTACGCTCGCGCCGACCGTTACGCCGCTTACCTCTCACGCCTTTACACCGTCAAGTCCGATTACAGTGGTGCCGGGCTCGATCAACTTGGAACTGCGCTGACTGGGGACGTATAGTCTTTAGTGACGAGTCCCGTTTCCAACTGTGTCCTGACGACAACCGCAGACGTGTCTGGAGACGTCCAGGGCAGCGTGGGGATCCTGCCCTTACTATCGCACGCCACACATGCCCACAACAGGGCGTTATGGTCTGGGGTGCCATCTCCTTTGATAGCCGGACCCCTTTGGTGGTCATTTCTGGCACACTTACAGCACAGCGGTACGTAGACGACATTCTACGACCGGTTGTGTTACCGTTCCTTTTGCGACACCCTGGACTTACGTTTCAACAAGACAATGCCCGGCCGCACACGGCACGTGTTGCTATGAATTGTCTTCAAGCTTGCCCAACACTTCCTTGGCAAGCTAGGTCTCCTGATCTCTCTCCCATAGAGCACATTTGGGACGCTATGGGAAGGCGATTGCAACCATCCCGGAATGTTGACGATTTAGCCCGACAGTTGGAGACAATTTGGCAAGAAATTCCGCAGGACACCATCCGGGATCTTTATCAGTCTATGCCACGCCGGGTGACAGCTTGCATCCAGGCCAGAGGTGGACCAACGCCTTATTGACTTCCTCCTTCGTAACGGTCAAACTCTGCAATAAATCATTCAATTATTCTGAAATTTTAATCGTTTCTTTTTTTATGTATGTTCTTCACATCCACCAATTTTTATCGCAATCGGACAACTCCTCCTTGATGCGTCGATTTGTTTGTTATAGAGTGTAATATCAAGAGTACTTGTAAACTAATTTCAAAAAATCTATTTTTTATATTTTTACTCAAAAATTGTTTTGAAATTATTTATTAAAGGAAAGAACTTGATGAAGCTAAAACGACTAATTTCTGTAAACAAGGTAAAATTGCGATGAGAATAACAAACGAAAGTTGAAAACATAAAATCATGAGGAAGATGAAAGAGAACTAAAGGAAAATGGTTGACAAAAATAGAAATAAATGAAGATAGAAAAGAGAGAGATATCTGAGAATACATGATAATGAATATGATAATTGAACATTGGAGTTAAGTTAAGAAGAATGGAATTAAAAAGTAATAGCATATAGGCAATTTTAAAGATAAAATTATGAAAATTAAAGTAAAGAAAAATTAGGAATATAAAAATTAAGGAAAATAAGGCAAAAGAAAGTAATGGAAAAGATATAAAGAATTTTTACTTAC
>QLNU02014176.1:143661366-143674689 GCA_006491805.2 Dysdera silvatica
ACTCCATGTCTCTGATCCATAAGAGAGGACTGGCAATACACACTGGTTGAAGACCTTTCTTTTTAGACACAAAGGCAATTTCCCCTTCAGGATAAAACTGTTTCTTCCAAATGCACTCCAGCCAAGTTTAATACGTCTGTTATATATATAGATTTCTTTATACTAGTTGTCATGATACTGCATATAAATATTAATTTTTCATGTACGCTGTCAGTTTGTTCACGTATATTTCTAGTTTTATTTTTGATATTTCCCTGATGTACGGAAGCTGAAATGCAGGAGTAAAATTCCATAATTTACAAATTTTCAAACAACTGTAAAAAATTCCGTTTTTTGAATATCCAAAAAATAACAACCGATATTTGTTATGCATCGACAGATCTTTCTTTTCGCGAGCAGTCACTACGCTGGGTTTTATTTTCATGTAGGGAAGTTTCCTTGTTAATATTTATTTTATTTTCTCTATCCATTTTCACCTTCCAAGTATTTTTTTAAGTTGCTTCTCTGTTTTCTTTTCAGTATTTAATGTTTTATTAGATCACAATCTTTACAGATTATACCATGTTTATGATATTATTAAGGTATTAGAAGATCAATGAAAATTTTATAAACGATTGTAAATTTTATTAACCAATCAAAAATTAATTTTTTTTAAACTGGTATGCTGTAATACCGTATAGGAAATAATATTTCGCTCTCTTTATGTTCGCTAAATACTAACAACTATTTTATATCTTTTGCTTTCTCAGGAGCACCCCAATTCCGAATATCTTCTGCACCACTGATAAATCTCTTAGATGTATAACTGAACACTCCTCTATCGAATGTACATTCAATAGTTCATATTTATGTTTTCGATCAACCAGAATCATGAAATCTCGCTGTTTTATAAATAATTTTTTCATGATTAACAAATTCAAATTATTATAATTTTGAGGTTTATTGTATGCAGAGTATAATAGGTGTAACTACGCACATATGTATATAAATTATATATACATTATATGCTGTATATGACTCCTCATATATTTCTGCTTTATGCTTACGAAAATTTTAAAAAAAAACAGTAAAAAAAGACGCCAAAATTAGAATCGAAGATTTTGAAATGTGGACCTTCAGAAGAGTTTTGAAAATAAAATAGACTGACAAGATCTCCAATCAGGAAGTGCTGAACAGATCCAACACAAAAGGAACTATCATAAATTCTGAGAAGAAAGTAAGCATATTGCGGCCACATAATGAGGGGAGAAAAATACAAACTACCCCCACTGGCATTGGAGGGGAAACATCGTGGGGAAGAGACCTAGAGGCAGAAAAAGAAGAGGATACATGGATGACTTAAAGGCTTGGACTAGGCTAAGCATGGAAGACATTATCCATGCCAGTAGAGACAGGAAAATGTGATCCATTTTGGTAGCCAACCTCCGATTTGGAGAAGGCACTTGATGATGATGATGATGATGGTAGTGGTGATGGTGGTGATGATGTATATGACAACATGCAATACGCATTTCAGTTTTTCCGTAATTAGCGCTAGGAAATCCTCGTTTAAAAATTTGTTGCTTCTATAAAATTTTAATCAAAATAAAAAATTTAATTGACTTCATTAGACAGATCATTTAAAAAAATTAGTTTCATTAAAACTGATTCCGAAAATGCTTTTCAACTTCTTCACTAATTTTTAAGATGTTTACTAATTTGGAATTAGTTTAATGTTCACTAAAATTTAAAAATTTAATCCTATTTTTTTTTAATTTTTGTTAGGTAATCGTCATTTCAAATTTTCGGTTTCTGTCATATCGTTTTGCATCCTATAACTATTTTCGACGCGTTTAAGCGAGATACTTAAAATAAAATTAATTAATTTTATCATTAATTATAAATTATGCTAATTGTTTAATGCTAAGAATTAATGAAAATAGATTATGAAGCTTGAACTAATGCTCGTAGGTTTTTGCTTTCCCTTTTATCGTTGAATCTTGCAAACCATCATAATTCTTAGGCGACTTATACGATGTTGAATTCGCCTAAGAACTTTACTCATTTTAGGATTTAAAAATTGAGGAATTAATTTGTATAATTATATTAATAATTGACTAGTACATAACGAATTAAAGGCAAGTGTGCAAGAATTTAATAACCGCTTCCTAAGTAGTATCGAATATTTTAACGAAATTATACTTTAGAAATCAATAAATATATTTTTTTTTTAAATTTAGAATTCTTGCTCTATTTTCTTGTTTTATTTAATCCTGTCACATTCTTGATTTATTTATTCTTGTCACGCATTTTTGATTTATTTAATCGTCTCATATTCTTGATGTCTTCAGTCTTACATTATATTTTTGTTTCGTTTAGTTTTTGCTTAATAATTCAACACCCAAGTAGAAATTTCATTTAGTCTTATCACATTTTCTAATTTCACTTATTCTTATCATATTTTCTTGTTTCATTTAGCCTTATCACGTTTCCTTCATTGAGAATCTTTTATACATTTCTTGTTTTCACTTATTCTTATCCACATTTTCTTGTCACATTTTAAACCCTTATCCGTTTCCTTACTTCATTTAGTCTTATCCACATTTCTGCCATATTCTTATCCATATTTTCTTGTTCGAACTTGGCCTTATCCACATTTCCATACTTCATTTAGTCTTATCACATTTTCTAATTTCACTTATTCTTATCATATTTTCTTGTTTCATTTAGCCTTATCACGTTTCCTTGCTTCATTTAGTCTTATCACATTTTATTGTTTTCTTGTTTCTTTTTTATTTTCTTATCTCATTTTTTCTTATTTTCTTGTTTCATTTTGTATATTTCATTTCATTTTGCAATATATCTTTATATTTTTCTTATTTTTTTCTTTCTTGTGTCTTATTTTACTTGATTTGCTATTTGTTCGCGACGTTTCAATTTAATTAGTATTATATCGTTTAATAATAAAATTTCAAACATCGTAATGTAAATAAACGTGAATTAATTCACAATATCATAAACAATAATAAAATAATAACTTATAAAGAATGTAATTTGTATGCTTACATATAAAAAATGTAATTTATACAGTTATATACAAAGAATATAATTTGTTCACTTAAAAATAAATAATAATAATTATGCATTTATAAGGATGCTAAATATTAAAGCAATAGTAAAACAAAGCTCTAAATTATAAAGAAACGAGGATTGAAAATTTTCAGATTAGAAAGATATAAGAATTAAATTTGCTGATTATAAAGAAATAAGAAATAAATTTCCGGAATTGAGGAAACGTGATATTTAAATGTCTGGATGATAAAAACTCAATGTCTAAAATAAAAAATATTTTACTTAACTTAGCTCTGGAAATAAAAAAAAATAGCATAAACCTAACCTTAAACATAAAAACCTTTTCCTTCCCCCCTTTTTACTCTGAAATACACAGTGTATTCTACAGAAGACCATAGTAAACTACACAGTGAATTCCATTTTGAACTAGATAGTGAGTTTTGCAGTACATTACACAGCAAATTCAACGGCAGGCTATACAGACATTCACAGTAAATTACACAGTAAGTTCCACAGTAAACTACCCAGTGATCTCCACAATAAACAACACAGTGGACTAGAGAGTATATCCCGAAATACAATTCACAGTGAACTAGAGCGTATATCCCGAAATACAATCCACAGTGAACTAGAGAGTATATCCCGAAATACAATCCACAGTGAACTAGAGAGCATATCCCGAAATACAATCCACAGTGAACTAGAGAGCATATCCCGAAATACAATCCACAGTGAACTAGAGAGTATATCCCGAAATACAATCCACAGTGAACTAGAGAGTATATCCCGAAATATAATCCACAGCAACTTCAACAGCGCAATATGCAAACATCCACAGTAAATATTGTGAATTCGATAGTGGACTATCCTTCGAATTTAACAATTTCACAGTTAGTTCCACAGTAAACTACAGAGTTCCGTAGCAAACTAACGAGTTGCATAGTAAATTACAGAATTACACAGTTAATTACACAACATTCCATATAAATTATAGAATAAATCCCACGGTAAACCACACAAGAGATTCTAAATTATACTACAATAAGTATATTACAAAAAATAGCATTAACCCATGCATAGTGAGAGTAATTTTCGTAATATAGAAAACTCTTAATAAAGAAAATATTCTTAATAAAGCATTACATAAACCAGAATTATAAAACATTAATGAACCTTTCCAAAGAACCGTGTATAAGATCCTGACTTATTAAAACTTCGTAATAAAATTTAGGCGGAGCTTGTTGATATAAACCTTAATAAGGAGATTCTGGGAAAGTCTGAAGAACTGCTGATATTAAAAGTTGATTTAGAACTTACGGAAGAACAGCCGCAGCTTACCAATGTGCTGCATCTCAAGCATCTATCGTTTATTCAGCTCATCTTTCGTAGCTTAACATGCTTCTCCTCTCAGAACTCTCCGAACAATGCAATTGGCTCACCCTGAAATATCAATATTTGGGGGAGAGCGGAAAACGATCAAATAATAGTCATTTTGACGGATACTAACTGGAAAAGGAAGGAAAAATAAAGAAAATAAATATATTTCTTTCAGAGGAACAAAATGAATGTGTTTCTAACAAAAACTCCACATTTTTCAACAATCTCTAAAAAGACGAAGCTGTCTTTTGCAACAAGTGAAGTGCAGCCGACGTAAGACTTATAGAAAGAAGTTTAGTTTTTGGAAGATTTTTATTAGTTTTCCATTTCCGTCACCTTTCAAACTATTGTTAAATCGACGTCAGAAAGCTCTTGTTACAAATACTGACTAAAATAAAAAAAATATTAAACAATATTCTAAAAACGGTCACTGCCATTTAAAGTCAACTGTTTTTGTCACATTTTTCTCACGAAAATGCTTAACGCATTGAAAATTATATCGATTGTTAAGCTACGAATCTTCCTTAAGCAATGTTGTGTTAAACAATATTCATTAAGCTAAATTATTATGTTATGCCATTGTTCAATAGCGACGCTTTGGTAAATTATCGCTGTTAAACGGCCTTGGAATGGCGTTTATTAAGCCACTATACGATGTTCATTGAGTCAAAGACGTGGTTTATATTTAATGAATATAATATTCCTTAAGCCAGCGCCATGTCTTTCCTGAATTAAAAAACAGTATTTAAGTCCTGAATTAAAAAACAGTATTTAAGTCCTGAATTAAAAAACCCGGGACTTTAATCCTGAATTAGAAAACACGGGACTTAAGTCTTGAGTTAAGAGAACAGGACTTAAGTCGCGAATTAAAAAGGACTAAGTCCTGAATTAAAACAAAACAGGATTTAAGTCCTGAATTAAAAAACAGGACTCAAGTCCTGAATTAAGAAGACAGAATTTTAACACAGGACTTTAGTCCCGAATTAAAAAACACGGGACTTGAGTCTTGAATTAAGAAAACAGGACTTAAGTCCCGCATTAAAAAAGACTAAATCCTGAATTAAAACAAAACAGGACTTAAGTCCTGAATAAAAAAACAGAACTGAAGTTCTGAATTAAGAAGCCAGGACTTAAGTCCCGAATTAAAAAGGTCTAAGTCCTGAATTTAAATAAAACAGGATTTAAGTCCTGAATTTAAAAAACAGGACTTAACTCCTGAATTCATTACACGGGACTTAAGCATCGAATTAAAGTAACAGGATAAATGTCCTGAATTAAGAAAACTGCACAAAAATTTCATATACATGGTTTCTTCTCAGTTTCCTTTGAGAAAGGAACGATATGCGTTCATGCGCATGCGTGTATGTGTTATAGGCATATCCTTTCTCCCTAGAGCTGTGATTTTCAAAGTTTTCATCGCGGAACCCTGTCGTGCCACGACAACGCGCCAGGGGTTTCGCAAGCAATTTGTAAAACATCGACGGAATTTTCAAGAACATCTGTAAATCCCGCAATTTTCTCCCGTGGTAACTGCGTAGAGTTCGCATCGAAATAAAACTTTCTTCAATTCAACCGACGATAAATTCATTGCGACGATAGAAAAACAAAGATATTCACCTCATTCATACTTTTCATCAATAAACACTAGTACCTCATTTCTTTTAGCAATTTCTTGCTTCTCTGTCACTTTTTAACTCTTACCTACCTTTTAGTGCCGATTCATTATTCATTTTTTATGCTTATGTTCGAGCGGTGATAGATACTAGCTCTTTAGGTTTTTCTAAGTAATGTTTCTGTAGGTGTTCCGTTGTTAAGCATGGGGTAAGTAAAATATTCAGTAGGGTGAAAAGTTTGAGAACCATTGCCTTAGAGGATTTTAGGATGTTGAAACGTCTCTTTAAATCTGATTGCTTTCATTTTCATTGTTCCTCCAGTCCTTCTCTTGCTCTTTTCTTAATTAGTTACGTTCTTCCTGCTCGTTGAAGAAGATGGCTTTCTTTGTTTCTGAAGATATTCCCTCCCACCATCCGAGGCTTCTTTCTTTCTATAGGCTTCTATGCCGAACTTCAAAAGAGTTAAAAATGTGAACTGTGGTCACAAACGTAAGGGAAATATTTCTTTAACGTATTTTACTTTCTAGCAGGATCTGACTATATTAGTTAGATTCTTTTTTGTTGTTGTTGGCTGAAATTGGCGATAGACTTATTTCCATCTGGCAACACTTTATTATAAAAATGCAAATAGGCTCTCAAAATGGTTGCCACAAGTCTGGGAGTTTATTGATATAGCCAGGAATGTCACTTTCAGTACCATTTAATTTACCTTCTTAAGTTTATTCCGTCTTAAATCTCTTTAGTTACCGTCCGTTGGATGGGCCATCGGAACCAGGGCTCAGGTTCCTGATTCAAATAATGACCCCAAATTGGAAAGAAATATTTATTATTTATTATATCCTTTTAATTGAAAAAATTTTAAAGTTCAAAACAAAATTATTGAGGCCAGCATCTCCGAAGGCGTTAAGAGGGCCTTGATTATTTTTATCCTAAAAATATCAAGAAATATCATGAAAATTATTCCTAGGGAAAAGTAAATATTTTAAAATTGATATATTAGGAGTCTTCTCGATAATTTATATTCAAGAGCATATATATATACATTCTAAAGCAGATTATATATCACACTTTATATATATATAACACATTATACACGTTATATATCTTTCTACACACATATATACGTAAGTTGGTAATTACGCTTTATAGCAAAAAAATCGACGCACCAAGAAGAAGCTGTCCGATTGCGATAAAAATTGGTGGACGTAAAGAACATGCATAGAAAACGAAAGATTAAAATTTTAAGACAACTGAATGATTTATTGCAGAGTTTGACCGTTACAAAGGGATAAAGTCAAAAAGACGTTGGTCCACCTCTAGCCCGGATAAAGCGTAAGCGGAGTAACGGTCGACGCGAACGTAAATTCCGCTCTATTAGTCATCTGCAGAGGATCATGTTGGACTCACGTGTTCAGGCCACACATTGGATAGTTGATAACGACGAATCCGGTGATGTGACAACTACTTTGACAATCGTTCTGTCTTCTTGTTCTGTTGTGGCCCTAGGTCGACCGCTGCCGTCCCGACGCTGACATCTGCCGTTGTTGACCCACTCTTGCCAGCACCGTCCAATCGCCGCATCGCTTCGACCCACATGTCCAGCGATTCTTCGATTCGTCCAACCAGCCTCTTTCAATCCGATAGCACGACCTCTTTCAAACTCTGACATATGCTCGTAATGAGCACGAAACTTTCGGCGAGGCAGTGTTACAGTCGACGTAAGATATCCGCAGTCAAAATGCAACAGAAATTTTGACCACATATTGAGAATCGCTCCTTATATACACCTGCTGAATGCGCAGTTCCGATGCGCTGGAGTTCCCGCTATTCATTCATTGGACACCAAATTTTAATCATTTGCATGTTCGGTCAAAATGTCTTTGCATACGAAATTTCATTACAATCGGACAACTTCTTGGTGCGTCGATTTTGTTTTGTTATAGAGTGTATATATGTTCTAATTTAAACGTATTAACTATGTTAGGTCGGGGCAGTAGGTCCAGCAGCGTCCTTACATTCTAGAAAACAAAATAAAAAATAGAAACTTAAAATAGAAATACTTTGTACGAATTGAGGCTTCTAGGCTTACCTTACTCCATTTTATGATTATTTTTAGCTGAAAATAGCTATAAAACTATGGGTATTTGCAGCTTAAAATAGCTAAGAGGAAAGGTTAAAACAAACACTTTGCGTAAGATTCAGATGTACTGATAGCCAGAACACATAGTAATGGAGCCCTAAAGCCCGACTGTTAGGTTTGTATTTGCGGCAGTTGTGTGTTTTGTTTCGTGGCACCATAAAAGCATGTTTTAACAATTTTGTGACTATCACAATGCACAGGGTTCGACAAATCACGGTGAACTGTTCTCTCCAGCCTCGAAAAGGAGATTTCTTCCTCGCCAAATGCAAAATGCTAATCGGCAATGGCGACCGGATTCGTCGATTCCGGGGAGTACGAATAGACAAATACTCAAACAGGACATTGGAGTTCCAACCAAGTTTGGCGCAGTATAGCCCAGATGCTCTTGCGCCATAAAAAAAATCCCATCCAACCAGGATGACGCTGGATTGAGCCCGGACTATGCCAGGGCTTTTATTTTTATTCCGACTTCCCAGATAACAAAGATTGTCCTATGAACATCCTAAGCATATCTAGAACGTCCTCAGGACGTTCCAGGGACGATCTTTGCTACCTGAACTAATCTATTGCTAAACTATCTCTTGAGACCCAGTATGCTGAATCATTTGTTGTCAATTGCTAATCACTTTCATGATACTTGAGCCAATCCCGCAAAAGACAACTCCAAAATTTATAATATGCAGATCAGAATGCTCGAATTGCAGCCAAAAGAAATCATTGGTGTTAAATTTAACTCTTTGATTAACTTTCCGGAAATTTTAATTTGAAAACCAAGAAATCTAAATTTATAGATGAACCTTGTTAATTTTTTCTCAACCGTATTTCAGATAATAGGAATACAGCGGTCTTTTTTTCCTGAAATGAGAGGAAAATGCCAAGAAAGGAAAATATACTCACAGTATAAAATTTCTTTGAAATACCGCAGCACCTTCTGGTTTGTGGTTTCCAATTAATGCTAAAATTAATGAGAAATACTGGAATTGGGAAGTTGAAACTGGCAAGTTGAAAGCAACAATAAATTTTGGAAATTTGAACAGAAATTTGCATAGAAAGCAATGACCTGACTGCAATATTGCTAACGGTATATATATTGTCGAAACTTCAGTTCATTTCGAATTCAATTTCATTAAAATGATTTGAATAAAACTTTACTCTTCTCCCATCTTTTCCCATCTCTTAGAAAAAAAATAAAAGCTATAAATGTTTTTTTAAATGAAATTACTGGCATTGCAATAAAAATCGAATTTTTAAATTTAAATTCGCAAGACATAGGTTTTTCAATGCATTTTTTTAAAGGAAAAAACCCTGGATATTTAAATTCGCTCAGAAATACCGTTACTCTAGATTAAAATTACGGAAGCAAATAAACGACTCTTCCCGGAAATGAATTTGATGAGATAAAAATAGTTTCATTTTTAAATGGATTTCGTTTTCAATTTCATGTCCATTGTTATTTATTGTCAATTACTTTGTTCGGTTACTCGTATTTTCCTCCAATCTCTCATCATCTTTAAAATGTTTTGCTATTATTAAAGGACATATGCTCTTTCATTTCGAAATATTTTTGCTACTTTGCTCTTCTCATACCGATTTCTCTCAGGAAAAAATGCTTCATATCAAACATACGGTGGTGATTTTCCTTTCATATATAATACAGAATGTTCTCATCCAATGTCTTACATTTGTTGAGTTCTCTTAATATTTCAATTTCTTGTTAAACTAGGCACAGAAGTTTAAGCGAGGTTCGGTCTATCATCTCATCGATAACATGCCGAATGCTCTGCAAATGTTACCGAAAATGCTCTTCGTCAGTTCAGGATCGTCTACAAAATCTCTTCTTTTTTTCAGATTTCTTTATAATATTAAAAACTAGATTATACATACAAACTTGCACTTGGAATTTCAGTCAATATATGGCGCAGTTTCCATATAGTGATTGATCAACATTTGCGTATACTTGTATTTTTTAATTTCTATAATAAATTATTACTTCCACTATCATACACACGCTCACACACACACACACACACTGTCACTCCGTAGGGTGGTGGCATAACGAGTCCCGTTTTAGCGCAGGACTCTGGCTGTGGTGATTGAAGTGCGGAACTTTTGTTAAACCGTAGGGACAGCTCGCCAACACGTCTGGCCAACGTGGTGAGATTAACCACCGTTTTCTCTGTATTTATTTCACCGTACTAGATATATGTGTGTGATGACAGAGAGACCTCCATCCTGCAGTGGATTGCAAATGCTTGTTGACGATATATAGAAATTGTCAAAAATTATAAAAAAATATTATTTGTTTATGAGGGACTGTACTTTACATTTTTGCCTCAAGTACAAAAATGTATCGATACGGCCCTGGATTGGGGTATGCTAATTGCGTAAAATAAGCACGATTATAAAAAGTACCCGAAGAAACTTTCATCCATCAACGAATAAACGACGGTTGAATATTATGATAAGGATATATATAGATGTGACTCATTAATCAACTGGCTTCTTTGTATTCTCTTGCCTGTAATCATTCTGTTAAGTTGCAACTTCCTTATCGGCGGGAAATTTAAATAGAAACATGGCGTTCGTATTTGTTAACCTCGAAGCAACTCTGATCGCTAAGTAACGAGATTATGCTTAGCATTCCGAAAGCGTTTTCGCTTAGCTTCACAAAAGCGTACAATAGCATATTCCTTCCTGTTCACACTTTCCGCACGGCGCCAAAATTCGTTTTGATAAATTTGCATAAAGTAGTCATTGACTTCGCGAAACCAGCTTAACCGAAATATGTTATTCTACTCATAGCACATTGAGTTTAAATTATGCTGATCTATTTCACATGATTCGGATAAAATCATATTAGAAAATCTCAATTCGATTTCAATCCATTTGAAATACAGTTACAAAATTTTGGGAATTGGATCGGATAATTGTATATTTCATTAGTTGTAATAAATTATCAATTTTTGGATTCAATTTAAGAAATCGTTTGAGAAGGAAATTGTATTGTGCCTACGCCATAGGTTTTACTGCACAATTCCAGCCTTTGCTGTGAAAACAACCTTTGTAAACCTTTTCATTTTTTAAGAAATTACCAGGCTTTGCCATCCTAAATAAATGTGTAATATTATGCGTTTTCCCAGCATAAAACATGTGTAGCTTCAGAAATGCTTGGAATCTTGCATAATGATATCTTAAACATGTTTAATTTCAAAAAATACTTAAGGTCATTTATCATACCATGCGTAAAAAATAGGTAATGCTGTTGTAAAAAATGCATAAAAATTCATAAATATACATAAAAAATCATACGAAGGTGTCAAAAGTCACAAAATATGTATAAAAATGTGAAAAACCGTAAAAATGCATAAGGGAAAATTAAAAACACCCTAAAAACATTACAAATAATACTTTATATAATGGTGTTCAATGTAGTAGTTTCATCAAGTTGAGTATAGCCGTTTCATCAAGTTGAGTATAGCAGTTTCATCAAGTTAAATATTGTATATAATAGTTTAGTATAGTTTAGTACAGTAGTTTCATATAACAGTCATATCAATATAACAGTGATTTATAGTATAATATACGCTATTATAATGCAATACGTTAATATGCTAGCTTATTATGGTTTAATTTATAAGTTTATTGTAGTTCAATGTAGCAGGTTTATATAGCTCAATATACTGGTTTCATATAATTCGATATAATAGTTTTATATACTCAATATTCTAGTTTACCAAAGTTCAATATACTAGTTTCATATGGTTCAATATGCTAGTTTCATATAGTTCAATATACTGGTTTTATATAGCCCAATATCATAGTTTATTATAGTTTATTATGATAGGCTATTATAGTTCAATATACGCTGGCTTATTAGGGTTCAATATATACTGGCTTAATAGAGTTCAATATACTAGTTTTATATAAGTCAAGATGCTAGTTTATTATAATTCAATATACTAGTTACATATAGTTCAATATACTAGTTACATATAGTTCAATATACTAGTTACATATAGTTCAATATACTAGTTACATATAGTTCAATATACTAGTTACATATAGTTCAATATACTAGTTACATATCATTCAATGTAATACAAGGGTCGTGAATAAAGTAATGGCAACATAGTTCGTACAAAAGTTTTATTGAAGTTAAAAGCAAAATTGCATTACATTACATTTCTTTGATATGATCGCCAATAAAGTCTTGTGCCTTTTGCCAAATGTTGGGAAGATGTTGAATGTCGATAGCAAGGCAGTTTCTGTTGATCGCAGCGATGGAGCTCCCTATTCCACGGAGGACGGATGCAACGTCAGGAAATCAGATGCCTCTGAAGGGTTTCTTCAGCTGAGGAAACAGGTCAAGGCCACAAGGACCTATGTCAGGTGAATACGGAGGGTGCTCCAAAATTTCCCTCTCACGATCTCTATATAATGAGCAGGAATGGATGAACGACCTTTGCTGGGTAAATCCGCTGTCTCATTCCAACCCACACGAAATGGTTTGACCCATCGTGCAATCTTCGAATACGCTAACGCATTGTTGACACAGACTTCACGTAAACCGTAATAATATTTCCGCACATTTTTGTCACGGACCACCTCTATTTTAATCCGCTAACGCTGATAACCTTTTGTAAACATGGTTTAGAGTGGTATGAAAGACACTCTTCATTTCAAACCTGCACAGCAACTGTCCTTCTGACTGGACAGACCGATTGATTCCCTCAACATATCGTCACTGGTGTTATCGAACGGTGTCCATATCCTGTGTGCGCGTGCGCAAACTTCTGCGACTTTTCCGCCTATGTTGCCACTACTTTAGTTACAATCCTCGTAATCACACATAGTTCAATATACTAGCTTGTTATAGTTCAACATACTAGCTTGTTATAGTTCAATGTACTAGTTTGTTATAGTTCAATACGCTAGTTTGTTATAGTTCAATATACTAGTTTATTATAGTTCAATATACTAGTTTATTTTAGCTCAATATACTAGTTTATTTTAGCTCAATATACTAGTTTATTATATTTCAATATACTAGTTTATTATAGTTCAATATACTAGTTTATCATAGTTCTATATACTAGTTTATTATAGTTCAATATACAGGTTTATTATAGTTCAATATACTTG
>QLNU02014176.1:143674789-143686600 GCA_006491805.2 Dysdera silvatica
CTCGCAATTATTGCTTAACTAGTGCAATAGTCATAATACTCGCAATTATTATCTAAACTACGAAATACTTAGTGATTGTAACAATTGCACCATTTGGGCCAAAAAATGAAAGAGAAGAAACGAGGAACGAAAAATTCAAACACATTGCAAAATAATTAATCAAGTAAAAATTAAAACCGGGATAAAAAAATGTGAATAAATTATTAGAAAGAGAAAAAATAATAGAAAAAAAAATAAATTTAGACAAAAATGAAACACAGAAAACATAATAAAATATGAAATCAGTTAGAAGGAAAGGGAAAAAGTTAATACAGAATAAAAAAAATGTATAATTAATAAATAATTCTATAAGACATTTACAGTGAATTTGCGATAAGTCGAATTCCTGGGGACTTACTGAAAACGTCGAGTTATTGGAAGTTCGATTTATCGTTTGTCGTTAATTGAACTTGTATTAATTGAACTTGTATTAATTGAACTTGTATTAATTGGACTTGTATAAAACCTAAATTACTTATCCTAAGTTAGACTTATCGTTTTATACAGTAACTTCGTTTCCAAAAAGCAGAATATTACATTAAGAATTAGAAGTTATTCATTTTATGTACTGTATTATTTATTGGTAAATGCAACTTTTGCATTACCTAGCAATATTTTGAACACAGGAAACGGTACTTACATTAATTATGTTTTCTCAAAAAATCGGATTGTTTTTGAAGAAATTCTAATTTTATGAAATTATTTACCTTTTGTAAAAACACGAACAAAATTTCGTCGACGTTATCTTTACTTTCAAGATACCGTAGCGCGATAGATACTGCGTCGCGAAATTTTGCCTTTTCGCTCTTCCCAGTCTTAACTGGACACATCTTTTCCTTCAAAGTCCCGAACACGATGTTGTGCCTTGTCTTGAATTTCTCAAGCCATCCAGGACTTGCGTTGAAGCCCTCCACTTTCAACAGACTTTCAAAGTCCATAACTCTTACATGTAGCATCGTACCACTAAGAGGAATCTTACCATTCTGGCTCCTGTACGATTTAAAACACTTCAAAAAGTGGATTCAACATCAGGAAAAGCATGGGCGTTTAGTCTCTTATATTTCGGATCAACATTGCACTAGCGTCTTTTCATTATTTCCTCTTCACTCATCAAAATATTTAACAGCAGGTTGGGTGGAATGCCATATTTCTCTGCTGGATCCTTTTCCCTTAAGTTTGGATTATGCTCAGTATTATTTGTTAAATCCACTTTTTGTTTCAAATTAAGGATATTTTCGTTTACATATCTTAAAACCCTATGCTTAAACAAAAAATTACCTCGAAGTATTCATTAACCTCTCTAACAAACGACCACAAACACTCCATTATCTAAAAAATCACGTTTGGAAATGCAAGCAAGGAGCTGGAAAGATTCTGATTGGGTAAAAACTCTTATGGCATGTGACGACGAGGCTGAAGCGAACTTCGACTTAAGGAAAATATTTACGTTGAATTTTAATAGAAAAACTGAGACTGCGTACAAACTTTATACAAGAATATTCGACGTATCGCGAATTCACTGTATTTGTACATCTTATTGTTTATAAAAATTAAAAGAAGCAATATTAATTCATTCAATTGCGAGTTCCAAATTAAAAAGGAAACGGTGAATATTATATTTTTGTAAAGCGGTTACAACGCACTTTTAGGAAAAAATCGATTATTTTATTATAAATGATAATGAGATTGAATTCCAAAAAATGAAGTAATTTAATCGATTTCTTTGAATATGAAAGAAGTAATCGATTAAATACGTCAAACGATATGTTCAAAGGGAGCTGGAAGCCCATTACGGGTAAAAATTTCTGCTGAATGGATAAAAAAAAAGTTCCACTGACAACTGCATAAAATGCCAAAAACAAGGTAACACCGAAGCTCATTTTCATAAACATCATAATTTTCTATAGGAAGAGATGGAGGAGAAGGAAGAAGAAGGAGAAAAAAAAAATGAGGTGGAAGAGAAATATGACTTTATTAGGATCCAATAACCGTGACCGCGCATAAATTTTCGCGGGAAAATTGCCCGCGGCCTTCTTAATGAGCTTTTGGGCCAGCAACTCCATTACAGCCAAACGATATGGAATGAGCTACATTTTATTAAATTCATTTTTCCGCCCAGTAATCTGGTTCGGAAGTTCACGTTTGGAAACTGGCAACGGTAATATTATTGCCTTTTTTCCCGCCTTTAGAGATCCTGAAGCTCGTAAATAGAGATAAGATTTTGACAATGATATTACGTTTAAAGGACGTATAAATTACACTTTTACAGATTAAAGTATTTACTGATGATTTAATCGCTCAATGACAATCAAGCTTTGATGGTATTTCTCATGAATGTACAATAAAAAGGAACAAAAAGCAGTAATAATTTTCAGAATAGGTTACTGTTTGCTAGGTCAAAACTAAAAAAAAGGCAATCTAATAGGTCAAAACTGAAAAAAAAGGCAAACTATAGAGAACATCAAAACAGTGAAAATCTAGAGGTTAAGTAGGGTCAGGTCTAGGGGCCCCGTGTTTTTGAGGCCTCATGAAGGCTTTAAAGGGCCTGTTGTTATTTAATGTTAAGCGTTACTTTTATCTTGTTTATTTGAAAATATCCGAGAAGTTTTCATTATTGACAAAGCTAAATATTGAATGCAATGGGCTTTAAAGGAAAGTAGGTGATTTATTGATGGAACAACGCCAGAACCAAACGCTTCAGGGTCCATTCCATCCAATCAGCCTAGAGCCCATAAAATTCTGAATCTGGCATTGAAGACTATGGCGCAAGGTCATCAAGAAGACGACGATAATTATTTAAAATACTGATAGAGTGAAACCCCTCATTAGAGGACACTCGGCGGACAGAAAATTTTGTCCGTGAAAGTAGGGTGACCGTAAAAGTGAGATTGATTCTGAAATTAGCAAAATATTACATTTCAAGTGCTTAAACACTTCGTTTCGAAACTTGCGTATTTTTGTGCACATAAGACAAGTTTTCGCTTTCTTTCTCTTTCGGTTTTACGGCTCAAAGACTACAGTGGTCATGCTGCGCCGGGACCTACTATTTTCCGAGGAATCCGAACCTCTTAAAGCCTGGGGAACCAAACCCCGGACTACAGTGAGCAGTGCGATCTTTATGAGATCTCTGAGTAAGCGTTCTTTTTGCACGCAATAGGCGAACGCGTTACCACACTGCGCCACCGCAGGGCCAAGACAAGTTTAAAATAACGAACTCAAGCATTTGTTGAACATGGCAAATAAATTTACAACAAAACGTTAAATATTAAAATTTATTTACCTTAGGAAAAAATGATGAATAACTGTTCAGTGGGTTTTACTCACCAGTCCTTCTCCTTCAAAATACATTTTTAATTGAGAGATTAATTCCATCGTTTTTCCATCGTTACGTTTACAGTACCCCTGTAGGAGTCGAGTAAACGACAATAATTAAACTATGGTAGTTTCGTGTTGATTAATCCTTTATTAATTCCGTGCAGTATATCACTATATGATTTAGTTATTATCAAAGTTTTTATTAAGTATTAATCATTTGAACTAGCGAATCCGAATAAATTACCACTCTTCGTTAGTATTAATGGAAGAGAAATTTCTCCTTAGCTCTTATCCAGTTTTTCCTTAGTTTTCTGTTATGTGCATCGCCTTTAGTGAAGGCCGAAGTTCCAACGTATTTTGTTCTGTCTGTATAGCTGTTCTAGATGGAATGAATCATGAAAATAGTGTCCGCGTCCGCATCTGAGGGTGACCGCTATGCAGGGGTTTGAAATATATTATTAAAAGTCAGTTTTTGCCGGGGAATTTTTATCTGATCATAAAAGCAGGCTGGTCGTATATGAAGGGTGTCCGTTAAGAAGGGTTTCACTGGATAAAATTTAGATATCGCCTTTATTAAAATGGCAACTATTGATTTCTCGCTGCAAAACGGGTGAAATAAGTGAAAGCTCCTGTAATCTATTTTGTACTATGTTTATGAAATATGGCATTAAAATGAAATCTAGATTCGTTAATGCCTAAAAACGAAACGTAAAGTTCAAATCAAGAACCATTCAAATGTGCAGTCCTTTTTACAAAAAAATAATCTTATATATTTTTTTAAAGAAAACGCATATTTTCTAATATATTTCGAGTTTTGTAAGATTTCGTTGTAAAATAAAATTTTGGAGAAGAAACTGACATTTTGATTAGCGAGGAATTTTATAATTACTTTACAAGAAAATCGGTTTCCACTGGTCGAGATGTAATGAAAAGCGATAAGGGTCTTAAGCAAAAAGTAAACAGAAATAAATATAGTAAAGCGTAAAAAGATGGGAGTAAAAAAAAAATTAATGGAAAGAGAGAAAATAATAAAAGAGAAATGTTAAAGAAGTCAAGAAAGTAAAACCCGATGAAAAATAAAATAAAGGGTAAGAGAATAGAAAAAGTAAAAAAATAGCCAAAATTTACCGAGTAAAAGAAATTATTACTGTGTACAGAAATAATTGACACAAACGCAGTCACAGGGTGGAAAATATTTCATTCACAAAAAAATGAATATTACATTAGCATACTCCCCATCTAAGTCTATGCACTTCTGCCATTCGACTGGGAGTTTCTGGATGGCTGTGGTGAACCAATCCTTGGGTGTGTTGGTGCACCATCTATGGACAATAGCCTGCAATTCGCAGTTACATTGCCGTCGCCCATTATTGAACTTGGACAACCAATGAACAGTTCGCCTTGATGGTACTCTGTCTCCACACACTGACAACATACGGCGATAGATATTCCCTCCTGAAATCTCTTTCCACAAAAGTCATGCTATCCATCGTTGTCTGTAAACATCGTTTTCATCACTGCTGTCTATGCTTGCACTGACTGGAAGAATAGCCGTTTTCCGCATTCACGAGCTGGTAGCGCTATTTGTACATTCCACGTAGTACACGATCTTTGGTGTCTATTTCTTGGTGTTTTCCTATCGTGTGGAGTTTATTTACGATGTGGTGTAATTTGCAGGTTATTGTCCATAGATGGTGCACTAACACACCCAAAGATTGGTTAACCAAAGCCATCCGGAAACTCTCAGGCAAATTGCAGAAATGCAGAAACTTAGATGGGGAGTATTGTCTAACCAATGTAATATTTTTTTTTTTATGAATAAAATATTTTCTACTTTGTGACTGCATTTGTGTCAATCATTTCTGCACGTAGTAATAATTACCACTTTGTGTAAAATAATAATTTTGAATCCGTCTGAATAAAGTTTGATTTGATTTGAAACATCCGCAATATTTTGAGAACTACTGTCCACTTTATGAAATCAAGAGAAATGTTCAACGAGTAAGAACTGTTCTCGAAATATTGATTAATGTGTTTAAGCTATTTGTAAGTTATCCTTATTTTCTTATCCTTCTTTTTCTATTATTTTGCACTTGTTTTCTCTTTTTTAAATCTTGGTCCTCATGTATTTCCTCTTTCTTGACTTCTTTAGTTTTCTTATTATTTTCGCTCCTTGCCGTTAGTATTATTATTATTATTATTTTAATGTTAATATTCTACATTGTTTATTTCTTTTGATTTTCTTTTTTTTCTCTTGCTTTTGTTTTACATTGTTTGTACATTTGATAGTGGCCAAAGCTCATTTTTACACCTTTTTCATCACTGCTTTTTACTTTTACCCCCTTATATCACTTTTGCGTCTACTTTTACCTTCCCAAACTTACATTATATTACAATACCTGAAAGTATATGGAAATAAGGAACATGTTAGCTGAGAAATACTTCTCAAATTAGCAAAAGAAAGAATTTTTGGGCCGTTTTTACAGCGCATTCGAGAGAAGGTTTTTGTCTATGCAAACATTATTGGACTTTCATTTGCAAATTATGTTTTAAACGAAGTGCAAACCGTAAATATAATTAAAATGTAGCTTTACTCGGAATTAGGGGTTTAGTTTTTTGCCTGAATGCGACTTAATCTTAATTAACTTCGAGAGGAATGCAAAACCAGAAACTTAATTTTGGAAACAAGCTTCTGCGGAAGGCACTGAGCGAGACATCGATTTTAATCATCAGATTCGATTTTTTTCCTGATGATGAAATATGCATTTTCAGCGAAAATTCAGCGATATTGTGATTCAACGAAATTACATTGTGTTTAATTCAGGATATGTTAATGTTTACATATTTATACGCTGACATATTTTGCATTTGTTAACGTGTCTCCGCTATTATCTTCAAGGATACTAGGATACTTCAAGGATAGAAAAATTATCAGGATTAAATAAATTAATATTATACGGTGTCGCATATATGTCTTTCTATTTTATAAATCTAGATATTTTTCTTGATTTTGTGAAATGGTGGAGGTAAATTTTGACTACTTGGGTCAACATTCAGGAAAAAATTTTGCGTTTCTTACGAACTTATTCGGTACGTCGTGAATTTCAAACCGATTTATGTGAAATATTTAAGACCGATTTATATCGAGTATACAAGATAATTTAAAAGTGTACCATGCAGATAAAATTTATAAGTAAAAATACAACATTATAAGTATAAGTAATGTTGAAAAATTTATTTAAAAGTACGTTTGTCCCATTGAAAGAGCTTTTCAATTCAGCAAGGTTCCTAATACTTAATAATTTTCGACACCCACGAAGAAGTTCAAGCTAGAGCTTTTTTTAAGAGAAAAAGAGACAACGTCTCAATCCTGGATTCGAACCAGGGTCCCTCCGTTTAGCCCGGAGTGTCTTGGACCGCTAGACGAATGAGGACAGGAAACAACGCTCTCTTTCTCCGTATGTAAAGATGTTAAGATATTATTACCCTTCTCAGGGATAACACAATTGCCAAATAATGGTCAACACAAGAAAGCCTCCGGGGCGAGTTTTTTGTGAGTTTTCGTGGGGGAATTTATATACTTAATGATTTCCACATATTTCATACACAACTGAAGGCGACGAAACATGACAACGCATAGTAAGGGTACCTCTCGTCCAATCCCAGATGTCTGTAACTCCAAGTAATGCGCTGCACTAATGTACTGTGTTGCTGAAAGAAATAAAGAAATTTACTATGCGACTATACCGTTATGTCTATAATATGTGAATTTAAATTGTCAATTTCAATGCATACTATAGTGTGTGAGAGAAGATTTAGTGAGACGAATACAAAAACGGACGCCCTGCGGTGGCGCAGTGTGGTAACGCGTTCTCCTAGTGCGCCGCTAATCCGGGTTCGACTCCCAGCAGTGCAAAAAGAACGCTTACTCAGAGATCTCATAAAGATCGCACTGCTCACTGTAGTCCGGGGTTTGGTTCCCTAGGCCTTAAGAGGTTCGGATTCCTCGGAAAACAGTAGGTCCCGGCGCAGCATGACCACT
Source organism: Dysdera silvatica (assembly GCA_006491805.2). NCBI lineage: Eukaryota > Metazoa > Arthropoda > Arachnida > Araneae > Dysderidae > Dysdera > Dysdera silvatica. The sequence goes on from QLNU02014176.1 coordinate 143,682,186, forward strand.
GTAGTCTTTGAGCCGTAAAACCAAAAAGAAAGAAAGAGAGAAAGAAAGACAAAAATAGATATTCGTAATGGACTCCATGTCAGCAATGTGACCCATTTGATGAACATATCAATCAATGAGCTAGAGGGGGGGAAGGAATTTGATTTTAAGGCTGCATATATTGCGTGATGTATGCACCGGCATCGAAAAATCAAGTCAACGTATGAAAATAATTAGTTGCCATTGCGTGGAGTTTATTATTTCTGACAACAATTTCTTGCAAACTTGAAAGCAATTTTCTGATTGGGCTAGAACTTTTTAAATTGGGCTAGAACTTTTAAGTGCAAGTTAGTCGAAAATCTATAAAAATATTTTTGGCAGGCTACTCCCTGATTATTCCATATATAAAAATGTAATTTATTTTAAATAATCGGGGGGGGGGATAAGGCCCGGTCCTAAATTGTCCATATGACTCTACGCCTAATGTTTTCAATATATTATTTACTTCCCTTTGCTATTACTTGTACATCATTCGTCTTGTGGATTTGCACAGAAAAATAAGTAATAATTTGGTTAGAATAGTTATATTAAATGGTTTTAGAATTTAAATTAAGGGCGGACTCAGTGAGGGGCGGAAGGGGCGATTACTCCCCCGTCAGGGTTAAATAGGGAAAAAGTAAAGAAGATGGAGAATATTTTATGTATTGTTTGTTACGACTGTAATAAATAAAAGTCTTACACAGGCGTCCAAAGTCTCTAAGTCTTGGAGAAATGCGATCAAGACGTTTTTCCACGAATCTATAAGCTACTTGCCTTTCAAACTACGTTTTCAGTAAGTGTTGCTTCAGCAAAACGTAGTTTTTTATCGTTGAAGCGCCTTCAAACTTGGCTTTGAACGGATGAAAAGAAGAGAGACTTTTAACACACACTCACAAAGGCATCAATATTGATGTAAATTAAGTAAGTGATTGACAAATTTTCAAAGAAACCAAGATGGCTTGACTTTGCACTATTAACTTAAAGTTTCTTAGAAAGCTGCTTGTAATAAAAAAAGTAAAATAATTACAACGTTTTTATAGTTTAAATTTAAACTTGTTCTATTAATTACATTGTAAATTATCGTTTTTGGTTATTGTATATATCTCCTTTACTAAGTTATCCTTCTGTCATACTCAACAATAATCTACCCTAAGCCATATAGTTTAAGAAAACCATGTGATATACAAAAGCCCAACTTTAATTCATTGTAGTAAATTAAATATTTTAATAAATATAAAGGGAGGCTTGTAGTAACAACATTTACCTAAACTATTGTACGTTAAAATAAAGTACCTCCAGTGAGGGGCTCCCAAATCCGCGCCAGTTTAGAAGTACGTGGCACTAAGTAACCACATGCGTAAACAATAAATGAATTTTCATTGTTTGTCCTATGAAATATACCTACTGCTCCCCGAAACCGACAACATAAAATTGTAGTTTACGTTTGATATAAGTTTTTAACAATTTCGAGTTTCTGAAACTTGATATAATTGAAAAAGAAATACAACGAAACAATTTTTTAGAAACCATCATTTCCGTAAAAGATTAAAAAGGGCCTTTTCTCTTTCTTCTCATCTTCTTCCTCGCAAAATCGTTGTGATATATTGGGTCATAAAAGTTTAGCTTCCTAGATCACAGCTGTTTCACTGCCTTGAACGTGGTTTTGCACACCTTTCGATTGTGTCTTCCCGCCTAACCGTTTTTCAACTCAACTCCTAACTTTAAATTTTCGCTCCAGTGAAAATAAATCAACGCGTTTAGTAAAGAAAAGGAACTAAAAGTGAAATTCTTCAGCAAGTTGGTTACCTTTTGTTTTTCGACCTAGTCCTCCAACGCTAGAATCTTATACATAGCATCGAAGATTTGCATTTTTACATCAAGTAAAGAGGTGTGGCAAGGTACATACCTATTTTTTAGCCTTCGAAACGGAATTTTTAAAAACGATGTGGGGAACCAATGTTATGTTGTATCGCGGTCATTTATGCGCTTTTTTCGTGTTTTAAACATTGGTACTCTACCGTAAACACTGTACACTGTACTCTCTTTTTGTGTGCTCGAGCTATCTGTGCTCGAAATTTCATTCATGAATGTGAGAAAACTCTTTAACTAAGAAAATTGAAAATTACTGTTCGAAACTGTGTCATATGAAGACGAAAGTTTTCTGAATATACCATTTGTGGTAATGAATGCAACGGCAACAATTTAATGTAATGTACGAACCTATGAATGTAATGTATGAACCTATGAATGTAATGTATGAACAATTTAACCTAATGTAATGTATGAACAATTTAACCTAATGTAATGTATGAACAATTTAACCTAATGTAATGTATGAACAATTTTAACCCTAATGTAATGTATGAACAATTTAACCTAATGTAATGTATGAACAATTTAACCTAATGTAATGTATGAACAATTTAACCTAATGTAATGTATGAACAATTTAACCTAATGTAATGTATGAACAATTTAACCTAATGTAATGTATGAACAATTTAACCTAATGTAATGTATGAATGTTCTTAAATACTAAGCGCATGTGTTTTATAATTTCCACCTGTTTCATTATTTTGTCTGTGCAAAAATAGTTTATTTGTTATAAAGCTTTCTAAATATAATAATAGGGTAATAATGTTTTACAATAATCTTACATATGGTGGAAGAGAGCGTTTCCCCGTGCTGTGGCGGTTTAGTGGTTAAGGCGCTACAGATGTGGCGGAAAGACTCTACTGTGGCTCTAGGCCCAGCGATTATCTCTTTTCACCCTATACATTAAGAAGCTCATAATTGAGCGTAAGCAAGCGTGTCAAAAAATTACTCTACGTAAAAATTTCTCCACAAAAAAGTACAAAATCCTCTCTGGTGGTTTTGCGTGTTGACCATTTGGCAACTGTGTTATCCCTGTGGAGGGTAATAATACCTTACAATAATCTTATATACGAATAAATAGAGAGTCATTCCTGCGGCTTGATTGTCTAGGGAGTAAGGCGCTCAGAATGCAACGGAGAGACCCTAGTTCAACTCCAGACCAGGACGATGATCCCTATTTCTCCCATACATTAAAAAAAAAAGCTCAAGACTGAACTTTGACCCGTGGGTGTCAAACAATTACTATTTTTGAAACCTTTTAAATTTTTACACGAGCTGTCGAACTTTCCTCGCTTGAATATCGAAACAGAATCATTTTAAGATGATTGTTTTTTTTCGATTTTACGTGTCTATACTCATCTTATTCGTTCAGATTATCGAGAGTAAGATGAATATACAAACAGCTGTTTAGTTTTAAGAAGGTACGTCAGGAAATTGGGATCATGGTGGAGTTTCCATTGAAGTGTCAGGAAAAGAATTGAAGTTTATGCATCTGTATTATTATATATTTCAATTTATTTAAACTGCTAAAGTTGAAATACACCCGACACGATCTGCAAATTACAAAACATTTAGAAACTTTCATGTTCAGATTTGGCGGTCGAAGTAACCATCGCGAAACCTTGCGTTAAACAACGCGGCGTCTGTATCCTAACCCTCGCTCTAATTTTCAGCACATGAAAGCAAAGATACATTATATGCTTTAAATGTATTTATAAACAATTTTATAAGCAAAATAATATGATCGAATAAATTATTAAAGGATTAAATTATCGCATCAATATTTACACATGTCTACGTTTATATCTCGTAATGATGCTATGATCCAATTGACACATAAATATAGACATGGGTAAGTATTGTATGAATTACCCATTTGTTAGACCCATGTCTACGTTTATGTCTCAACTGGATCATGTCATCATTACTAGACATAAACGTAGATATGGGTAAATATTGATGCAATATTTACCCATGTCTGCCTTGCTGCCTCAATGGGATCATGACATCATTACGAGATTAATTGATTGATTGAGATATATTGGAAAGATCAATGAATTTCTAGAAAGCGTCTGTTCCAAGATTTTCTTCAAAGAATTAAGATATGGAGCAGAAGGTGTGAAAAATTCTTATAGTTAAATTCTCGTTTCGAAATTTCAATGTATCCCAGATACCAGATATATTTCTTCTGGCACCAGGAAGGTCAAGAAGTTTCTATCAGCAACAGGAAAAGTGCAAAACTTATAGTCCTTCTTTTCTTTATTATTCTTCAATAGCATTAAATATATTTAATGAATTACACATTTTAAAAATTCGAATGAATTCATATATTTGATCCTGGTGTACCGTGCTTGACTTATTCACATTCTCTTTTCGATGCTTCTACCCAGTGCCGCATTTACCAGTGAGCCAACGAGATCCCAATCCAAACAAGGACGCAAATTGGCAAAGTTTTTTTTATTATAAATTATATGTTTCTTATTGTAAAAATTCAGATATTTAGAAAGTAATGCCAAAGGGCA
>QLNU02014176.1:143697175-143713855 GCA_006491805.2 Dysdera silvatica
GAGAAGGGAATGGAAGGAGGGAAGGAAAAAAGGGAGGAATGAAAAAGGGAAAAAAGAAAGAAGGAACCAGAGAGGGAGGGAGGAAGGAAAGAAAAGATCATCACGGAATAGAATAGCAGACCATGAAATTTTAGTTGAATATGTTATAATGAAAGGTAAATAATTATAAAATTGCGGCTTCTATGATTATTTTTTGATGGTAATATGTTTATTTGGCTTTCTGTTCATCTGGGTTCGGCTCTCCTTTACTTAAAAAAATAAAAAAAAGTTACCGATAAATCGTTCACTATAGTCTTATGGTAGATTTCTCGGACTCTAGAAGGTTGGGCTTCCTCGGACAATGTAGGTTCTAGAGCTTTGCCAACTCGTTCAGTGACCGAATCCCTGAACGGGTGCATTGATGTTTATAGACTCGTTCACTGAACGATTTGACACATCTGCAAGGAAGATTAAAGATCGTGAGAAGGGGAGGACTTTCCCACGATGACGTGATCGTAACACCTTCATCTACCTTGCTATTCACTCGGGTGTGACTCTCAGTGTTATCGTGGGACACGTGTCATGCTATTAGTTTGGCGTAGAAGTTCGGATTCCTCGAAAAACTGTACGTTCCGGTGCAGCATGACCTTTGCTGTCCTTGCGCCGTACATAAAATATAGATTTGGTAAAAATTAGTACCGAGGAAAACCATATAGAAGGATCGATTCAATGGGCGATTTTTGTTTTAAAATTCCGCATCCCAACTCGTTAACAGAGACAGGACCAAATTTTAATGTGACCCCTGAACTGTAAGCATATATTTCCTTCGGGAACGAACTGGAGGCTGCCATGAGGACGATAACGCTTGAACACACAGGCTCGCGTTTTGTTCTGATTTGTGTAGGATTTTATGCTCGCGTTTATAAAAGCATTTTGACCATGGTTTTTATTAACTAATACGCTTGATAAAGTACGAATTTGTTAAAGAAAATTTTTAGATTTTTATACGATTTCGAATGCAGTTCTGACCTATACTTTAATAAAGGATATTTGACTTCCACCAATTTCTTATTTCCTATAAATAGGAGCAAAGAAATGTTGGGGTAACATTTCAAAATAACTAACGGCAGACCCGTAGCTAGACGCTTGGTAGGCTCGGAAAAGTACAGGGTAGCTTAAAAGTTGTAAATATTCTGACATGTTTTTTAATATGTTTAATAACACCAAATAAGCATACAAGAAGCCTTAACGTTAACAAATAAATTTCTTGAAGTAAATTTTGCATTGCAAACTTATAAATTTTAGTATATCTCTCAATAATTTTCCTTATCCTCATCATAAAGTAAATGAAGACTCAAATCCTCAAATCTCTGTGAAAAATATTATGTACGCAAGATCTACAACAAAAAGCTATTTTGAGTATATTTTCAACGTCAAAGAACAATTTGCATTGTCATGTACAATTTTATACAAGACAAAAAATTTAAAATAAAATTCTGCAACAATTTATTTTGAGAAAAAAAATTCCAGGGTAGGGGGACTGGCTACATTTTCAGGGGGATTCAGTCCCCTCTACCACCAGCCTGGCTATATTTTCAGGGGGATTCAGTCCCCTCTATCACCAGCCTGGCTACTACTATTACTTGTGGTTTAAATTGCTTCTTACCTGATGCCAACATTTATTTTATCAATTCTCATTCTCTGCTAATATGTTTTAGTTAAAAAATTTACCGAAACAGAAACTGTTGACTTTTTTATTTATGAGGCGGAGCACTTGGGTATTCAATTAATCATCGCCCTGCTTATAGAACACGCTTTTTTATGTTTCCTGTTTACTATACTCTCTGACTGTTTTTTCACCTTTTACCCAGGGCCAGATTATGGCAAGGACTCGTGGGGCCCTCAAATATTTATTTGACAATTTTATTTAATGTAAAATACAGTAAATTGATAAAAAAACGATTCATTCTTTTTTCCTTCTTCGGATTTGCAATCCAAAATGAATTCAGAGAAATTACAGCTGGTATCCAGTTACAACTATATGCAACGTTGGCGTGACAATGGAATCGAAAAGCATATTCTTACGTATATTTTTAAATGGGAATAAAGGTGTGCACATTTTTCAGATTTATATCCAATCTTTATATGAGTAATAGGGGGCCCACAAATACAAGTTGGGCCCGGGCCCCCAATAGTGATAATCGGCCCTGCTTTCACCCATTTGAAATCATTATCTTCCAGTCTTCTAAAGTTATTGTTGACTGAAAAAAAAATGGGAAAGTTGTCTGCTGTTGTGGCAGTTTTCCCAAAAGAGGGATGCCCCTCTTCTCTAAAGTTGTTTACTTTCTAGGAAAAAGAGCACGTTAGAATGGTGGGGGTACTGGCATACGAAGGAGGTGTTAAGGGTGTTGTAACCCCCATTTCACTAAATTCGTATATTTAACATAGGAATATGTGAGTTGTAGCTCTGTAACCCCCCATTGAGCCTATAAGCACCTTATGAATTTTCCGGGTACGCCTATGGGACTTCTTTTTCCCTATCGTTTGTGACTTCTCCTCCTCCCCACCCCCCCACAACCGATCGTCCTATGTGGTATTCGCTCTTATCTATCGAGACTTAATAATTTAAGTTAATTAACTAATAACTTTAATTAATTAAATTAATAATTTTAACCGCATTTTGCTATTCTTGCTACAATTGTCTTTAACACCAAGAGAGTCAGAAGCATTTCTCTACCGATTTAAATGCGGGATTCGTCACTACAATATAAGGGATACAAAGTCCTTATTGGAGATCAACTTCGTTGACTGTTTTTCACAACAAACCGTTTACATGAAGTATTTCAGTCTTATAATTTACCAGTAAGCCAAGTCTTTAAATAGGTCTTACAATCCTCAGGCGAGATAAGACTTACAATCAGCACATGAGACAGGGATTACAATTAGATCTTGAGAAAAGTCTTGAAATAGGTCTTACGGTTTACGGGGTTTGGATTAGATCTCAAAATATATATCTCGAAATAGGTCTTACGATCTACGAGTCTTGAAATGGGTCTTAAGATCTATAGATCTTGAAATGGATCTTACGATCTACGGGTCTTGAAATAGGTCTTAAAGTCTACAGATCTTGAAGTAGGTCTTACGATCTACGGGTCTTGGAAATAGGTCTTAAAGTCTACAGATCTTGAACTAGGTCTTACGATCTACGGGTCTTGGAAATAGGTCTTACAACCTAAGGTGCTTGAAACATGTCTTACAGTCTACAGGTGAGACAAGTCCTGAAATTGCTTTTACAATCTACAGGTGAGACAGGATATACAATCAGGATTTAAAAGCAAAACTTGAGACAGGATTCACAATCAAGACCTGAGAAAAGTCTTCAAATAAGTTTTGCAGGTGAAATGAAAATAGTTGGTTTTGATACTATATTATACATTCATTTCACATACCTTTGTTGTGATTTGAGCTTCACACTATGCAACGAGTTCAGTTCCTTGATGTAATGCTAACTGATTCAAACAAATATTTTCGACTCGGAGTTTGACAAACATACGAGCTCCATATTGACAACTTCGGAGTCTATTTCAAGAAAAATTTATGTTCTTACATCCCCTTCATACATATTTAACCTTGCACATCAAAAGAATTCTTTCGTGTCGCCCACAACATATTCTATTCTCGGCGGTTGAATTAATTTGTTGTCAAGTAGAAGATAATGACTTTTGACTCTTGTGCATACCTTTTGAAAGAAATATTTTGTGTGGGTGTAATTCCTTTAGAATCCTCATAAACATTTCAACGCAATGTCAAAAGAGGATTAACAAAATGATAAGTTATTGTGAAACGCTCACAGAGCGGTAAAATGTTCATTTGCGTAGTGTTCGACTTATATAAAATAAATACATGTTCATTTAAGTTAAATTAAGGGGATTAAATACCAGCGCATTAGTTAGAAAAGCTCCTCAACTAACGCAATGGCCGTAATTAAATAATTAATTAAAGCAATTTAAAAGCAATGATTCTTAATAACACGTTATCTATTAAATGGAATTTTAAAAGCAAATGGATGTATATAAATAGGACGCGAATTTTGTACTAATATTGATTTTTCTCCATTCAGGTAGAATTAAAATATTTTCTTATTAATCATAATAGTAATACGAGGATGCAGAGGCGTAGACAGGGGGTTTGGTGGTCGTAACCCCCCATTGCAATGAAATTTTGTATATTTAACATAGGAATATATGAGTTGTAGCTCTGTAACCCCTCCCATTAAGCCTATAACCCTCCCTTATGAACTTTCTGCCTACGCCACTGCGAGCATGTATGCAGAAATTTTTCATCTTCATAATTTCTAAAATACAAATTGACAAAAATATCGTCGCCGGATATATTGATGACCTAATGGTAATGAACTACAAAAATCACCATAGGATTAAGAAAAATTACCCAAATAACCTTAAATTTAACAAGAGCAATGGTCAGTATATTAATCACATCTTTCTAAACCTCAATAGCAAATTATTGGACAATGAAAACATCATTTTAGATGTCCGTGACAAAAGACACGGATGTAAATTTAATATAGGCTGTCTTACCACATGGAAGTAAAACTTGTTAATTATTTTTTTTTATTTATTTATTTTATTGAAAATGTTTCCCACATTCATTTTTTGTTCCATTTTATTGAGCATTTGCCTTTTCCTCCTTTTGTGTGGATTGCAGCTTTATAATTTTCCCATCTAGCGTTGTATTTTAAAAATATCAGTAGTACATAAAAATATTGGTAGAACATCTGTACTCCGAAATTTTTAACCGACTATGTAAACATCCTATGCGTTTTAGATGTCTTTCAGTCGAAGTTGAACCTTTATCCTGTATTTCACATTTATCGTTCACCTTTATTATTCATCCTTTATCCTGTATTGCACCTTTATCCTGTATTAATTTTCGTTACTGTTCCTTCTTTCTTATTACAGAGCACTGTGTCTCAATTTTCAGAAAGAATCGAACTTGTTCGCAACGCGTTCTTCCACTTTAACCGATAAATCACATAAGTTAGGTTCACATAAAGTTTTCCCATTCATTCAGAGAAAACTTCCACGTGTTTACTTTAAAAAGTCAATATTGAGGACAGAACTATTACAGCCTTTGACGATGAGCTCTGAATAAAAGCGCTTAAAATTCCTTGGCGATTTGAGGAAGGCTGATTTTTAAATAAGAAAATGAGAAACGAATAGAAAATAAATAATCATTTACAATCATCAGTAAAATTTATACACAGAATAAGTCTATACAGCTGAGTAGACATTAATCTATTGCTGAATAATCTATGAAATCTATTGCTGAATAATCTATGAAATCTATTGTTGAATAATCTATGAAATCTATTGCTAAACTGAGTAATCCAACGTAATCATTAACCAGCACATACTTTGTTACCGCTAATCTCCATACGTTCGTATTGTTACATTCATAATCTTTAGTAAAATAAACAGTTAATTTAATTAATAATAATAATTGTTTATTATTAATTATAATTTACTTAATTAATTGATTAATGTTTTGTTGAGAATTAATGTTGCTGTACTAAAGCACACTTTCTCAAACAGTTTATCCTGAGAGAGAAAAACACTTTTCGCACAACATGCTTAGCCATGGAACCTCTTTATAAATAATATTTAAGGAAAATTTCAAAGCCTCTTATTTATCTCTGTATATAAACATAAAAATAAGCAATACGTAAGTATAAAAAGCATGATAATACCTCTATTGTTTCTGTGCTCTGGTTATGGTTAATTAGCTTCAAATAGTAACAGGTTCATTTAGCAACGTTTTTTCGCATAATACAATTTAAAAAATAAAAAATAGACGATCTTTTCGGACGATCAATGGTCGTCCTTCTTTTTGGATTGTAAAATGTCGGTTGTCCTAGTGCGTGTTGCCAATTTCAGGCTAGTTGAGTTGCCATAAAAAATGTTACAAAGAAACACATTTTTTGTGGCAACTTAACCAGCCTGAAATCGGCAACACGTACTTGTTGTTATTCGACATTTTTACTATCCTAGAAGAAGGACGACCATTAATCGTCCGAAACTATCGTCGATTTTTATTTTTTAAGTTGTATTGTGCAAATAAAATTGCTAAATGAACATTCTACTATCTGTGCACAATGTTTATCATTCCTTCATCTATACTCCAAATAGTTGCCACGAGGAACAACTACAAAATTTACAAATTTGAAAATTTCAATCAATCAATATTTATTTCATCAAGACGCACAATTACACACAATGGAATACAGTCAATGGTCACACAGTAATACATAATGGAAGACAGTCAAATGGTCATACAGTAATACATAATGGAATAGAGTCAAATGGTCATACAGTAATACATAATGGAATACAGTCTAACACCATGAATTGCAGCTTAGCAGGAGACATGAGAAAAAAGACGATATAAAAACGGCTTGACGGGTCTTGCCCTCCCCATTCTGTGTTCCTTCACGGGTCTTAGCCCCTATACTCTGAATGATGTATCAGTTTTCGCCAAACAAGTTTTTATTCTAAATGAAGTCAAATCCCGATAGTCAACTCTTTTGCACTCATTTAGTGATAGAAGGTTCTTCGTTGGCGGTAATTTACAAATTGCTTGAGAAACCCTTGAAAGTTCGTAACGGTATCCCAGGGTTCCGCGGAACAGACTTTGGGAAACACTGCTTTGTTATTGTTGTTGAGCAGTTACAAATAAAAGAAAGGCGGCCGCCACAGAGGAAACGCTGTATTACTGGAGTCACCGAATGGGCTTGTCCAATCACGCGAAGAATTAAAAATGTGGTTTGACTTATTTTTAATGGTCTATTGAACTGTTTCAATTTATGAGAGAATGGACGCCTTTGGTCAAGGATGAAGTCATCCGGAAGTCCAGGATAAAGTTCGATCCGGATGGAAGGAGATGAAGCTCTCTACCTTAAAAAAAGTTCCGTATCTGCTTCTTTACGACTCCATCGTAACTAAGCTTCTAATCCCATAATTCCATCCTAATCCGTATTAAGCGGATTAGCTATCTGGCCAAAAATGTATCTCCGTATCTGAAGAGATTCCTGTATCTTCCACCATTAAAGTTAGCATCGGGGTAAGGCAAGGAGAAACAGGGCAGCTATTGGGGTGTTATTATTACACGAACTCCTGAAGACTTTAAAGAAAATTATTTTCTTTACAAAAAATAAGACTGTCAAAGTAATTTTCAGCTCACGATATGTATCAACACGGCTCTGATTAAAGTATAAATAATTTTGCAGCATTTTCTATCAGAAATATATATAGTTACAAAAGAAATATATATATATTTATTAGAACCATCCCGTAAATTGTATACTTGCACTACAACCATACCATGGACTGACTATATATGCATTAGAACCATGCCATATACTATATATGAATTAGAACCATGCCATGGACTATATATGTATCATAGCCACATACCATGAACTATATATATATATATATTGGAAATATGAATCCGTGGCAGTGGTTCTCAAACATTTCATTTGCTTTTCTTGCCCCAATCATTCTTTTTATGATTTTCACTTATTACTCTTTCACGTATCTTTATTTACGTAATTTTAGCACAAACTAGAACTTTTATATATAGAAGAAAAGGGGACACCGCCCAAGCCCAGAGGCGAGTCTCGGGAACTTCTGTGTTCAGTTGGAACGAGACTTAACCAACTTGGCCATCAAGGTACAAGGAAAAACTCTCTCTCCCTCTCTCTCTCTCTCTCTCTTCTTCACAAAAAATATTACAAAAACATCTGGTGACTTAGTGCGTTGACTATTTAGCAATTGTGTCCATCCTGAGAAGGGTAATGATGCTCTACCGACCTCATATATGAAGAAAGTGAACACCGTTTCTGTCTCTTTGTAGGCGAACAAGTTTGAGGCACTCAGGTTAATATAGATGGTTGCAGTTCCAACTTCTGGCCATGCCGGTGACGCATTTTATTCTATACATAAAAACTCTGGGTTTGAGATAAAAATACAAGGATGTCAAAAATGTTTTTAATATCCTTTTGTTTCATTATTTTTAGCCCTGTCTTTGTATCATTTTAACAAAATATTTGTATTGGTTTTAACGCAATTTTTTTTATATTATTTTTAACATATTATTGTGTGGTTGTTTTCAGCATAATCGTTACATAGTTTCTAATATAACCTTCGCATTATATTCTAAGGAGATCTTTGAATTTCACATCTCTTGCAACTTTTATCTAGTTTTTTATCATTTTACATTTTTCATTTCTAACATTCACATTACGAAATAGAAATGTTGGAAGCAATGAGGCTGAATTAATGCTTTGAACGTATATTCTTTGATAAAAATTATTTCATTTACTAGAAGAAATACGTTTCTAGATGCAACAGTTTTTTTTTATGATGACCATATAACAACGTTACTCATGGAAAAACACTTAAGTTTCTGTTGTTTCTATTTGTTCAGTTTTGCTTATTTTACTTTTTTCCCAGAGGATCTTAATGTTTACGTAATTACTAGAAGTTTATGTGGGATGGTTACTCTATATTTTCCCTAATCCAAATTTATGATGGTCATTACGATTGTTTTGTTTGCGCAATGAATATAAGTTATCTCCATTGTTAAGTACTGCAGCCAAGCACCCTATATTTTATACTTCCGTTTATCTAATTCTCTTTCTTAAACTCACTTGTTTTCTTGTGAACAAGAGAGCAATTTACTAAGAGCAAACAGTTTGTGATGTCTGTTACGATTTTGTCCCATTTTTACATATTTTGATGCTTGTTGTTCTTGTTGTACAACCATCGTATTTATAATTATATATTATAGTACATTGTATACAAAAACAAGTAAACTATCGGTATTGATGCAGAGTACATTGTTTATTAAGCACAAGTAATCTATCAGAATTAATGTAGTTACATGACATATACAAATTTAGATTTAGCTTTATTATTTTTTAAAATTTAGATTCAGCTTTATTATTTTTTTAAATTTAGATTCAGCTTTATTATTTTTTTAAATTTAGATTTGTTCGTTATGATTCTGTTACCAAATTCTCCCTGAAATTTTAATTGCCTTCAGGTTATTTTGAAATCATTTTCTACATCTCAATCTAGAACAATTTAAATCTCTAATAATAATCATAATTGGGTTTATCGATCACAGTCCATTGTGATGAACGTTTTTATTCAATTGATTCTCTCTTTTTCATTAATTAGGTTCATCGATCAAGTTCATCAACCAGGTTCATCAGCTAATTTTTAAACGGATTCACCATACAATTTATGGCGCTAGTACAGATACTGTCCCATTTCGTTTTTAGTGGGAAGTGTTTCCAACACACTTGGCAACTTTGTCCTGGCTTGCCGCAGGCTCCGCCCCTTTCCTCCATCCTACTCCCAGCCTCCACTCCTACCCCTCTTTTAGCTCGCTCTCTCTCTCCCCTTCACCCCTACCCCTCTAACCTCATGTTCTTTCTCCTCCCCCTCCCAACCCCTGTTTTCTTGGCCGTCTCTTCCTACTCCCCCCTAACCCTCTAATCCCTTTCTCCTGTTCCTTTCCCACTCCCAACCTCCACCCCCTTCACCTCTTAACCTTTCCCGCTGTTGGCTTTCCTCTCTTTTCCTCCATCCATTCCCCTCCCCCTGCTCCTTTTTCTCAGTGCAGCGAACAAAATAAAAACGGCATACTAACTTTTATTCCTTTTATCTGTCGGATAACTTCACCTCTTTAACTACACAGTCATCCACGTTAGGCCTAGCATACCAGCGCACCTTGCAAATCGGGTCCTTCTACTCCAAACCAAATAAACCTTCTCCCACAAACCAATCCAACAACATTCCTCTTCCCTTTCAACCGCAATTGAACAAAAAAATCCATATTGAAATGTTCCGACATCTTTCCAATCACTTCAATACTTCCATAAACGTCTTACCACCGCCACAGAGAAACACTGTATGATGCTCCACCCTGTGTGACATCATGCATCACGTGTTAAAATCGCTGATGTCAAAACCCCGCTTACAGCGACTTTCCTTCATGTTTCTAGGGGAAAATTGATCTTGTGGGACAGTATCTGTACTACCACCCAATTTATCAATGAATCAGACTCATCAATCAATTTATCAACCAAGTTCACCAACCAGGTTCATAAGTTAATTTATCAAACAATTGACTGAAAATTGATTCACAATCATAGGCGTAACCTAGCGCGGCAAGGGGGGTGCACATGGTCCTGTTTTTTTTTTTGAGAACAGGCAAAATCCTATTTCTTCTACCCAATTTTTTTTCCCGTCACAACAGTTTACGCTACATTCAACTCTCAAGTTTTGCCTACGTCTACAATATACTAGAAAGCAGACGGACCATAGATAATCAAAACCTTCTAGTAATAGACGAAGTCATAGGTATATTCAGAAATTCCATAAGGGGATTTATAGACTCGATGGGGGTTATCGAGCTACAACTGATATATTCCTATGTTAAATATATAAAATTTCATTGCAATGGGGGTTAGTACCCCATCTACACCCCCTGCATACGCCAGTATATGAGGTATCCCCATTATTACGAGCGCAAATTCAGGTGAAATAGACAAATTAATTAATGAAAATGACTCTATAGAGCGCGGAAGAAAATAGCTCAAAATAAAAAAGTTGGTAAGTGACTTTTTCTAGTCGTTCACTATTTTGCGTGTCTTTTGCGACTCAAGGGCAGCAAAGACCATGCAGTATAGTAACCTACAGTTTTCCGAAGAACCTTGACCTTTGCTATGAAGAAAACTAAACCCAGGCCCACGGTGTGAAGAAAAACCGTACGCGTTCCATGATATTAACAGGGAATTGATAATGGAACGATTGATGAATACATTATCGCTAGGTCACCTTAGAATAGTGAGCCTACTTTTTTCTGAGGTATTCGAAGGTCTTTTACCTACATTTTTCTGAGGTATATGAACCTACATTCTTCCGAGATATATGAACTTATGTTCTTCTGAGGTATATGAACCTACGTTCTTCTGAGGTATATGAACCTACATTTTTCTGAGGTATATGAACCTACATTCTTCCAAGGTATATGAACCTACATTCTTCTTACGTTCTTCTGAAGTAAATGAACCTACATTCTTCTGAGATATATGAACCTACGTTCTTCTGAGGTATATTAATTTATATTTTTCTGAGGTATATGAACTTACATTGTTCTGAGATATACGGACCCACATTTTTCTGGGGTATATGAACCTACATTTTGCAGAGATGAATTAGATATATTTTTTATATATTATCTATATAGGTCATAGTAGTGTTTCATCTAGAAAAAAAATTAGGGCAGGGCGCATGGCCTAGCAAAAGTCCACTTTTTTGGTGCTCTAAATACACAGATACTCACAATGAATATCCGCAGTTACGTCCGCTTTACTGCTACCAATTCCTTTAAACAACGTCTTAATTTGTTTAGTTCCTATAGTTGCTTTCTTTAAATTGCTTAGTTTTCGTTTGCAGGTAAGCATTTTTTGGAGGATTTTTTTTTTTTTTTTGTTCCGAGTTAAGTATATGCGAAAGGCGAGCGGAAGGTGTGCGTGATTATTGCAATCTAATGTCAATGTTGCCAGATGGCAAGATTAAAAAATCCCAACTTCATACAAAATAATAATTAAATTAATATAACTAGTTAAACAATATCTTATAATATTTCATTTATTCAAATATCCTATACTATATGACAAGTAAGCTTCATAAAATAGGGATGTAAAACATGCTTAGTTTAAAGCTTAAAGACAAACAAATTGATTTTAACAAAAATTTGATCTCTGGGTGAAACTACAACGCCACCGAGTAAAGATGAAACGACACACTGCGTATTAATAAAATAACATGCATGGTTTTCAGAACCTCAGTTCCGAAGAAGCCCTAGGGTTCTAGCTAGCTGAAGCCCAAACACGCTTCCAGCCAGCCATAAACCATCGTAGTTCTTTTAACTGTGATAATGTGTTTAATTTTATTTAAGTTTATCTGAGTAGTCCATGGTTGAAAATCTGCAAACCTAGCAACAGTGCTTTGTTTACAAATATTCGTCAGCAATTTCATTTTGCCAAAACCATCAGTGTTATTACGAAAATGAAATAATGAAGTACAAAATTTTTATAAATCAACAAATTTCATCACGCGTTTTGGATTCTAACGTGGGAATTTGAATTATCATCGGGGAAGGATGGTGCGTTATTTTCCGAGGGTTGGGTGGGACATATGGGCACAAGGGCGGACAAGTTGGGGGGCAGGGTGCTAATAGATACGGCAGGGCGTTGCGCCCTTCTATTTCGCTTTAGATAAAGCACTAGATATAGTAAATAAATAAATAAATATTTTTTTGAGGAGGGTTTCCGGACATTTGTCCTGTGTATATGTATATCATTATTATTTATTGAGGAAAAAAATGAAAATTACATTGGGAAGAGTGATTGCGAAACGCATTCATTTGTAGTTATTTGTCTGTCTTACGACGCAAGGACGATACAAATCACGCTGTGCCAGGAGGTACAGCTTTCCAAGTAACCTGAACTACTTAAGGCTTAAGAAAATAACTCCCAGACTACGGTGAACAGTTAACTGGTAAACGTTCCCCGGTTTACACCATTGGGCGTTGAACTCTGTTTCATCATGCACCAGAGAAACGCTTTACCACTGCAAGGGCCATAAAATAGAACACTGCATTTCCAGAAAGAGCGACTGTGCAAAGCAAAGAATACTCTTCTACAAATAAGAACAGAATGACAAAAAAAATTAAGAACACAAAGCAAAAAGTACAAAGACAGTGGAATAGGAGACAATATAGCAGATGGACTCCAGTAAGAGGACACCTGCAATCATCGCAGAAAGCGGTCACAGCTGGAGAAAAAAAAGACGCAGTGCAACTAAGTGTTGCCGAAGAAGTCTGGGATTACTTCGCTACGAAAGGAGGTCAGTCTTTTCAAGCAAGAGACTGAAGACCCGAAAATGTTTGCTCTGAGACGATGATGCGTCAAACTGCATAAAGCAAGGTGATCCAAAATCTCTTCCTCGAGATGTCGGAGCTTTTTTTTTTTAAATTTTGGCCAGAAGGGTATTTGTAAAAGCATAGCTAAGGCGGTGTCGATGAAGGTGAGTTTGTGTTGAACAATGACAGGAAAAATGAATGGTAGGAAGATTCTTATGAACCGAGAACTCTGAACATAGCTGGCAAACAATGTGTTGTATCAGAAGGGAAACTTGTAGTTATGTGTGTGTGTTTGTGTGCATATATGAATGTTGGAAAAGTTGGCCGAGCGAGCGGCACTGTATTTCCAGAGAAGTTTCGATCGATGCCCAATGATTGAGAATGAAGTTCAGATTTTCTAAGAAAGACTCTTAGGAGTGGTTGCTGAATCCGGTCTGAGTTCATACAACTTACAGCTATGCATTGTTCACCAATCAGCCATCTTAATGATAATGATACATAATAATAATACTAAACCTGCAGTTATGTATTATTATTATGTATCATCAAGAAAGCTGATTGGTTGCTGAGGATGCTGTCACAAAATTAAGTAAATTAAGCAGTAATTTTAATAATTGATTTAAAAATTTATTTCGGCTAAACTTTATAACTGTAAAATATTTAGGCTATATATATAACTTAATTTTCATTCTTTTAACTATGAATTTCTTCATTTTAAAGTGTTGACAGACGTTTAGAAACAGGAATCTCTGTATCTCATTTCCTTTCTCTCTCTCTTTCTCTCTCTGAGAATTCGGAAGTCTTATGAAGATAACTTTATTCATTATTCAAATGTGCAGTTGCCATAACTATCCTTTGATAAGCTATTGACGGCTGTGATTTTTCAATCAAAAATAAAAAGCAATTCAATGCTCAACGTCACCTTTCATAAATATGTTATTTCTAAAATCTAATTCAAAGAAAAACTACACAAAAGCCAACTTAATTTTTGGGAACCAAATACCATTTTAGAACCCTACCTTTCACTGGAGTAAGATATTTTGGGAGCCTTCTACTTAAAGGTTGCCTAATAATATCGTGCATGACTAAATGACCAGCCCTATGAACGTACACTCAACAATGTCACTAAGAATACCGGGAATCACTCTCCAAAACTTATCATACTATAAGCTGCCGATAAAGGACACTGCTACCACGCCAATAACACTTGCTAAAAGTGGCAACACACAGTGTTGCATTTAAGATAAATATATTCTGTTGGATCCACTCTCAGACATTTTCGGCCCAAAAATATCAGTTTCCTGTTTGAAAAGCGCCAAATTTAGCCAATAAACCCACACTTGTGTTCATAAAGTATTTTTTACTAAGACTAGTAATAAATTTCAAGTAGTAAACCTTTTGCTACTTAAACTGTACTTCGTGTAAAAGCGTTTCTAGTAGTAAAGGTCTGTATGATAGCGATTGAAACATATATATTAAAGAAGATATATACCACTAGTGAATTGATAGTAATGAAAGATAATGAAAATCGTCTAATACAGAAACCTCGTCCATTTTCATGGGGGTGATAAAAGTTTCGCTTTGTTGTTTGCCCTGTTGTTCTTTTTAAGATGGAGCATTAACTGACGAGATTTTATTTTGGTCTTTAACCATGTCCGTAGGTCTTCTGGGATCAATTTTCTTTGTCGTTTTTCATCCCGATCTTCTTTATTTTTTGCCGTTATCATCCTGTCGTCCTTATCTCTCTTTGTTGACTGTTTTCACTTGTCAACTTTTGCTTTGTCCTTTGTTTATGATAATGCACCTGCTTTAAATTCAATCGGAGCCTTCTAGACTAGGAACTTCTCAGCGGTGCTTCTTTTTTTTTTTTGTCCTTCATTTTGCTTGGTGGTTGTTTCTAGTCAAACAGATTTGTAAGTAGAAAAAGTATGCATTGTCCTTTCCAATTTCATGATTAGTTTTAATGACTATCGTAATTTATATCAGTCGCGGTAATTTTTTGTTGTTGCTCTAACCAAGAACCGAATACATTATTCTTAATGCCACTTTTATTTTATTTTTAAATGCTAAGTATTAAATGGGATTCATGAACTCATTATTATTTTTAAAATGCTACTCATGAATTTTTTATTTAATTTATATTAATCTCTATGTCGTATAAATAACTGTATGTTTTTTTAAATAACTTTTTATCTTAACACACTGCCGCCCGCTAACGTTTTGCAGAAATTTACTATAAGACCGGCGATTTTAGACCTGAAAATTATTTTGGGAGGCGTGTAATAAAACTGCGATAACTTTTTGAAATTAATACATATTTGAATAAATCTTTTTTTTATTTAGTCATAGTAATTCTAAAAATTTTTTAGTGTATGATATTTTGTAAAACATTTCTCGTTATCAGTCAATCAATAAATACAACCAATACAATCAATAAATCATGCTTCTCACCAAAACGAGAAATCTCGTTCCCTGGCGTCAATGTGTTAAATGCAGTTTCAAAAAAGTTTTTAAATGATTTCAAAATTCTCAAGTATTGTGAAATTATTGTTAGGTATGCTGTGCAGAATACGCATAAAATTGTTTTATATAACAAATTCTTTTTAATTTTAGTTAATATATTTTATAAATATCCATATTCAAAGACGTCATTAGGGCCTTTTCTATAATTTCATATATAGCATATTTTCTGGAGGAATGTCATCGAATATATACTTTGTAATAAAAAAAAATCAATTAGAGATCTCTCCGACTTGTAGAGGATAGATCATAATCGATAATATATTTGCCTATATATATATAGTACAAAGTATATATATGTAGTATATATACTACATATATATACACATATAGTATACTACATATATAGTATATACTACATATATATATATACTATATATATATAGTATACTACATATATATACTTTGTATATATATATGCAGCGAAATCTCGGTTTTGCATTTTTCGGAAACCTTTGCAGTTATAAGTATAGAAAGAATGTAGTAATTCATCCAATTCAAAATAATATTTATTAATAACCATTTAACTGTTTAAGTTAATTCAATAATACACGCCAATAAATAAATCCAAATACATCGTTAATAATAATACATCGTCCCAATACATCGTCATAAAAAAGAATTTAGTACACCTTTTGGCAGAGCCTTCCTGGTACGTGTACACACGTCGATGATAAACGGAAGACTGATTTGATTTTAGAATTCGGAAAACAATTGCACGTACTGTTGCCAAATATAAAAAGTGAAGTTTTAATTATATTATATTTTTTTGCCAGATACGGAAAGTAAACTTACGTATATTTAGAAGACATGATATAAAAGAAAACAATTTGGCATTTTGCCAATTTTAGAAATTAAACCTAAGTTTTCTTTCCTTGTGTTTCTAAGTGGCAACTGTTAAGAAAGCCTGCGAAATAAAGGCGCACGATACGGACAAGCACAAAAAGCAGGAATATAATTCTATTCATTTCATGATATATTTGATATTTAAGACTTAAGAAAAACCGAATTAGGAAAAACGTATTATACGGGAGTAAAAAGTCGGAATTTTACTGTATACATACCTATATGTACATAGTACTTATAAGCAAAGGTGAATACCTGAAAGGTATAAAGGTGTGTACATTAAGGTTATATAGGCAAAGATATATATATGTGGGTGGG
>QLNU02014176.1:143713955-143733484 GCA_006491805.2 Dysdera silvatica
ACGATATCTACCGTAAAAAGCTATTTTGAGTACATTTTCAACGTCAAAGAATAATTTGAAATTGTCATGCATAATTTCATACAAGACACAAAATTTAAAATTAAATTCTACAGAAATTTATTTTAAGAAAGTTGTTTTCCAAGGGTGCTAACTACATTTCCAGGGGCCCCCCAGCTAGCGTCAGCCTGGCTACAGCTCTGTATCGATTATGATAATATATCGATCCATTATGATATCGAATGATCGTATAGAATCAATTAAATCAATTTTTTCTCTTAAATACCATTTTAAGTCAAAAGTAACAATTTTTTTTAAAAAAAGAAGTCATAGTTTAAATTAAAAAATACTTTGGACTAAATTGGAACAACATTCAAGAACTTATCATGAAAGATCATCAAAAGAATAATATAAAAACAAAAGAATTATAAGAGATAATTAAGAGAGAACAAGAAATCATTACGAGGGATAATAAAGGAGCAAAAGGATAACAAATCATTAAGAGGGTGAAAAGAGATCATTATTAGGATAATAAAAGATCAAGAGGATAACATGAGCTCATTAAGAGAACGATAGGAAATAATTAAAGGATGATAAAAATCACTAAAAGAATAATAAGATATCATTAAAAGGGTAATAAGACATCATTAAAAGGATAATAATAAGACATCATTAAAAGGACAATAATAATAAGACATCGTTAAAGGATAATAACAAGACATCACAAAAGGATAATAATAATAAGAATGTCAAGTTGTTGGATAATAATAATAAGACATCATTAAAAGGATAATAATAATAAGACATCGTTAAAAAGGATAATAATAATAAGACATCATTAAAAGGATAATAATAATAAGGACATAATAATAGGATAATAACACAAGATTTCGCATGCTGTATTTGAATCAGCTACTTTTGGTTCGCCATCTTGGTGGTCTTACCCCTAGTCCTAGTGGTAAGGTCATATTTCCATACTTGTGAAATCAGAAAATGTGGCCTACTAATTGTGGGAGGTAGTGAAAGGCAGTAAGTGGATAAGACTTGTTATGATTAATTAGTGCGTTCATAGCCGATGTTTGATAAGAGCCATGGATTAGAGAGTAACCATGGCATCGGATTATACATCTTGAAGAAATGCGGAAATTCCATCTAATTAAAATAATATTTTATTAAAACCTTAAATGTTTAAGTTCATTAAATAATTGGCCAAAAGATAAACGACAATACATAGTTAAATAAATTTAATATTTATCGCACTTTTTTTAGAGGAGCCTTCATGGTACGTGTGCATACGTAGATGGCAAATTGAAGACTGATTTGATTTTAGAATTCGGAAAACAATTACACATACTGTTGCCAAATATAAAAATTGAAATTATAATTATACAATATATTTGTTGTTTGTTACGGAAAGTAAAAGTACGCACATTTAGAAAACATAATGTAAAAAGAAACCATTTGGCATTTTGCCAATTTTAGGAATTAAACTTAAGTTTCCTTTCCTTGCATTTCTAAGTGGCAACAATTAGGAAAGCCTGCGAAGTGAACATGGTGTTTCTATTGTGGGAGCCTACAATATAAAATACAATATAAAAGAACCGTAGTGATCCCCTATGTCTGTAGATACTGAATAAAATCTAGAAACATCCAATTTATTATTTGGGCAACCCTATTTCTGTCTGTCTGTCTGTCATCTGAGGATTAATTTTCGTCTTCAACATCCATAGCTAGCAGCGAAATGAAAGAACATCCTTCACACCCGACTTCGTCCTCTACCTGATCAATAAGGGTCTGCTCGTATTTCTTTCTTTCTCTTTTATTTAGTTTTCTTCTTCTTCTCGCGGTCGCCGAATTTCTTATCTATTAAGTCAAGCCTTCGGCGTTCCGCTCCAGCGCTGAAATATTGACCAATAGCAAGGCTCTTCCGGCAGCATCCAAACTCCGTTTCCGCATTTTTTTTCCAGAATTTTAATCAGAAGAAAAATTCGAACTTCCGTTGTCTCAAAACCATAAAAATTCAGGAGCTTAATATAGCACTTATATTAATATTTATCACTGGCTATTTTTTCAATTTTTCGTTGAACTTTTTTTGAGTAAAAATCTGCTTTTTACTAGGTGGGCACTTGCCCCAGGATCGTGCAGAGGATTTAAAAAAGAGAGGATGCTCTGCTGGGAATGGGATAGAAATGGCTAGAAATTTTTAGTCTCATAAAAATTATTTAAACAAATCGTTCAAATGGAAGAGGTTTTATAATCCCCAACCTCCCTTATGCACGGCTTCATTTTGTTTCTATTCTTGCCACAACAGAACAAAACATTGAAGAAATCAATGTTTAGTTTTAAGACACCAAACAGATGTGTGGATTAGGCATATAGACGTAGTGTTATATGGGATCGAGGGTTACCACCCCCCAATAATTTAAAATAAATTGCAATTTTATATATATTGTAATATATAAACGTATGCAATTTGTGCTTGAGCCATTAATAATTTTAAAAAAGTCTATATGGACTTTCAGGGCCCAAGAAATTCTGTAAAGCAATGTCTCTGTAGAACGAAAGAGGTCTTTAATTGCAAACAATGTTAATATCAAAGACCCATTCTATCACATCATATTAATAGTTATTATAATATTATTATATAGTAATAAATAAATATATATATAGGTATATATATTTATTTATATTTATATTTATTTTATAGTATATACATATATAGTATATACATATATAATATATATATATATAGTATAATATATATATATATAGTATAATATATATATATAGCATAATATATATATATATATATATATAATATAATATATATATAGTAATTAATATTATTATATAGTAATTATAATATTAAAGCGTTATTTATTATTTGCGCAAATAAGCTCAAATTATTCTTTTGAGAACTAAATCAAAAGGTGCAATTTGTAGGTCTTATTTAAAAACAGATTATTAATGGCGTAAATCATACTTTTAGGCGCAAATTGCGAATATCTCGCATATTTTGCCTCCAAACTCCAAGACGAAAGAGCTCGAACTATGCCTATTACTCTATGAAGCAAAACCAAATAAGAGAAAATTGTATGCAATAGTTTTGGATGTGAAATAAAAGAGAGAAAATTATATGCATTGCCACGTGGATGTCGAAGTCAAATGGTCCAACATATATGCATTGTCTTCAGATGAAGCGCAAGGGCGCAAGTTATGCAAATTACCATCGAATGTTAAAGCCAAAGGGCGCAAATCATATGTATTGCTTTTGGATGGCTAACCGCCGACGTGAAAATTGCATGCATCGGCTTTGAATGTCAAAACTCGAAGATGCGAATTACATGCTGTAATCAAGAGATTCTAAAACCAGAGATAGATGAATACTTCGCCCTTGGGCTCACTTCCATTATTCATAGAGGCGCAGTTTATACATTTCAGTTAAATGTAATCGAAGCACAGAACATAAACTATATAAAATATATATAATCATTGACATAAACCGCTTTAGAGGGCAGAATAAAAGAAGTACTAATTACAAAAGGCAAAAAATACGTTTTGTCATTGACCGTAGACAAAAATGAGGCGCAAAAATAACGCAATCTCTTTTGTCTCGACAAATGTTCAAACTTTTTAGTTTTCGTCTTCTTATTGCAAAAGGCGCAAATGAGGCGCTTTATATCCAGGCGCATCAATTATTTCCTACATAAACCACGCTTTTGCGAAAAGAATTTCTTTTTAAAGCTAATTTGCTTAATTCCAAATGCAATGAAAGTTTTCGTGAAAAACAGTTTCGAAATTTTCTCCCGATTTCAAGAAGTCTCTTCACTGTCACTAATTCTGATGCTACTTCATTAGCTTCCATTGAAGGCTATTCGCATAGCACCCCAATGACTTCCCAAAATCATTACGATCTTTTCAATCGTTCCCACGCCAGTTTCTCCATCTCTCTTCTTCTCTGCCTCTCGGCATCCTCCTCTTCTGCACCTTTCTCCTCCTTAAGTGGCTTCAGAATGATTAGCAACGTTCCCTGGAATCACTTCACAACTGTTGACTTTATCCCTGCGAAATTCAACTTATTCACTTAATAAACTCCCGAAATATTCCCGCTCGATAAACTTAAGATGCCCGACTTGGTTCATATACGCCATTGAACGTTTATTTGTTTATTGAGGAGAATGGTAAAATAAGAAGAATAAAATTAGGGGAAAAGTCATTTATGGAAAGAAATGGAGTAAGGATAATAAAATGTAGCAACCTTGATGGTGTGGAGAACGTTTCGAAAACTGAGAAAGAGTGGCTCAAAATCATTCATTTCTCCTGAATATTAATAATATATAGCATATTTTAAATTACACGTATTTTACTATTAATGGTTTTCATTAATATCTAAGCTTAATACAGGTATCAAAATGTCACCTAAGAATTAACAAAATATTAATTTGGAATTAATAGTTAAAAAAAGAGGATATTATTATTAAAATAAATATGGATAATGTGATTTTGAAATAAAATTTTTACATCAATATTAACGATGATCTTCTCCTTCAAATTGACATGGTTATTACTATTGAACTGATATTAAACAAACCCGAACAACACTGATAATATCTACATTAACAAATGTTCATAATTACTAATAATGTATATTATATTATTAAATAATAACTATATCATATAATTATGTAAATCAACATTAAATATACATATATATATATATATATATATATATATATATATATATATATATATATATATATATATAAAAGTTTTCCTCGCCCATTCTTGGCGGAAACAGGCTTTGGGACGGGCAGAGCGCCATGTTCCCAAGCCTCTTTTTACATCACTTCTTAATGTGCCATGTCTAGAAACTTCCTGACAATGTGACACGTGTTTAGGATTGTGGCTTTTTGTATTTCAATGTAGGTGTTTGGGTCAATGTTGAGTATCTCCAAATTCGTCGCAAGCGTTTTTGGTACTATCCCTGTTGCTGAGATGACTAACGGGATGATGAGGATCTTTTCCATACCCCATATATCTCGTACTTCATGTCTGAGATCTTGGTACTTGGTGATTTTCGTTGTGTAGGTTGTCTGTATGTTATTGGTGTTGGGTACTGCTATGTCGATTAAGTACGTGGTCTTATTCGATTTATCGACGAGGGTTATGTCAGGACGGTTATGTGGGACTGTCTTGTCTGTTATGATTGCTCTATCCCAGTAAAGCTTGTGTGTTTCGTTCTCATGCACGGTCTCTGGCTCATATTTGTAGTACGGGCATTTTTCTGTCAGAAAGCCAGCATTCGCTGCCAATTTCTGGTGGACTATTTTCGCTACTTGATCGTGTCTATGTTTGTAGTCTGACTGCGCAAGGATCTTGCATCCTGCCATCACGTGTTGGATTGTCTCCGATGCCGCATGACAGTGTCTGCATTTGTCGCTTTCTATGTCTTTTCTCTGGATGAATTTCTGATTGTTCCTTGTTGCGATCACTTGGTCTTGGATGGCTAGCATGAATCCTTCTGTCTCTGGCTGGAGAGTGCCTTTGGCCAGCCAAGAATTTGATGCCTTTTTGTCAACGTGTGGTTGTTGCAGGTCATTGTAGTGCCTGCCATGTAATGGTTTTCCGGCCCAAGTTCTCAGTTTCTGTTCGTTGGCTGTTTCGAGGACACGCTCTTCGGTACTACACAGGTTTAGTGGCGTGTAATTTGCATCTGCTTGTATTATGGCTTGGATGAGTGGCGATCGGGGACTCTTCAACTGGAAGTATTGCCTCATGCTCTGGATCTGCTTGTCATGTAAGTCTTTGAGGTCCGCTTGTCCGCGTCCTCCTTCTTCCCGGGGTAGTGTTTGCCGTTCAATTGCCGTTGCAGGGTGTAGTTGTCCGGCTCTTCTCTGGATGGTTCTCATTTTCCGCTGGAGTTGTTCTAGTTCAGTGTTGGACCATTTGATGATCCCGAAGGAGTAGGTGAGCACTGGTACCGCATATGCGTTAATTTTGATTGTCCACCTTCATAAGTCTTCGCCTTTTCATGAGTTGTTTCGTCTTCTCAGATAATTTGCTATTGTGCTTTTTACAGGTTACACCACCAATTTCCCCAGCAGTTTCAACTATTGTCTTAACAATGTTTTCATTTGCTTCTGAGATATCACTTTCATCAATAAGTCCTTCCAGTGCAGAAAAGCGATTTTTTAATTCCAACTTGAATGCCTCGGTATTTACTTTCAGTTTCATTAGATCCACCCTCTTACTTACTTGTTTCCTAATGAGCTTCTGTCGTTCTAATTTAGTATTTAAGTGCACTTTACATCTCACCATTCGATGATCACTTCCAGTATTAAATCTGTTCAGTACACTGCAATCTTCAATAATTGATTTCTTGTTTGCCAGGATATAGTCAATTTCACTAGTTCCCCCATTTGGGTGTTTCCATGTCCATTTTCTTTGCGGTTTCTTCTTAAAAAATGAATTCATGATGCTAAGGTTTTCAGCTTCTGCAAATTCGATGAGTTGATCGCCACGTTCATTCCTTTCCCCATATCCGTATTTACCAACCGATGTCTCTCCTTGTTCCTGTTGTCCAATTCTTGCATTGAAATCCCCCATGATGAGCTTGATATGTTGTTTCCCTTTGGTGTGTAACTCTTTGATTTCTTCATAAAATTCTTCAACCTCTTCGTCGGTATGGCTTGATGTTGGTGCATATACCTGTACTATTTGAAGTTGGTATCGCTGGGTTAGTTGAACAACGAGCCTCGCTGCTCGATCTGATGTACTTTCAACTTCCAGAAGACAGTCTTTAATTCTTTTGTTGATTAAGAAGCCAACACCACTTGTTCTTCCAGTTTCCGTTCCTCTATAATAAAACAAATGTCCACTTTTAAGTTCCACCAACTCTTCACCTTTTCTTCTAACTTCACTGAGTCCTACAATGTCCCATTTGATCTTGTCAAGTTCTTCTTCCAATTCCTGAAGTTTTGCTTCAGAAGCAAGGGATCGTCCATTATACGTTGCCAAGGTCAATAACAAACGGCAGCCTGGGCCATTCCAGTGATTCTTAGCACCCCCTGCTTTCATGCCACACTGACCGCTGCCTTGATCAGGAGCACTCCAGCACCTGGAGACTAGGGGCCATGGTTTCTGGTGTGTCAACATAATGGAGGAATTAGCCATAATTTCACCACGCTGGCTAGACGGGTTGGTGAATTAGCCCTCCCCTTCCGCCTTTCTATCCGTGCAGCAAATATTAATTTGCCACATAAATAGAAAGCTCAGCCTGCACCACTTGAAGGCGGGGTAGGACACTAGGTTACTGGCCTGTTGCACCCTGCAAAGCACTTTGGGCTGTGTTGGTTCTAGTAGCCGTACAGTTGGAGGCGCCGCTACAACCGCCGACACCTCCAAGGAGAGACTGTTGCATATTTTTCGAACGAGCCCCTCTGCTTAAAGCCCGAACGCGGTTCTGATTTAAGAGCGAGACAACCGATGCTCCATTCATATTTTCATTATGGTTCATATCATCAGAGTCTGAGATAGCCTTTTTCACGTCGCTGGGTTACCGATAGTTATCCCAACGGCGTTCCGGATGCTGGCATGTCGTCAGCAGGCTACAAATCCGGTTTTAATGGCCCAATGGTATATTTATTCATTATTAATACTTTCACCGATCACCAGATGGGCATGATATATATATATATATATATATATATATATATATATATATATATATATATATATATATATATATATAAAGTTTTTCTCGCCCATTCTTGGCGGAAATCCTTTGGGACGGGTAGAGAGCCATGTTAGCAAGTTTATTACATCACTTCTTAATGTGTTATGTCTAGAAACTTCCTGACAATGTGACGCGGGTTTAGGATTGTGGCTTTTTGCAGTTCTATGCAGGTGTTTGAGTCAATGTTGAATACATCCAAATTCGTCCAAGCGTCTTTGGTACTATCCCTGTCGCTGTGAGGACTAAGCGGATGGCGAAGATCTTTTCCATACCCGATATGTCTCGTACTACATGTCTGAGGTCTTGGTACATGGTGATTTTCCTTGTGTAGGTTGTCTGTATGTCATTGGTGTTGAGTACTGCTATGTGTATTAGGTACGTGGTCTTATCCGATTTATCGACGAGGGTTATGTCAAGACGGTCATGTGGGGCTGTCTTGTCTATTATGATTGCTCTATCCCAGTAAAGCTTGTGTGTTTTCTCAAGCACCGTCTCTGACTCATATTTTTAGTATGGGCATTTCTCTGTCAGAAAGCCAACATTCGTTGCCAATTTCTGGTGGACTATTTTTGCCACTGGGTGTTGTCTATGTGTGTAGTCTGACTGCGTGAGGATCTTGCATCCTGCCATCACGTATTGGATTGTCTCCTATTCCGCATGACAGGGTCTGCATTTGTCGCTTTATATATCTTTTCTCTGGATGAACTTCTGAGTGTTCCTTGTTGCGATCGCTTTGTCTTGGATAGCTAGCATGAATCCTTTTGTCTCTGGCTAGAGAGTGCCTTTGGCCAGCCAAGCATTTGATGCCTTTTTGTCAAAGTGTGATAGTTGTAGGTGATTGTAGTGCCTGACATGTAATGGTTTTCCGTCCCAAGAGCTTAGTTTCTGCTCATTGGCTGCCTCCAGGACACGCTCTTCGGTATTACACAGGTTTAGTGGCGTGTAATTTGCATCTGCTAGTACTGTGGCTTGGATGAGTGGTGACCGCGGACTTTTGAATTGGAAGTATTGCCTCATGCTCTGTATCTGCTTGTCATGTAGTTCTTTGAGGTCCGCATACTCCTTCTTCTCGGGGTAGTGTTTTCCGTTCAATTACCGTTGCAGGGTGTAGTTGTCCGGCTCTTCTTTGGATGGTTCTCATTTTTCGCTAGAGCTGTTCTAGTTCAGTGTTGGACCATTTGATGATCCCGAAGGAGTAGGTGAGCACTGGTACCGCATATGCGTTAATTGCTTGCGTGGTGTTCTTCCCGCTCAGTTTCGTCTTCACAATGCTTCTAAGTCTTTCTTGGAATGCTTGCGTGAGCTGGACTTTGACTTTCTTGTGCTCCTGCTGCCGTTTTTGCATTATCCCTAGGTATTTGTAGGTTTCGCCCTCGTCCAAGGTCTTCAGTAGTCTCCCGTCTTCGAGTTCGATGCCTGGTAAATCTTCTTTGCTATTCTTCTGTATTTTGCACTTATCGAGGCCGAATTCCATTCCTATGTCCTTGGAGAATGTCTCTGTTATACTGATGAGTTGTCGGAGTTGGGTGATTGTTGGCGCGTATAGCTTGATGTCATCTACGTACATGAGGTGGGAGACTTTATGTAGGTTTCTCTTGTCTTTCTTCAGCATGTATCCGTATTTACTTGTGTTCAGCATCCTTGACAAGGGGTTTAACGCCAAGCAGAACCACTGGGGGCTTAGTGCGTCTCCTTGAAAGATTCCGCGGCGGATGGGGATCTCGGCCGTTTCTATTTTACTGTCTGGCGTGTTTAGCTGTAACCGGGTTCTCCATTGTTTCATGCTGCTCTGTAGAAATCGGATAGTGGAGGGCTGCACTTACTCTCTCACCCAAGTGTTTCTTTTTCGATCTCTCCTAGTTATTCCAAGCATGCACCTCTCCATGCTCCTTTGCGTTGTCTGTAACTTTCGTATTGCTCCAACTGTTAGACTCCATGTCTCTGATCCATAAGAGAGGACTGGCAATACACACTGGTTGAAGACCTTTCTTTTTAGACACAAAGGCAATTTCCCCTTCAGGATAAAACTGTTTCTTCCAAATGCACTCCAGCCAAGTTTAATACGTCTGTTGAGTTCTTTCATAATGTTGCCATCCATTGAAATCAGCTGGCCAAGGTAAATATATGAATCAGCAATTTCTAGCTCAATGTTGTCAACTTGTATTTTTGTTTCCTCTACAAAATTATTGAACATGATCTTAGTTTTTTGTAGGTTCATCTTGAGTCCAACTTCTTTACTTCTAGTTGAGAGCTCCTGTACCATGTCTTGGAGTTCTAATGGGTTCGTTGAAAAAATAACAATGTCATCAGCAAACCGCAAATGATTTAAATATTCACCATTTATTTTTATTCCCTTGTTATTCCAATTTATCAGCTGAAAAATCATCTGTAAAGCTGAAGTAAAAAGTTTTGGAGAAATGGTATCTCCCTGCCTCACACCTTTACCAATTTTGATAGTTTTGGTATCTTTATGTAACCGAAATTTTGCACTTGCATTTTTATACACACGTTTCACCATGTCAATGTACACATCCTCAATGTCTGTTGATCTTAAAGAGTTGATGACTGCTGATGTTTTAATAGAGTCAAAGGCCTTCTCATAGTCAATAAATGCAACACACAATGGAAGTTCATATTCATGTGTTCTTTCAATTAATTCTCTTAATACTTGAATATGGTCCACTGTACTGAATCCACTTCGAAATCCAGCTTGTAAATAGCAGGTAACAAGCTAATTGGTCGGTAATTTTTCAAATCCTCTTTATCACCTTTTTTATGCAAAAGAATTACTGTTGCAGAATCCCATTGGTTTGGTATGTTACCGCTGTTAAGACATTTGGTAAAGAATTTTGCAAGTATGTCTTCTACATATTCTCCAGCTTCTTTTAGGATATCTAATGTAATACCATCATCGCCAGGGGCTCTTCCTTTCTTCATACTTTTTATTGCAAATGAAACTTCTTCTTTTAAGATTTTAGGAGCTGTTCCTTCGACTATCTCAGAGTCTTCGTTTAATCCACTGTTACTTTCATATAGTTTTTTGTAGAATTCTTCAACTCTTCTAAGTATTTCTTCCCTATTTCTTGTTACGGTGCCATCCTCTCCTTTTAATGCAATGATGTGTTTCTTCCCAACAGATAAACTTCCTTTAACAACCCTAAGGCTCTTGTTATTTTCAATGGCCTTCCTTACTAACTCACAATTGAATTTTCTTATGTCTTCTTTCATGCTTTTGCGCAGAGTTTTACAAAGTTCTATGTACTCAATCCTGGAACTGGTATTTCGATTGTCCACCTTCATATCTCTTCGCCTTTTCATGAGCTGTTTCGTCTTCTCAGATAATTTGCTATTGTGCTTTTTACAGGTTACACCACCAATTTCCCCAGCAGTTTCAATTATTGTCTTAACAATGTTTTCATTTGCTTCTGAGATGTCAACTTCTTCAATAAGTCCTTCCAGTGCAGAAAAGCGATTTTTTAATTCCAACTTGAATGCCTCGGTATTTTCTTTTAATTTCTTTAAATCCACCCTCTTACATACTTGTTTCCTAATGAGCTTCTGCCTTTCTAGTTTAGTATTTAAGTACCATCTCAAGTCTACCAATTCAAGTTTCCATCTTTTACATATATATCAGTAGCCTAGCTACGGTCCAATATTAGGGCTATCTACACCAACCCTCCCCTTCACTTATGCTGTTTGTTTAAAAAAAATTCAAAGTTTATTGTCAATTGTAAATGATTAGATGTAGCTTTTTTATATCTAATATTATTACTTTTATTTTTGTCATTTAATTATATTTAGTAATTTAAATAGAAGAAGAGGTAGATCCACTGCCTTACCGTAGCGTGGTTGTAACATCCGTCTATCGTGCCATTTATCAGGATTCGACTGCCAATGGTATTGTAGAAAATGTGCTCTTTTTCTGTCCACCGTAGTTCGGATTTTATCTCCCTTGAAAGCAGGGGTTCAAGTTCCGCGGAAAACAAGGTCCGCTACTCCACTACGGCGTATAAGTAATGCATTCGTCTATCGTGCCATTAATCCCGATTCTACTGCCAATGGTACCGTACAAAACATGCCATTATTTTGTCCACCGTACTTCGGATTTTAGCTCCCATTGAAGTTTTGTTCGAGTGCCGTAGAAAGCTGTAGGTCTGCATTTCCACGGAGGCGTAGAAATAATGTATTCGTCTATCGTGCCATTAATCAGGATTCGACTGTCAATGGTATCGTAGAAAACGTGCCGTCTTTTTTTTTTTCTTTGCACACTTTAGTTAGGGTTTTAGTTCCCTTGGAAGCAGAGGTTCGACTTCCGCGAAAATCTGTAGGTCCCGGCATAACATAACCTTTGCGTCCTTGCGCCATAGAAACACAAACAAGCGTTAAGGTTTACTACTTTCTATTAATTTATATCTCCTATTCTCACACGAATAAGTGTCTATAAAAAATATTGAAATTGCTCGAAATGAATTACCATATTACGTACTTGTATCCACTGCTGATATGCTCCAATATGCTCCAATGCTGATACTCCATATGCTGCAATGTGCTCCAATGCTGATATCATTGGTTCTCGTAGTATGTTCTAGGCCCTCATTAAGTGAGGGATTAGTGCTTATCTCCTTATTTCATTTTTACATATTCTTATTTTATTCTTAATATATTCTTTTTACATATTCTTATTTTATTCTTAATATATTCTTTTTACATATTCTTATTTTATTCTTAATATATTCTTTTTACATATTCTTATTTTATTCTTAATATATTCTTTTTACATATTCTTATTTTATTCTTAATATATTCTTTTATTCTTATTTTATATTTTAATATATTCGTTTTACATACTTATATTCTTAATATATTCTTTTACATATTCTTATTTTATTCTTAATATATTCTTTTTGCACATTCTTATTTTATTTTTAATATATTCTTTTATATTCTTGTTATTCTTAATATATTCTTTTTACATGTTCTTAATATATTCTTTTTACATATTCTTATTCTATTCTTAATATATTCTTTTTATATGTTCTTATGCTAATTTTTACATGTTTTTATTTTAATTTGTGAAAGTTCTTATTTTAATTTGTACATGTTCTTATGCTAATTTTCACATGTTCTTATTATAGTTTTATATGTTCTCATTCTATTTCTTGCATATCCTCCCTTATTCAATTTTACTTTCATATTCTCATTCTCTCACTTACGCATCTCTTCTTGCTCTATTTCTTATATACACATTCTTCTATCTCATATGTACAGAAAATTTTTACGTTCATATAGCAGTTCGCATTTACTTTCCATATTAAATGAATAGAAGAGCTCCCAGTCACTGCTATTTTAAAAAGTAGACTTACTGGGACCTGGTCTAGGACCTGGGCATAAACGAAGACCTCAACTTAACACAGTTTGTTTAAAACTTACTCTAAAACGGGTGTCCCAAAACAAATTGTGCTCAAGACCTCTGAATGTTTTGAGATGGCCCTGCT
Organism: Dysdera silvatica; assembly: GCA_006491805.2. Lineage (NCBI taxonomy): Eukaryota > Metazoa > Arthropoda > Arachnida > Araneae > Dysderidae > Dysdera > Dysdera silvatica. The sequence continues at coordinate 143,727,183 of QLNU02014176.1, forward strand.
CAATACTGAAGATGTGTGTAATTATTTGCTGAATGAATCAATGAATCATTTTGCACTCCTCTATCCAGCACACGAGTCTTTCATCAAGAAAATCCAGAATTCTGCAAACAGCCGAAAATGAATTCGGGTTAGTATTCGAATCCTATTGGTTATCGGATCTTTCTTAGAGCTGACAGGTAATTAAAATTTTCCATTCTGTCAGATGGAGTTCATTCATTTTTTCGTGTCCATATGTCGTTCAATTACGGGCGGCGTATTCATCAATTTCCTGCAATTGAATTCCGTCTTCGACTATAAAAGTAAGGGTCTCTCTCTTTGTTTAACGTAATTTATGTATGTGGGGATGAGAATAGATGCTAACGAGTTTTCTCCCCGGTTTTTCGCATGATGCTCGGAGGATGTGAATTATGCGAAACTCAGCTTTTCTTCATCATCTTTGTTCTAAGCCAGATGTTTGAGAGCTGCCTGGTTGATTTAATTATTGAAATTGCTTTTTACGGAATATCTTCGTTGTATATTATTAAGTTATTTAGAAAATTAAGTACGCGCGTGGAACCGTTTATTTAGTTCAGTAAAACAGATCAGCTCATTAAATGATATTTCATATCCTGGAATTATTTTGAAAAAGAAAAATTTTTATTGGTTCTCACACGTTTGGCTCGTGGTCTCTGCTGAAATGTCAGCATGTCTTGATATGTAAGGTGACATGAAACATATATTTGATAAAGCAAAGTTTTCTATAAAATTTTTCTATATACAATTTAATAGGCTTACTAATACAGTATAAATTTTTTAAATTTGTAATTTTTAATATCAAATTCATATTGGCATGTATATTCATGAATACATATTGTAGCAGGTCCTGGGAAAATATGGCAGTTTAACAACCCAGGACTTGATATTGGAACATTTCGATTTTTTTATTCATTAGTCTCATTGCACTGATATTGTTATCAACAATTTATATTTAAACTAGAGCAATAAAACCATATTAACTATATTAATGACAGTATTATAAACATTTTTCTGTTATTCTCTTTCATCTGTGTTTAACATGCATTAAATATTAACAGAATACGGTGTTATTTAATATTATGCAAGTTATTATCAATTAATATTTTCTTTCATTTTTTGAATGATACTACAATTCCAAGAAGCAAAGCAAGGGCTATATAGTATCCTCTTCCAATAATTTTTCTCTCAGTCTTTTTTAAATAAATTTATATTGTTGGGATATTTTATTTATATTGATGTCATTCCACATCTTGGCTCCTTTGTAATTAATATTGTTTCTTCCATTCTCTGCTCGTATTTGAGGTAAGTTTAGTTCATTATATTTCCTAGCTCTGTTCCTTTCACTCTCATTGTGTTGTAATTGTATCAATTGTACATGTTTGTTTTCTTTTATTCTTTCAAACATTTTGTTCAGTATGCAGTATTTATGAACTTTAGTTAACGATAATATTTTGTGTTTTATTGCAAAATATTTCCACTGTAATTGATTGCTCGCAACTATTAATTTTATTGCCCATTATTAATAATTATAATATAATTATTAATTTTATATTTAATTATATATAATTATTAATTATATTAATTTTAAAGCACATCGAAAGTTTCAGAGCAAAATATGTGCCTCTTCCATTGAAATAACACGGAGTGTAACTTTAATTTTGGACACCAGTATATAATTGTAATATTTTCGTTTTTAATTTCGATTTAAATTTGCTTATTTTTAAGCTATCATGTATTATTTTGAAAGAACTTTCGAACAGAAAATATCCTAAAATTTAAATTCCGCGTTTGCACTTTAAAATTTGCATTATTTAAAATTTTTACGAATATGAGATTTATTTCGTCTATCGCTTTTATATACATAAACTAATTAGAAGTATTTTTTGTTCAGTTCCATTGTAATCCTTTAATATTTAAGCGACTTTAATACAAGCATATGAGTATATGGCACCTGGTTTTAAAATTTCAATACCCATCAGTTGATCCCGAAAGACACTCGAATAATGAGAGTAAAATTGGAGTTATACATAACTGAAAAGCAATATATTTGCTGCATTTAAATATAGACTTGTAGCCGATTATCGGTATGGATTAAAGATCTTAATACCTGAAATTGAAAATGAAATTTTAACTAACATTTTGCAAATATTTACAAATTTTAATTAATTTCGGCACTTTTAATTTAATTTCGGTATGGAAAGCGGGCACCGAAGATCATTTAAGAGAGAATTTTACTCATGAATATGTTTTAAATCTGTTGAGAATATTGGAAATTACCCAGAGAAATGTCGGCGAATTTCCATTGGATAATTCTGAAAATTGGGGTTTATGAGCATAGGTATTTACCTTTTTTCTCGGCAGTTCGCTTACTAAAAGGAACAGTATTTTCCAAAACTCGGGATATTTTTATACAATGGGTATAAATTTTATCTTTCACCTTCTTTATTTTTATTTTCATCCCCCCTTTCTCTCCTTTTCTCTTTGTTCTTCCTTTATTTCCTAACTTTAATAATTCCTTGCACATCATTTTGTTCTCCATCTCTCTCGAATTATTTTATCTTTAATATTATCTTAATTTTTCCCCCTTTCTTCCAACTGATCATAATAAACCTTGGCCAATAATCCGTACGTTATTGTTAAGAGCTTTCCTTCAGCGGAGTGTGTTACACAATCACAATTATCAAACTTTTACTATTAAACACTGCCTTTCGACGCCTTGCTGTGCGAGACCTTTCCAAAAATGCAGAGAGTTTAGAGAGGGGCGACATAATGTGCCTTTATTGCCTTCTTCCCGGTTCTGGCAACACGTCAAGACTCCTAAAGAAGGACTCTAAACGCAGCCATGCCCTGTTCATCGGTTAAAAATTAATATGAGTGTTATTATCAAAAACAGAGGAAAGATAATTGATAGACGTTGTTTGAAATGATATATGAGAATGACCGGTATCTTGGTTAAAACTTCGGCAGTTTTAGGCAAGGAGCCATTGTTGTTCGAATTTGTGTGTTAGCGTTTCTTTGTTTTAATTTGTTTATTTTGCTATAACATGGCTCCGGTTCTAAAAAAAATTAAGTTAAAAAAACGATTAAACCATAAACTTGTTTATGATTTTAATAGAGAGAGACAGAGAGCTTATTTTTTCGGGATAATATAATAACAGTTAATAAAATAACCAAGCACCTATTTTTTTATCCATTTTTTTTTGAGTGCTAGTTTCCCTTAAATAGTAAAATTTGCGCTATCTGGTGGTAAAATAAGATTTTATAAAAAAAACAGCTCCTTGCATACATCGTTTGCATGATAGGAGTCTGTGTTTTTCCGATGCAACAGCAGGGAAGCTGCAATTTTCCGACGAATCATATCCTCTGCTGCCAAGGGAATCACACCCCAGACCATAGTTAGCCCAAGAACGCCACGTTTTCTTCCTTACGAACAGAATTGTACCACCGTTTATCACCAGCATGGGGCAGTAAATAGATATTTGCAGTGGAATAAAATCCCAGCTGGTAATATCTAGGAAAATAAGCAGAGACATAGGCAGGCTTACATGGGTCCTTGGACATAGGGTCCGCCCACTAAAAATTTAAAATAAATTGTAAGTTTACAGATGTTGTAATGTACATATTTACATAATATGTGCTTGCCCCCCCCCCTTATATTTTCGAAAATTCTGGGTTGAGGCATTTTCTTTACCCGATTTTGTCAATCCATTTCTCCCTTAAGACAATATACAATGATTTTATTTTAAAGAAATGAAGTGAAAGCAGTCTATAATTGCAAACCAGTCTATAACGACATTTTCGTTGGCCCTGACAGATGCAGAATGTTATTAGGTCCAACGTTGTCTGTAACAATGTCTATTTCCTCTTCCTAGAAGATCGCTATACATATATAAATTTTAATATACTTTTTCTACATAATTTCTTCCATGTCTCCATTATAACGGCTTATAAACCTATGTCATACGCAAATTCCTACGAGTAAATTTGACAATAATGAAAAAATTACTTATTGATAAGTCAACTTACAATATTAAACTTCGAAGATAACAGCGTTTTCAACTCTCGTATCATCTCAAATTTTCTTACTCCATCCTCCGTTTTACTCTTGGACTCGATACAACCCTCCTCTGGGTATAGAATGGAATGTCCCTAGCTACAGGCACTTTTCTCATGATTTTTCATCGCAACGAGAATGCATGTGATTACATTTTAAATAATATTTATATGAATTCAATTAAATATATATATATATATGATTACATTGCAATTCGTTTGTATGCGATTATATTACAATCCATTTGCATTTGATTACATTGCAATACACTTGTAGTTGATTATATTCTAAATGATGTTCCTTTTACTACATATCAATCGTGTGTACCTGACTGTACTGCAATATCTTCACATTTATTGTACTACAAAAACCATGTGCAGAACACGTCATTTGTTTTGATGGTTTTATGCCTGGCCGCATTCGCAAAACCATGCTTATGAAATATCGATCTTTGAATGTGACACAAAAATTATGCCGCCCTTAAATGCCAGTGGCATTTACTTGATTAGCAACTTCCTTGGTGATTGAGCCATTCGCTGTCGTAAAATCTTGGACCCAGCTGTTTAACTATGTCGCTGTGGTCGTTTACGACGCTGATGACGTAAGGAGGAAATGCTTTGCGATTACTGATCATTTTTCGATGAAACAATCACCATCGATAATATAATTTTATCAATTTTTTTCTTCTCGGATTAAACTAATTCCAGTTACCCAAACTTTGCTCGTTTGCTCTCATTTGCGTAATTGCTGCAATTTTCTTAAAACGATATAAATACTTTACTTTTCCTGCATGAAGAAAATTTGCATGTCGGGTTTAAGGAGAACGGATCTTCATGCAATGGAGTTTAAAGCTAAAACCGAGTTTAATTGCAGAAACTTTTCAATTTCGAATCACGCTTAACTTTTATTGAAGCAAAAAATCCGACATAATCCAAAATACCTGGAATTCATCTCTAATCCAATTCATAGGGTACGACGGTCACGGTTCTGAATATAGGCCGCTGAAAACTATTCATGATATTCAGTGTTGATACCATGACTTATTTCTGGTCCGCGAGCCGAAAATGAGTCCATTAATACCCGAGTCCCTCAACGTAAATCTAATTTGGTCCACATGATTTTTTACTTGGAAAATTCTAAGGGAGCCACTTTATTATCCCTAATCATAACGTCCTTAGCCCCAGGCAAGTGATAAAATAAGCTAACAAATATGTAATAACAAATGCAAACAGCCTTTAAACTAAATTAAAAAAAATTAAATGACTTCATTCTTGTCCACTGTGAACAAACACTTTGTTAAAAATTCACAGTAATTCGTATAAGTTACGCAATATACTTCACAACGCATACATTAACATAGCACACATAATCATAGTTGTTAAACTGGCACAGTCAAACGAACTTTAAACAAAACATTTTAACTGTGAAGTCATTACCTCAAAAAATGTCTTGCTTCATTACTCCTGCATTATTTTACAGTCTTACAGACCAGTAGGTTTAAATTATCATTTCTAATGATCTGCGAAGTTAAAAAGCAACGAATGAGTAATGAAGCAATACACTTTTTTTTTTGGAAGTGATAACAAATAATGAGGTTACAGATAGTCAATATAAAGCATATATTTGTCATGTAAATTAACGTCCATTATATATAATTATGTGTTCATCATGAATAATCATGAGTTCATCACATATAATCACGAGTTCATCATGTATAATCATGAGTTCATCATGTATAATCATGAGTCCATCATGTATAATCATGAGTCCATCATGTATAATCATGAGTTCATCATGTATAATCATGAGTTCATCATGTATAATCATGAGTTCATCATGTATAATCATGAGTTCATCATATATCATTAAGAGTTCATGTATAATTATGGGTTCATCATGTATAATTATGGGTTCATCATGTATCATTGAGAGTCCATCATGCATAATTATGAGCTCATCATGTATAATCATGAGTATATCATGTATAATCACGAGTTTATCATGTATAATCATGAGTTAATTATGTATCATTAAAGGTTCATCATATACACTCATGAGTCATTGTGTATCATTATGAGCTCATCATATGTAATTATGAGTTCATTACGTATAATCACGAATTCATCATGTATAGTCATGAGTTTATCATGTATAATCAATCATGAGTTTATCATGTATAATCAATCATGAGTTTATCATGTATAATCAATCATGAGTTTATAATGTATAATCA
>QLNU02014176.1:143746847-143758501 GCA_006491805.2 Dysdera silvatica
AGGACGAAAATGACGCATGAGATGGAAATGACAATGGTGGCAGCCAAGCCCCAGTGGAATTCCAACTACTGAATTCGCATTCAGATATAAAATTTGAGAAATTCACTTTTTGTTCGCCTCTCGAGAACAGAATGCACTTTCTTTTCATTATTATTATCCTACCTCACCTAGACTTCCTTTAATTGAGTTTTATTCAAAGAATACAAGTCTTAAATTGAGAAAAATGAAGTTTTCTCGACTTATTGGAAAAGCTCCCACAAAGCTTAGTCCCTTAGACTCTGCCATTATACTTGTGATACGAACTCATCTATGGAGTTTTATTAAACAAAAATCCTTTGTTATTGATTCAATGCTCCAGCTCTAAGAGTTCATAGACGATCTATAAATTATGAGAAATGGGGGACATCACTAAATTCAATTTGAATATAATTTATCCAACACAACACCCAATTACTCATGATTTATATTGTGGGATGACTCACAAACTTTATTCCACTTTTCCCCCTTGGATTTTAATCGTCTCTTTCCTTACGTCTCAGAAACTGTGGATTTCCCTACACGTAGGGAAATTAGCCCAAAAGGAGGAAATAATACGTCATTATGCTTATAAAAAAGGGAATGGGGGATAATCTGTTATACACCTAAAAATTACACGTTGTATTTAGTTTTTTGTTTTTTTTTAATATTTATGAACGCTTTGTAATAGTTTAGTGTCCTAAGTTATGTCCTAAGTTATGAAGATACGAATAATTTGGTTATATTTTTTCTAATTATCTAGAATTTTAATGTTTTATGAAACACGTACCCTGATAATCATGGATTGACAGATGTTTGGTATATAGATTACGATGACAAATAGCATAGGTAAAAAATATCTGGGGACAACTCCTTTGAAGACTTGATGCGGTAAAGGCTAAACATGACTCTAAATGCAACTAGAGAAATATCATTTTCATCTTTAAGACGAATAAATAATTATTTATGATATTTCTTAAGTCAGTCAGAATTTAGTTATCTAGTTCTATTACACGTGGATAAAGATGCTGCAGATAATTTTAATTGTGAGGAAATAATTAATATTTTTTTGAAAAAAAAAAGCAAGTTAAAAAGGATTTTTAATATAAATTTTACTATCTGTATATAATAATAAGTTTTATTTATTTTTCACTTGCACAGTACAAATATTGAACGCTACCTGAAGCGAAATTTCAATAGGCACGAATGGTTTGACCGTACAAAGAAAGATCCCAGGAAAATATCTTCATGGGAAATATCTTCATCAACCTTAGACCACAGTTGATTAATCAAGCCAAATAATCCAAGCTAAATATACAAAATACATTCATCATTAATGCACCACGATCCACCAACTCATTACTTCATCATCAATCAATCAATCAATCAGAATTTATTTATGCATAACATCTATAAAAATGAAATACATTGGATACAAGTTAAAAATAAGACTATTTAAAACACTTGCAACCATGGCACTTTGTTTAATTGACGCTCCAAAATATATTCTTTTAATTTGGTTTTAAATTTACTTTTTGGTATCAAATGTTTGTATCTATTACGAGACCAATCTTGAAATTAAGTGTTACGTTAATTGTTTTTTTAAATTTATTAATTCCATTTAATTCTTTTGGGTCTTCTGGTAATTTATTCCAAAGGTTGGAACCCTTGAAATTAATGTTTCTTTGTTGTATTAAGTTCTGTTTCCGTTCTTATTTTCGGTAATATTAAATCATTACATTTTCGACAAGTATTTCTTTCTCTTTTGTTATTTATTTTTTCTTATTTCTAAGTGCTTATTTTTATTAATCTTTTCAAACGTTTTAATCAAAACACCATATTTTTGTGTTGCTTCTATTGGTATACTATTATATTTTATCAATATATATTTTTTTAGTCCGATCTTTTATTTTCGTTAATTAATTTCATTGCTTGTTGCTATATATTTTTCAATAGATTTCCATTGACTACACCAACGTCTTCCAATATACAATTACAATACATAAGGGGACTTTGTATCATGGATTGATAAAGTTCAATACAAATTTTAACTTTATACTTCGGTTATTATTAAGGTTAATCATAACCGAAACAAAAAATCAAATATTAGTTCACAAATATAAAGAAAGCAATATTAAAAACTAAATTTTAAATTGGATAGCCTCTCACACTCATACGTGCTTTACAATTTTCTTTTTTGAAAGCTGATAGGCGAAATTAAAGAGTGGCTGATATTTTTATCAGTTTGAAATGTAGCAAACGGATATTTGTTTCTACGTCACAGGACTAGTTACGTCATTCAGACTGGGACAAACAGTTTAAAGTGATCGTAAGCTTATGTTTTACGTTTGGGAATGTGCTTCATATTTATGATTCGTTTTGTCTAACTTAGTGCTTCTCATAGTGTGCTTTGCGGAACACTAGGTTTCCGCGACGATGCTTATTTTCATGTCTACGTTCAAGCAGTAATAAGTAATAGTCCTTTAAGTTCCCTTAAATAATATTTATAAAGTTGTTACGTGGCTAGGCATGTGGTAAGAAAGGGGTTCCGTGGCTAAGCATGTGATAGAAAGGGATTCCGTAGTTAAGCATGTGGTAAGAAAGTGGTTCCGTGCAAAGCGTGTGGTAAGAAAAGGGTTCCGTGGCTAAGCATGTGGTAAAAAAATGGTTCCATGGTTAAGTATGTGGTAAGAAAGGGATTTCGTGTCTAAACATGGGGTACAAAGGGATTCCGTAGTTAAGCACGTGGTAAGAAAGGGGTTTCATGGTTAAGCACGTGATAAGAAAGGGGTTCCGTGGCTAAGCACGTTATAAAAAAGGGGTTCCGTGGCTAAGCACGTTATAAAAAAGGGGTTCCGTGGCTAAGCATGTGGTAGAGGGGGATTCCATGGTTAAGCACGTGGTAAGGAAGGGGGCCGTATGGCTAAGTATGTGGTAAGAAAGGGGTTATGTGGTTAAGCATGTGATAAGAAAGGGGTTCCATGGCTTGACATGTGGTAAGAAAGGGATTTCGTGGCTAAGCTAGTGCTAAAAAAGGAGTTCCATGGTTAGGCATGTGGTACAAATAGATCCCGTGGCTGGGCGTAACTGGTAAGGAAGGGGGCCGTATGGCTAAGTATGTGGTAAGAAAGGGGTTATGTGGTTAAGCATGTGATAAGAAAGGGGTTCCATGGCTTGACATGTGGTAAGAAAGGGGTTTCGTGGCTAAGCTTGTACTAAGAAAGGAGTTCCATGGTTAGGCATGTGGTAAGAAATGGGCTCCGTGGCTAGGCATGTGGTACAAAAGGTGTTCCGTGGCTAGGTATGTGGTAAGAAAAGGGTTCCATGGCTAATCATGTGGTAAGAAAGGGATTCCATGGCTAGGCATGTGGTAAGAAAGGGGTTCCATGGCTAGGCGTGTGGTAAGATAGGGGGGGTTCCACAGAACGTAAAGTTTGCAAACCCCAGTGGTCTGAATAAACCAAAAGCACCCACTTACGAAACGAGCTCTATCTAGAATTGACGAAGGAATTAAAATACGCATGTACGGTGGTTGGATTCTGCAAAAGCTAAGAGATTCTAAAGCGATCCTAGGATCATTTCTCACACCTGATCATGAGGGTTACATGTCAGTGATGCATTAAGGGAATAAATTTCCAATTTAAGGAATTAATAATTATTAATATATTCGTTAATTAATTAATTCCATAAATTCATAAACAGCTCATTATAATTCCTGTCAATTATTGTTTATAAAATTAATAATAATTACCCGAAATTTAAAACGAGTCAGATTCAGAATTAATCCGAGCAGTTTGTTGCCTGAATCGTGTTTATGTCGATAAGAATAATCCAGACAAAGCTCCTGATAATATTTTTCAAATCAATTTCAAGTGACCTCAGGCGATCAGGGTCATCTGACGTTAAGAATTTTAGAAGTTCATTATCAAAGACATATTTAAATTCCAATTAGCAGCTGTTTCGATCTTTTCAGACAGTGATTAAGAACAAATCAAAATCTTATCTCACCTTGCATTCTCTTCTGTAAACGGATTTATAAAATGTGGAAAATCTTAAATGGAAAATAATAACGTATCATCAGCGAAAAATTGCTGTTTGTATTCGTTTTCACACAAACAGCAATAATTGCATACAAACAGCAATTTATTTCACATTACATAACAATAACTGCAGAGTGTTAAATTTAGTTTATTTTAGCTCGCAGCAGGGAATGAAATAGGTTTATTAGAGAAGGTTGGTTTGTTATTTTACTGTGCGCATAGGTAACTACGGTAATGATATGCCTGAAATTACGGTTTTCCCACAAATCCAAACTTGCTTTGCTTAAGGCAGTGTTTCTCAATCGCCGAGCCATAGTATCAATTTTATTGGGCCGCAAATAATTACGAAAGCATTTAATAATATAAGGAAATTCGAAAATTTAATAACCTTTGAATCAGCGCCATCTGTCGGTTCGAAATGGTATAATGGATTCAATTCATATTGATACGTGGTCTATTGATTTCTCTGGGTCTCACAAGAGGGTGTCCTTTCGGAGGTCTTTCTTACTCAAATGCATTGTAAAAGAATCAATGTAACTATAATATTCATTTAGTAAAATTTAAAATATGTTCATTATTGAAAATGTGAATCGTAATATAGAAATTTATTTATACGTTAGCGACATCTATTGGTTTATCATTGAAATCACATTTGTGAGTGCGTTTTTGAGCGCAAACAATCGGCAATCTATTGTGCTTTCCTAGTGTAGACATGATAAAAGAGCACATAAAAGATGAACATTCAATAACAGAATACATATTAAGTGAATATACAACAAAACTGAATTCATATCAAGTCAATGTTCAACAACTGGATATATATCAAGTGAATATATATTAAGTGAATACATAACAAGTAAACATGCAACAGCTGAATGCTTTCTAAGTGATTGGGCGCCAACGGCATAAAAATATTGGTATGGAAAAATATACCAGTAGAAGGCAGTTTGTTTAGAATTGGAGGGGGACATGGAACCCTAATACCAACATTGGGGGGAAGGGTCCCCCCTGTCCCCCGCTAACGGCGCACGTGATATGACAAATGATAACAGTGAACATACAACAACTGAATACGTGGCAAGTGATCACATAGTAAGTGAACACACAACTGCATACATAGCAAGTAAATATACAACTGCATATATATAGCAAGTAAATATACAACTGCATACATAGCAAGTGAATATACAACTGCATGCATAACAAGGGAATACTTACAATTGAACATACAACTGCATACATAACAAGGGAATACTTACAATTGAACATACAACTGCATACATAACAAGGGAATACTTACAATTGAACATACAACTGCATACATAACAAGTGAATACTTACAATTGAACATACAACTGCATACATAACAAGGGAATACATACAATTGAACATGCAAACAACTGAATTCTTTCCATGTAGAAATGATAATTGATATGAAGTGAAAATGACAATTAAGTGCATAGCAAATGAATATCCAACAACAAATGCATAATAACGAGGTTTAACGGCAAATACTAACTGTATTTGCCGTAATTTTAACCTCCATAACTCAAAATTCAAGGGAAAATGTTTTTATTTTGAGTTGTGTGTTTTTTAAATTATCAAGGTTCCAAGAGCGTTCAAAGGGTATTTCAAGGGGACGGAAAATCGCTTTGGTTTACCAAACAAAAACTTCGAGATATGGAGATTCTCCTGTATCTAATAGTAACTGCATTCACAATAAAATCTACTACGAATGAACATATAACGAATAAATATGTAATACGTGAAGATAATTTTAAACAAATGCTTGTAAATGTGAAAACAGACAATACATATCATAAATATTTACACATAATGAATAACACAGTATAGGCAACTTTCTATCATCGTCCGAAATCTATAACAGAGATAGAGTTTTTACGTTTAAGCTACAATAGCTAAAGTATTCCATATATTTGACCAATTTTCGAAAACATGCAAAAGTTGTTAAAACTCAAACCCAAACCAAGATTTTACAACTTCAAAACTAGAAACAGAAAAAGACCTCGCTTGCAAAAAAGTAAAAACAAAACAAAAAACAATCGGAATGAAAAATAATGGTTTTCAAATTACGACTTAAGTATATCTGTTGTCCTCAATTAAAAACAATAACAAGTCTCTACAAGCCTTATTTTGCATGAAACTCAATTACTCAATGAAACGTTACTAAATGCAATGAGTGGGCTTAATTATATGTTTACGCGTCGGTGAATTTAATGCATCGCTGGTATAATTAAATATTTAATTTCTCGATCAAAGCCCCTGCCTCTTACGACGTGGAAGCATCTTTTCATGTTGAAGAAAATACTTTAGAAACTTCTTAAATTTACACGCATGGTAAAACTTCAAAAGGGAATAATATTTACAGCTTTTGTCTATAATAAGCGATACCAATCACATTGTCATCAAGGAGAGAAAGTAATAAACAAACCAACAAAGAGTGAAGAATAAACTAACACTAAACAAACCAACAAAGAATGAAGAATAAACTAACACTAAACAACATCAAAGAGGGAGGAATAAACGAACACCAATCATCACAAAGAGAAAAAGAAAATTATACAAGAGAAAGTGAAAGAATACCCGAACACCACTCATTATAGAAGAAAGAAAAGAATAACTGAACATCAATCATCACTGAGAGAGAGAAAAAAATAGAGAGAAAATAACTGGGCACTAATAAAGACAGAGAGTAGAAAGGAGAGAATAATCAAAAAATAACCAATCATTACAAAGAGATAAAAAATAAGAAACATTAATAATTACAGAGAGAGAGAATAATAAAAAAAATCCAGTAATCACGGTGAGAGAAAATAATAAACAAGCACCAGTAATCAAACAGATGGAAAATAAACAATAATCACCGGAAGCAAAGAAATAAACAAACACAAATAACAATAACAAATAACAAAATCATAAAGAAGGAAAGTGTGCAATAAACTTACGAGAAAGAGAGAGAGAGGAAGAGAGTAATAAATAAATAAATATCTTACTCATCATCAGGAGAGAAAGTAAACAAAGAACGCCAGTCATAAAAAAAGTAACAAATAAACGAAAATGCCCAATCATCAAAAGTATAGAGGTAATCTGGCGGGGGCAATGGGGGGAAGATGCCCCCAGTTGTTTTAGAACAGAGGCAAAATCGTATTATTTTCTACCTAATATTCGACCTTTGTCCCCCACCCCCAAGTTACGTCTATGATCAAAGTAAGAAATAAATGTGGATCAAACCAACTAATAAAAAGTAATAAATTTCAACTTTATACGATAACTCTACGTTTCACAATCCGCCACAAGTAGCAAAGTTGTATCGATAACGAAGGAGAAGTAATCATTCTGTACTAGTATGGCTATGAAGATCTTCTATTAACTTCTGTTAAATGTTTTGCGTTTCAGAGCCGTTTACAGGTGACTTTTTAAACCAAATTTTTTGATACCAAAAAAATCCGATTTCCTTAAAAATCCTTTCTTGAAAACCGCACTTCTTTATCATCATTTATACCATTTTTAAAATTTTAAAAATTCTTACAAACATTTGACGCATGCTGTATTATACGAATTTTCTGAATGCTATTAGCATCTGCTAACCGTGGTTTTAGTTAGCCACCAGGAGGCACACTAGCATTAATGAAAGTGCATTGCTTTTTATCGGGCACGATGTGCTTTGCCGTTACCATCTGTCTGATTAATTATCATGCATTCTACCCTATTTTATATATGCACTCTTCTATTATTGATATACAACATAGTAGCACCTATTATTTTACAAGGGGTAGTAGTCACTTCATGTTAACCTGGCTACTAGTGGATACTTATTCAGTCGTAGTCAATGGCGGATTTCTAAGTAGACACACAAGACACAGGCCTAGGGGCGGCATCAAAGAGCTTAAAAATAAAATTTTCCAAACTGGACAATGTTGAAAATAATGTTTCTTTTTAATTATTGCCTTGTTCCCCCAACAGCGATGATACAGGCGACTACTTGAACTTTTCTGCAAATAAAAACTACAGAATCGAAAGACAAAGAGATATGACCATATGATCATATTGTTTACATTACAATATCCGATACTTCCCACCAGAAGCAGATGTACCTGGTATCAACACGTGGAAATCACCATTAGTTGTTGATGTTAACTTTCTGCCTTTTAGAAAAGCCAGAACGGAAACGTTTTGCAGGAGTCATTCAAGGTAAACAAAACAATGGTTGATGTTGGCAATAGGCTTTCTGTGAAAGATGAGCCGCCTTTCATATCTATCACAGTTACTGTGCAGTTTCGGGCTCCTATTTATTTTGATAACACCGCTCTTTCATTATAATTTTATATTTGTGATTGTGTTCACTTCTTTTTTTTTCTTTTACCAACCAGATCAAATGAGATGTTCCAAGAATCCATACTAAAATTATTGTGGATTCAAAAAGTGTCTCAAATCCACGAAGTCGGAGACTATGGTAGCAATAATTTCGAGTTGTATCTTATTAATTTGAATAATTATATGAAAAATCTCCTTTACATATCAAATGTTAAGAGTATGATACGTTTTTTTTAAACAAATATTCCTTTCTTTGTAAAGGAGGGAGGGGGCGGCAGTACAGGCTGTGCCTAAGGGCGGCAATTTTATAAATCCGCCACTGGTGGTAGTAATGCAAGGGGCTGACATCCTTCTACACAACACATAGGGTGATTGGTAGACATGTTTAGCTTGTATATTTCTGTTATTCGCTCATTGGTATCTTTGAAATTCAGTTAGATTTAATATAGAGATCGGCATTATGTTATACACTGAAGTGCCAGAAAAATTGGTACACCTAGATAATATCGTGTAGCAACCCACCCACCCCGCCTCCCACCCCTCGCGCACGCTAAAGTGCCGCAACACGACGTGGCATGGACTCGACTAATGTCTGAAGGTATCCTGGAGACAATTCACACCAGGAATCCTGCAGGGCAGTCCACAAATCCATAGGAGTGCGAGGTGGTGGAGATCTCTTCTGAACAGCACGTTGCAAGGCATCCCAGATATGCTCGATAATGTTCATGTCTGGCGATTTAGGTGGCCAATGGAAGTGTCTAAAGTCAGAAGAGTGTTCCTGGAGCCACTCGGTAGCAACTCTCGATGTGTGGGGTGTCGCATTATCATGCTGAAATTGTCCAAGTCCGTCGGAATGCACAATGGACATGAATGGGTGTAGGTGATCGGACATGATGCTTACGTATGTGTCACCTGTCAGAGTTGTCTCTAGACGTATCAGGGGTCCCATATCACGCCAACTGCACACGCCCCATACCATCACAGAAGCTCCACCAGCTTGAACAGTCCCCTGTTGACATGTAGGGTCCATGGATTCATGAGGTTGTCTCCATACCCGTACACGTCCATCCGCCTGATGCAATTGGCCCAGACGAGGTGTAAAGCTTTGTGCCGTGCAGTCAACAATGGTACACGATTGGGCCTTCGGCTCCGAAAGCCCATATCAATGATGGTTCGTTGAACAGTTCGCACGCTGACACTTGTTGATGCCCCAGCATTGAAATCCGCGGCAATTTGAGGAAGTGTTGCACGTCTATCTCGTTTAACGATTCTCGTCAGTCGTCGAATGTCCCGTTCTTTCAAGGTCTTTTTCCGGCCGCACCGCCCTCGGAGATTTGATGTTTTACCGGATTCCTGATATTCACGGTATACCCGTGAAATGGTCGTACGCGAAAATCCAAATTTTGTCGCTATCTCGGAGATGCTATGTTCCATCTCTCTTGTGCCGACTATAACGCCACGTTCAAAATCACTTAAATCTTGATAACCTGCCATTGTAGCGGCAAGAACCGATCTAACAGCTTTGCCAGACATCTCTTGTCTTATATAGGCGCTGCCGACCGCATCGCGTTACGCTGATTGGTTGCAAAGCTCCGTTATTTGCATACGCACGCCTGTACCAGTTTTTCTGGCACTTCAATGTATTTATCATTGTAGTCCGGTTATTATTTGTTGCACCGTTGAACTTTACGTTGACACTTCATCTGGTCAAGCCGACAATTGCTCAGATTTTTTCCGCTTATCCCACTGTCCAGGGCAAATGTACTTAATATGTTATGCATTATGTAGGACGATATTGATATTGTTTTTTATCTCTTTTTTTCGCCTTGTCCTGTAAACAAAATTGTACAAATTAAAAAAAAAAAATGTCTAAAAATCGTAAATTTACTTTAAAAAATGAAGGAGTAGAAATATTTTTTTCCATTGTTAATATTTTTTAATTTTATGGAATTTATATATCTATACGCACAGTAAAACCTCCATATAACGAATTATATTATATGGTTCTTTGAAAAATTTCGTGATATAAAAAATTCGCTCGGTGGAAACGTTGTAGTAATATAACATATTAGTGCAATATGATACCACAATTAAAATCCCGTTTTTCAGTAAACGAGTATTTGACATAAATAATCTTTTGACATAAATAATCTTTTGACATAAATAATCTTCTTAATTTCATCTCTATTTGAACAGCTTGAACCCTCATATTCAATTTACGTTATAGGAAGAAGATAGAGGTTCATTACCCTTCTTAGATGTTCGGATAAATAGAGATGTGGATGGGCGACTGTTGACTACGGTGTTTAGGAAACCAACACATACTGATAGGTATCTTGACTTTCGTTCTCATCACCCGGCATCACACAAAGCATCTGTCATTAGAGCCTTGCACCGACGAGCCTTTACACATTGTTGTAATGATGACCTTCGCAATGTTGAATTACGACGCAACAAAAGCGTGTTGAAAAAGAACGGTTACCCGACTAAATTTATCGCTCGTAACCAATGTGGTGTTAGTGGTGGAAACAGGAATGTAGAGGATGAGACTAGGAAGACATCAGTGGTTTTGCCATATGTGGCGGGTGTCTCAGAAAAGCTGTCTCGAATTCTCAGTTGTGTGAATGTTAAGACCTACTACAAACCTGTCTACACCCTGCGTGATCTATTACTTAAAGTTAAGGATCGCGTCCCTGAGGAGGAAAAATCTGGTGCTATTTACCAAATACCGTGTGGAGACTGTGACAAGGTGTATGTTGGACAGACGGGAAGATCGATACGTCTACGAGGGAAGGAGCATATGCGTGCGGTAGCTAGGGGAGACGATTCAAACCAGTTGGCTGAACATGTCTTCAGGGAGGGTCACGAACCAGATTGGCATTCGATGAAAATATTACATCAGAATGTGACGAATCTGGGGAGTAGACTTTTTCTGGAATCATGGGAAACCTACGGTTTGAGGAGTCGTGCAATAAACATCGCAAAACCTCTACCAGAACCTTACAGGATTTTTGCAAAACCTCGAGTTGGGGGTGTTCATCTGACATCGTCGGGTGCGGGGGCTTTCCCGGCGAGGGTTTCCCCGATTGGGGTTTCCCCAGCTGGAAATGCTCCGCACCAAATGGCGTCAGATGGGGATTCCCAACATGCGGGTATATAAGCTTAGGACTTTCACGAACTCTTCATTCTGCCTTCACTTGACAAAGGGAGCAGTTGGCTCCCGAAACGTCGTGTTTTTAAACCTTACGCCAGTGTCAAAATAAC
>QLNU02014176.1:143758601-143780769 GCA_006491805.2 Dysdera silvatica
TATGATCATAATCGACGAAATATATATTTAATTGTAATTAAGAAAATATATGTCTAAATGTAATCACCAAAACGTATATTAATATAAAAAAATACTTCGTAAATTTTGTTTCGTTTTGTGTAAGCATTTTGGCATTAATTTTTAACGTTCTTCGGTTATATAAATTATGTGTGATTCTTTCCTACTATATTTCCTGCTTGATTTCGTGACTAAGTACTCGCGGGCGACATGCGAATAACGACAAAAGTAAAAGTAAAGAGATTTTTTCTAACGTAGATTGCAACTGAAACACAATTAATACTAATAATTTAAAATCACGTATTTTGCGAATACTTATTTTCACTAAAAGTACAAAAAAATGTACGGCCAAAAAATGTAAAATAACCATCGTGGAAGACATCATTAAGGTGTGAACAAAAGTAGTTGTGCTCAATACAACCTGCATTCAGATTTCGTGCATATAAAAGGATGGATATAAAGCATGTGGATTTGTTTCTATTGCCCCTAAACATCATATGCCACTAAAATATGCAATAGTCCATTTAAGAGTTAACTGAATGAACTACTGCGTGTTTCCGTTAAAAAAAAGTAATTGCGTTACATAAATACATTATATAAATATGCACGAAGTGCCAGAAAGGCTGGAAGGATTATCTCCAAATCCCAGAACACGCCACCATTCCCCTGCATTATGCGAAACCTTCCGTAATTGAAGTACACTTAAAGGCAGATATTTCATAAATTTCTTGCCATGAAATTCGCAGTAAAAAAGGCAGTATGCTACTGTTCTGTCGACTTTGAAATATTGATAGTCAATGCAAGGAAGGAGGGTCAATTTATCACCAAAATTCACAGGAAATATGGATTTCATATACAACCTATTTTAAAGGTATACCATGACCATAAGCGGATTTAGGGGAGGAACCCGGGGCGCCATTTCTCTTGTTAATTGTAATTTTATATCATTATCCTCTCTTTTGCCATTTATCAATTGAATTTTCAAAAGAATAATAATAATGTAAATAAATAAACATATTTGCTTATTCAGAAATAAATGGAAAGTTTTTGCTAGGTGAATTTGAGCGATTGTTAGAAAATGGATGATTTCAATCCTTTCAAAAAAATTCAGTTTTCAGGGGGCGGGTAGATTTTGAGAGGATAGGAAAACACAAAGAGATTTATTTCCTAAGCTATACAGTGTTCAACATAGCAACGAGGCCACCTTATGGGAATTGGAGGGGTGACCCCCAGTTCGTGGAAACGTTCCTTTTGGCGATGTTCCTCCCATTTGGGGGGATATCTCCAAAAGTACCTTTTCCACTAAGAAGCCGCTAATGAGGGGAGATATTTTGCCACTGTAACACGCACTTGTTAACGCTATTCTGGGATTATAGCACAATAATCGTTTCCCAAGGCAGTAAACAAATTTTGAAATCGACACCACATCGTCTGAGAGAAAAATCTGATCAAACTTATAGGTCATAACAATAAAACCAGTTCCTGACTGAACAATGTCAATAAAGTCACTCAATTCTATACGTATAGTAGACCCTTGCATTTGTAAGTAGTAGGTACCTATTTTGTGCGCTCTGTACTTATGATGAAAAAAATATATTTATGTATATACAAAATTTTTAAATAAAGGTAATGTGAAATTATTATAGACAAAGAGTGATGCATATAATATTATATAATTAAACTAAACAGTTATAAAATAGATGCCTTAAAAATGAAAAGGCAAACTTCATTGCAAGCGTTTCTTCAGAGTAGAAGAGTTAAATCGAGTGATCAAATAGATTCTAATGATCTTTCAACTGAAGATTCAAACAAGGAATTACCACAGGAAAACCGCAAGAAATTGAGTACTTTACAAGCAAATAGCTCACTAGCTGAGGTATGTTCTTTCAATTTTGTGTTTATTACAGAAATAGACTATATGCAGGGGCGGACTAGACCACCCGCCCCCGGGCTGATGCGCCCTCGTGGGCGATAGAACTCGAGCCCTCCGAAAATCCATGGTATGCGCCCTTTGAGAAGACCGAGTCCGCCCCTAGTTCGACTTTATTTATTTTTACAAATATTTTTAAGCAGTTTAAAAATTGCATTGAGCACCCTAATATGTATCATCATTTTTGTAATTTAATTTTTATATAAATGTGATTTTTTTTTAATTTTTAAAAATTAGTCATGAACGACAATTTTTAAATTGTCAAATGTCAAAAAATCAAAATTTTCAGTAAACTGTTATCGTGATTAATCTGTAAATATTTTCATTCTGAAAAGATTGAAAATGTTTGTGTTTTCTCAATAACAGCTTTTAATTAATTAAAAATTGCGATGAAATGAAAATTATGTAGCTAAATTTTTTGAGAAGCGTTGTTGGGTTACCACCATGCTTTATAATTTGGAAACATGTTACTCTCAAAACAGAAATATAATTTTTTGCTTTAATTTCCCATTTAATCATTTAAATTTTGGTGGGTATCAAACAAAAAAAAAAAAAAAAAGTTACAATGTTTTTTCGAAAATAGAATTTTTTGTAAAATCAAGTAACTCTCACATAATAAGGGAGTTTATAAATTAATATTAACCTATATAATATTAAATTAATATCTACCATACATTGCATATATCAGCTAATAATAGAAAAGCGATATTATGAAAACGAGCATAGATTAGCTGGGGGAAGGGGAATCTACATTATATCACTATATTATATAATTAATGAAACTAATTAATTAAAATAATCAATTCAATATATATATATATGAAGAAATCAAACAGCTCAATACAAAGGGGAAACAACATATCAAGCTCATCATGGGGGATTTCAATGCAAGAATTGGACAACAGGAACAAGGAGAGACATCGGTTGGTAAATACGGATACGGGGAAAGGAATGAACGTGGCGATCAACTCATCGAATTTGCAGAAGCTGAAAATCTTAGCATCATGAATTCATTTTTTAAGAAGAAACCGCAAAGAAAATGGACATGGAAACACCCCAATGGAGGAACCAGCGAAATTGACTATATCCTGGCAAACAAGAAATCAATTATTGAAGATTGCAGCGTACTGAACAGATTTAATACTGGAAGTGATCATCGAATGGTGAGATGTAAAATGCACTTAAATACTAAACTAGAAAGGCAGAAGCTCATTAGGAAACAAGTATGTAAGAGGGTGGATTTAAAGAAATTAAAAGAAAATACCGAGGCATTCAAGTTGGAATTAAAAAATCGCTTTTCTGCACTGGAAGGACTTATTGAAGAAGTTGACATCTCAGAAGCAAATGAAAACATTGTTAAGACAATAGTTGAAACTGCTGGGGAAATTGGTGGTGTAACCTGTAAAAAGCACAATAGCAAATTATCTGAGAAGACGAAACAGCTCATGAAAAGGCGAAGAGATATGAAGGTGGACAATCAAAATACCAGTTCCAGGATTGAGTACATAGAACTTTGTAAAACTCTGCGCAAAAGCATGAAAGAAGACATAAGAAAATTCAACTGTGAGCTAGTAAGGAAAGCCATTGAAAATAACAAGAGCCTTAGGGTTGTTAAAGGAAGTTTATCTGTTGGGAAGAAACACATCATTGCATTAAAAGGAGAGGATGGCACCGTAACAAGAAATAGGGAAGAAATACTTAGAAGAGTTGAAGAATTCTACAAAAATCTATACGAAAGTAACAGTGGATTAAACGAAGACATTGAAATAGTCGAAGGAACAGCTCCTAAAATCTTAAAAGAAGAAGTTTCATTTGCAATAAAAAGTATGAAGAAAGGAAGAGCCCCTGGTGATGATGGTATTACATTAGATATCCTAAAAGAAGCTGGAGAATATGTAGAAGACATACTTGCAAAATTCTTTACCAAATGTCTTAACAGCGGTAACATACCAAACCAATGGGATTCTGCAACAGTAATTCTTTTGCATAAAAAAGGTGATAAAGAGGATTTGAAAAATTACCGACCAATTAGCTTGTTACCTGCTATTTATAAAATCTTCACAAAAGTGCTAACACATCGCCTGCAGAAAAAATTAGATGCAGCTCAACCAAGAGAACAAGCTGGATTTCGAAGTGGATTCAGTACAGTGGACCATATTCAAGTATTAAGAGAATTAATTGAAAGAACACATGAATATGAACTTCCATTGTGTGTGGCATTTATTGACTATGAGAAGGCCTTTGACTCTATTAAAACATCAGCAGTCATCAACTCTTTAAGATCAACAGACATTGAGGATGTGTACATTGACATGGTGAAACGTGTGTATAAAAATGCAAGTGCAAAATTTCGGTTACATAAAGATACCAAAACTATCAAACTTGGCAAAGGGGTGAGGCAGGGAGATACCATTTCTCCAAAACTTTTTACTTCAGCTTTACAGATGATTTTTCAGCAGATAAATTGGAATAACAAGGGAATAAAAATAAATGGTGAATATTTAAATCATTTGCGGTTTGCTGATGACATTGTTATTTTTTCAACGAACCCATTAGAACTCCAAGACATGGTACAGGAGCTCTCAACTAGAAGTAAAGAAGTTGGACTCAAGATGAACCTACAAAAAACTAAGATCATGTTCAATAATTTCGTAGAGGAAACAAAAATACAAGTTGACAACATTGAGCTAGAAATTGCTGATTCATATATTTACCTTGGCCAGCTGATTTCAATGGATGGCAACATTATGAAAGAACTCAACAGACGTATTAAACTTGGCTGGAGTGCATTTGGAAGAAACAGTTTTATCCTGAAGGGGAAATTGCCTTTGTGTCTAAAAAGAAAGGTCTTCAACCAGTGTGTATTGCCAGTCCTCTCTTATGGATCAGAGACATGGAGTCTAACAGTTGGAGCAATACGAAAGTTACAGACAACGCAAAGGAGCATGGAGAGGTGCATGCTTGGAATAACTAGGAGAGATCGAAAAAGAAACACTTGGGTGAGAGAGCAAACTAGAGTAGAGGACATCATTGTTAAAGTAAAAGGGCTGAAATGGCGATGGGCTGGGCATATTGCAAGAAGAACTGATCAACGATGGACAACAGAAATTCTGAACTGGATTCCAAGAGACCACCGAAGACCTAGAAAACGTCCTCAAACTAGATGGGTGGATGAAATAAGAAAACAGGTTGGGGTGACGTGGAAGCGAATTGCTCAGGATAGACTTGTGTGGAAAGCATTTGGAGAGACCTTCATCCAGCAGTGGATAGATAATGGTTGAATATGATGATGATATTAAAAATTATGTATAAATACAAGTTGATCAAGACATCAAATAGTTCTGATGCTTCTACAAATAGCTTTTTATTTGAGTGTGTTTAATAAAAATATTTTATAGTCAATTGATTATTCGATTCCGTTTGGGGCCCATGGCCCTCCATAACCCTGGCCTAGAACCGCCACTGATTGTGGGAGCGCAATTGTGTTAACCTTAGGTAGAGTCAAAATATTCACCATTAGCCAGTTTTGTGCATCGAAATGTATATGGATGGATGGACGGATGTACAGACAGACAGGCAGGCAGGTAGGCAGACACAGACAGACAGACAGCATGCAAATAGCCAAAATTACGTAGACGGATCCAGGCATCAAAGTTGAACCTTTTTTATCACTTTTCTTTAACGCATCAAAACCCCGTTTATTCCAATCTCGGTATACCGAAATTCTGGATAATCGAGGTAAAATGAAACAAGATATTTATTTGATTGATAAAGGGAATATAGTAGTTCTTGAAATGTCACGGATCCCTTTTACAGATGGTATGTTTTATCTTCTTATTTTGTCTTTTAGATTCAGTCCAGTGAAAAAAAAAAGTTGTTATTTATTTTAATGCAATAATATTAATAATAATAAATTTTATTTATCTGGATGATTGAAGTAAATAAAACGAGATATTTATTTATAATTAATAAAGGAAATATGGTAGTTCTTGAAATATCATAGATCCTTTTGCAGATGGTATCTTTTATCTTCTTATTTCGTCTTTCACATTCAAGTCCAGTAACAAGAAAAGAATTTGTTATTTATTTTAATACAAAAATATTAATGATAATAAATTTTACTTATAAGATCAAAAGGCAAAAATAACATTGCATACCATTATACACACTGAGTTGCATAATTATATATAATACATTTTCAATAGAATGATTACACAATGTAAGTTGGTGCCATATGATTTTGAGAGGAAGAAGCCATAAAAGGATGATGATTTGATTTTGCGATAAAACTGAGGTCCACATTAAAATTCACGAAGATCAGATAAAGATATAAGAAGTGGAAACTACAGCAAATAATGATAAGACTATTCAAAAATACAAAGTCTCAATGTATACACACGTAGCAATTATGTAGATATTTATTGCACAAAACTAATATGTAGTTAGGTCAAAAACAAACAAACACCCTAAAAAATTATGAATATTTAATATAAAAACACTGTCATTTATTTTTTTTAATCAAGTACAAAATGTAAAGCATAAAAGCGCAATAAGCACAAAAGTTATTAATAATATTTAATAACTTTTAAACTTAAAAACTAACTTTATAATTAATAGATATTGAACTCTCTATTGTTTTTGGTCTGTCTGTCTGTCCGCAATAAAAAAGAGTGAGGTAAAGGTCTTCCGCAAATGCAATAATGATGATAATTCAAGAATTAGAGAGTTACGGATTAGAGAGTCGTGAATTAGAGAGTTGCGATTAGAGATTTGCAAATCAGAGAGCAGCTGATTAGAAAGTTGCAAATTAAAGAGTTGCGAATTATAGAGTTGCGAAAAGTAAAGACAAACAAAAACTTTACCAATTTGATTATAGGATTCCAGTATTTAAAGAGCAAGGTTTACGGGAATTTAAAAGGTTCTGACTTAAACGTTATATTGTTTTACATGTAATATACCTTACAATACTGTAAAACGAAGCAGTTATTTGAATACATTAATAAAAGTGTCAGTTTCTTTATGTCGTGTCTTCAGGATAGTTCACAAATCATTTCTGGGCTTTTCGGTCCAAGAAGGTGAATTGAAGTGAACGATCAGCAAGATTAACTACTCTTGTTATCATTTTGAAATCCTCATAGTGGTATTCAACTTTAAACCTCCTGATGATCTGAACGGAAAATAAAGAAAAGAGACATTAATAACAGCCATACATTTTTAATTCAAATTAGTTTTATATGATAAATTGCTCTCAAGAGAAAGCTTGATTTCTCGATGCCTGGGGAACCGAATCCACACAACCACTAGATAACCAATGTAGTGCTCTTTCCATTGAGCTATAGGCGACGACCAACCTCCCCTCTTCGAACGAATATAACGTTTCACTCTCCACAAGTTCAAATTAATGGGGCAGTACCTGGACTGCATTTCGAACCAAAAGAGAAACCCAATGAGAAATCACCTTTCACAAAATATAGACGTCAACACTCTCGTTAGCGCGCTCAAAAATAAACATAAAATAAAAATTAAATTAAAATTAAAAAAAAAGGTAATTTGTCATTGAATATGACGTAACTGATCACCACGAGAGATTATTCCTGACACTCTCTCTGTCACCCAAATTAGAAATACTGCATCTAAA
This sequence comes from Dysdera silvatica, assembly GCA_006491805.2. Lineage (NCBI taxonomy): Eukaryota > Metazoa > Arthropoda > Arachnida > Araneae > Dysderidae > Dysdera > Dysdera silvatica. The sequence goes on from QLNU02014176.1 coordinate 143,766,188, forward strand.
ACTACAATTCCATTTGAATCTTTGACGCACTGGCGTACGCAGGGGGGGGTGTTGATGGGGTTATAACCCCTATTGCAATAAGGCGTTGTATGTTTAACATAGGAATAAATGGGTTGTAGCTCTGTAATCCCCATTGAGCCTATAACCCCCTTAATGAACCTTCTGCATATGCCTCTGCTTTGACGTCATTTCAAACTACAGTTCATTCATTCGATTTGAAAATAATTTTGAAGCTCGAGTCTGACGAAATATATTTTTTTCTATAGTTTCATGTTTTGCTGTATAATGTTTATATACCTGTACTATTAACAAAGCATAATTTTTAGAAATTTTAATGTCTGCTGAATATTTTTTCGTTTTGTTTTCGATTTTTGGATTCTTCGCGACACTCACATCACCGCGGACAGTAGAGAGTTGACTATCGTGATTGCCTGTTACCCAACTCAGAATTCAGCACTTTGATCTACTTTCACCGATTTCCAAAGAAGTCGTTAATCAACTACTCAGGAACGATACCAGATCAACTGACGTGAGGTGGTTGGTCATTACGATGGATGCTCACATAAAAATATGATTTTAATATAAGACTTTTATAGTTACTATCATTACAAATTCCAGGCGTTTGACTATTTAGTCATTAACCTTCGAGCTTTCAAATATTTGTTAATAATATCTTGAGAATTTTTTAGTGAACTGCACACGTTAAGATGATTTGATGTCATTGGTTGGTTGCTGTTGCACAGCTTGCAATCAGGGTTACAGTCAAACCAAAGTCGAACAAGTATGCCTGAAGACAATCGTGTCCAGTTAACATGCGAAATTTTGCAACGGCGGCAGTTCTGGGAGTATCCGGAATAAGTGATTTAGAATGGAGAAACACATTTTTATAGTAATTTGAAGTATAAAGGAGAAATGGAAAAATTCCTTTTTGAGGTATAATTGGAAACTAAGGAAGGGGACAAGTTGGCATAATTTGCCTTTGTATCATTTTTCTACAACGTTAACAGAACATTTAATTAAAACAATGGAATAAAATTTTATATTTTTGATTAGAAAGAATTCTTAAACTATTTTAAATTGATGATCTTTTTAAAGGTAATTCTGTTGACCTAAAGGATAGCTTAAAACTAAAAGTTTTCCAAGATAAAAACATTGATAAGGATGAGGATCCTGATTTTAAGATTAAATAAAGGAGCTTTCATGCAACTCCTAACCGATATAAATAACCAGGTGATTTCTTACAACAGTTATTATCGAGTTTACACTTAAAAAATGTAATTTTAACCGGATTTCTCTGTATAGGCCGGAACACCCGTACTCGATTAATTAGAAATAATAAGCTAAAGGTGACAGCGACATAGCTTATCACGGAACTGAAGATAAGATAAGAAAAACTTCAGGAGAAAATTCAGGAGAACCACACATAGATAACATATGCTCTAATATATTGCTGAATATAGAATAGTTTACCTGGGTAGCAATAGGTAAAGACTATTACGTCTGACAGAGCCCATGCTGCCCCAGGTAGAGATGGGGCATCATGGACTATGTCAGTCTCCCTTCCTTCCTCCTTACTATCAATGAAAACCCTTGAGGGGGAGGATTTTCATTGATAGTAAGGAGGAAGGAAGGGAGTTCCATATTCCGGAAGCATAACAACCCATTCGCGCCAGCTCCTGATTGGTTCTAGAAAATTCAGGTATGTTGTTGCTTGCTGTTCTTGTAAGATGTGTGTGTGATTGGGTAATTGAAGAGAAATGATCTTAGGATGCCGTGAAAGTTTAATAACATTGAACATGAATGTGGAGGCTTTAAAATAGAGAATTTCATCATTTGAGAGAATGCGAAAACGTTCCGCAATTTTCAAAATATCAGAGGTAGATCTTTGGCAGGGAAGAAGGCCGGGGTATCTTTTTTGAAGTGAGGTTAAACGATGCAAATTTAAATTAAACATGACAATGCCGTCATTAAAGATGTTATTAAGAATTGATAAGCCGTAATTTGGGTTGGCGGTATTATAAATATTTGGTGATTAAATTGTCCAAAATCGTTGATATTAGGAGGTTTTAGTTTGCCGTTATTTCTACATTGGTGTATAATTGGAAAACGTGGCATTTCGGAAGTCAACTCTCCTTTTCAAATGAAAACACTCTACCAAAACTCTAGAGAATGCTCGCCACACTTCCAGTTGGGAATGGTCATCCGGCGTTGGGGTTTACTCGATTGAGAATTTCCAGCACAGGGTTTTTCTTAGGTCGCATCCACACATGCAACAGAACACCGTATCGTAACACCGTCGCGCATAAAGTCTGGACCGCACTCCGTAACAGAACACCGTAACATTTCCGCGTCCCACCGGTTGTCGGTTTTTTCCCCATCGCTTCAATAGAATGTCACTGGGCTATGTTGCGTCCCATGTTCGTATATTTGGACCAGTTTGCGAACAACAGCGTTTTGTCAGTGTAGATTGGATATCGGCGTGAACTGATGGATCATCAGTACGTAACATCACTAAGCGCAGTGATGTTACGCACTGATGATACACGGCGATGTTCGCCCCCGTATCATCATCTCGTAACACGGGATGTTACGCGACGATGTTCCATTACATGTCTGTACACACCTTTAGATGGAAATTTTCAAAGCGTGGTCATATGAACCCGCTCTTCATTTTGTCTTCACTTAACAAAGGAAGTCTAGACGTTAGCACCGAAACTTGTTTTTTTTTTGTTTTTGTTTTTTAACCACCAGTGTTTTAGGTAAACTTTATTTTAGGCAGAATGCGTACAAAGTGATATATATTTACAATGGAAAAATACAAAGGAAAATATATAAAATTAAATTATGTAAAATGAGATACACACAATGTAAAAAAAAAATGCAAGAAAATAAAATTACACATATTATATACATTCTACCCAAGCAGCATTGGGGAAAGACTTTTACATCTGACGAAGCATAAGCTGCTCAGGTTTTCCCAAATTGAATATTAAACGTACTTAGGGTGCGTACAGACACGCAACAGAACATCGTCGCGTAACATCCCATGTTACGCGATGATGTTAAGGGGTGAACATCGCCGCATACCATCAGTGCGTAACATCACTGCGTAACATCACTGCGTCCCATCAATTCACGCCGATATCCAGTCTACACTGACAAAACGCTGTTGTTCGTAAACCGGCCCAAATACAGGAACATGGGTTACAACATAGCACCGTGACATTCCTTTGATGCGCCGGGGTAAAAACCGACAACTGGTGGAAAGTGGGAATGTTACGATGTTCTGTTACGGAGTGCGGTCCAGACTTGGTACGTGACGGTGTTACGATGCGGTGTTCTGTTGCATGTGTGGACGCGGCTTTAGGACGACTGCTGTTATAGAATCTCCGGGTAAAACTTTCTACTGCCATGTCAGTCTTCAGCTTATGGGGGAACTTACCTCAATGGCTAAACACTGCATCTCCAACTCAGCAAGCCTTCGTCCTATGCAACCGCGGATACCAAAACCAAATGGTAAAAAGGAAAACGGATGAGGTTTATCTTTTTCGCTCATCCATCGCTCTGGAATGAATTCTTTGGAATTCTTGAAATATTTTTCTTGCTTCTGTATTACAGGATAGGGACACATAATGGTAGTCTGGAAGCGAAACAGATCATAACTAAAGTTCTCGCACACAAGTACTGATTTCAATTATCTTAAATTTTTTATTATGTTTTACTTCTTAAAATATTCAATATACTTCGCTTAAAAAGTGAAACCTTATATAGAATAAAATTACCTGAAAGTATACATTTTATACAAAATTCGTATTTTTTAAGTAAGCTTTTTGGTTTTCTACTGTCTTTACAAAAAGAATCAGTAGTATTAAACGATTATAATGCGTTTATGTATGGACAGCCGGTGAAACAAAAACCCAAACACCCGTTGCCATTTGCGCAATTTTTACGCTATAGAAAATTCAAGGTTGTAAATCGACAATGAAATCTACCAATTCATGTGCACAAAATTTGCATAAGGGACCGTCTCCATATTTAAACTTGCAGAAACTTTGAAAATTCCAATATCAACACCTAAATTTGATATTGTAATCTAATTCTAGTTTATTTATTTAGGCAAATTTGAAATTTTGATGTTATTTGTGACTATTAAAACTCCAGATATTCTATAAAAGTCTACAGGGGCTTCCACCATGATAAAAAAAACTAACTTGTAAGTCCGGAATCAATTTTATGATTAAACCTGTTAAAATCAAAAAGCAATAGTCTTTATAATTAAAGTTCCACTTTGAAATGGCCTTTTTTTTGCGGAAAATAAAATCCCATGACCTCCTGTAAGCTATTACCAAGTTTGATAACATTTGGTCCAGTAGTTTTCATTTTATGGCCATTTCAAAGTGGAACTTCGATCATAAAAATCCTGTACTTTGACTTTTCTTTCTTGAAAAAAAAGATTTTCTATCACTGATTAAATTTACAAAAATACCTTCTAAATGATGATCAAGAAATGTCAATCGACAACAGTTTTAAAGCATAAAGTAACTTTTTTTTTTACTTTTTGTAACTATGCGATGCCCCTTAAAACTTTCGCTTTATCTAATATTATGCATAAAAATACTACTGAACAAATTCCGCTGAAATTTGTGTAGAATAGGTAAAAAATCGTAAGGTTTCATTTCCCGCCAGAAAATTAATGCTTCTATTCATATTTTTATCGACTATACTTTTTATAGTTTATAATTCAAATTAGATATTATTTTAAAAATGAAGAACATCATAAATTTTATTTGACTCGTTAAACTTCAACGCAATAAAAAATATTTGAGAGATCTGACGAATATTTGGGAAGATATTCATAAAAAATCCCATGAAATATTTTAACATTATGAGCTCAATATTTCTAATATTCAAAACTCAAAAACCCTTGAACTAAATAAATTAAAATTTATTTTTTTGGCAGATCCGAAATATTTAATAAAAACTAATTTTCGCCACTTGAATTTTCAAATCTGCTGTCAATTTTAATATAAAGAGGGTCCCTCGTGCAAATATTATGCGCATGGATTAATAGATTTCATTATTCCCTATTGGTCGGCACTTTTGAATTTTATGTACTACAATTATTGAGCAAATGGCAACGGATGTTCAATTTCTTTTTTTCACCGGCTGCACATCTACCCTCGGTATTAAAAGTATTTGAATACCGGCTGTACATGTGCAATCTGTATTAAAATTATTTGAATACGGCTCATATCTCAAGCAGTTGTAGTCATATTGTCAAAACAAAAGCATCATTAGAGCAGGGGCGGACTGAGTCCTCCGAAAGGGCGCATGCCTTGGATTTTCAGAGGCCGTAGGTCCTTGCCCATTCGAAGGCGCGAGTCCTATCGTCCATGAAGGAGCAGCGGCAAAGTTCGCCCCTGCGTTAGAGTCGGAATAAAGTATACGATGAAATAATAAGGAATTTAATTTCAAAAGGTCCCACCACCATAAAAGAATGAAACAACTCAGTTTTTTAAAGAACAGCACCCATTTTTGATTACAGCTTCTGATTCAATGGATCAAAGCAGCCGGAATTATTACAAAATTGATGTATATCACTTAAACGTAATTCTTGTGTTATATATTAAACCAATAAAAAATCCAAATGTATTTTATATTATTTTTTGTTATCAAAATAATATTTTATAATTTTTATTAAATCTTAAATTCATATTTGAAAGAAGGTGAATAAAAACATGCATAAATTTCAACTAAAATCGAATAAAGGATATCTCAATTATGAATGATCAAAATTATATCGGTTATTCCTTTCGGTATTGAGATATAGGCCTTTTTATTCAAAACTGCAACGTTTTTACTACTATCGAGGGGCCCTTTTAAATTTCCGTTTGCATATTACATCACTTAATTAAGGTTTAAAGTAATATGTAAACCCAGACATTTTTTGAAATCTTATGTATAAAATTACAAGTTACAAAAGTGAATAATATTTTACTTACACCTTTTGGTACTTGATATTCAGATAGAACCATATCTTGACCCGCTATTCGACCAACTGCTCTTGCGATGGGATATAATCTAAAAATTAAGGGCATGATATTAATACGATTTCTCTTCTACGAGTTATAAAATGATGTTCGGGCCATGCCCTTCTTATCTTGCTTCTTATTAAGCAAAGAAATTATTCCACAATTAAAACACAGACAGACAGATAGACAGGCAGGCTGGCGGGCGGGCACACAGACAGGCAGACAGACAGACAGTGCAGGTTTTGATGGGTCCAAGGCTGAAAGGAAAGAATGAGCCCCTGGGAAGAAGGTGGCTCATCAAATCATAGGAGTTTCGGTGCAAGAATTAAAAAAGTATAGAATTTTGGTGTTTATCACAAATTTCTAAACTTGGGGTGAAGCCATTTGATGTGCGTATTGTCAGCAATTTAAAAAGAAAATTTAATTGGAAAATAAAGAACTTCAATCGTAATGCTCGCAGGTTTTCAGAGCGAGTGCGTGTGATTATATTATGTTGGCATATTGCCTAAATGAGAAAATAGGCGCCCAAACTCCAGAAATCGTAACTTTCATGAAGCAAAGGATCTTCGGATGATATGATTAATGCTAATCCAACTATGGTGTGCGTGAATACAAAACTGTGCGAAATTTTCGGTCCAAATTAAAAAATTACGCTTTAACTCAAATAACATCATGAGTGGACGGGCCCCCAAACCAAAATCAGGTACCGTATGCATAACGAAGAGTGCCGGCTCCTTTATACGTAGAGTGAAGGCATGCCTATAGCCAAGCCGGTGCCATCAGGAGCGTTGCCCCATACTTGTGTCCCAGTTGCCCTATCGAGCTATTTATATAGATACAAATCCGGTGTGTCCTATGCTCATTTACTTTCTTCTTCATCCTGACTTCAGGCCTGAGTGCAAGAACGAGTATTTTTAACATCGGGCAGAAAAGGAACGGAAATGCAAATTGATATTTTTCAAATATTTTGTGTTGTGATTGATTAATTGGTGTAAGTAATTGGTATTTTGAGTCTCATTTGAAAGAAAGCGACGACTGAAGTGAATGGAAAATCGGGAATTCGGCTAGTTCGAAATAGTCGAAACGGTTATTATATTAATTTAATGGTACCAGAAAACGAAAGGATGTGTGTTGTGTTGATACTCATCGTGATATGTAAGAAAAAGTCGGTCTTCTTTAATATTTCTTACCTTTGGGATTCCTTGATGCAGTTTTTAAGATAGTTCATATGTCTTAGTACTTCTGGAGTTATTCCATCCGATGAATTCGGCAAAACTTTCATAATCTCTTGATACAATTTCTCTTGCTTTTCGGGCGCTTTTGCCAAAGCATAAAGAAAATAAGACATAGAGTGGGAAGTCTGGAAATAAATTAACCTTATAAATAATGCATGTTACACTTAACAATGTTCAACACCCACGTACAAGCTCAAGCTAGAGCTTTTTAAGTATAGGAGAAAAAGAGACGCCATCCCCGTCCTAGAGTCGAACGAGGGTTCCTTCGTTAAACCCGGAGTGGCTTGACCACTAGACCACCGAGGTCAGGAACCACACCCTTTTTCTCCGTGTATAAAGATGTGACATGTGTTTAATGTTTAAAAATAACTTAAAGAGCTTTTTGTTTATTTTGTTGCCACTAGGTGTCAGCATAGCTGCTAGAAAACTTAAATATTTGCTTATTTTTTTATTTGTAGTAGTTAACTTAAATCATGTTTTGATTTTACCTTTGCAAGAAGCATCGTTAGAATCGTTGGATGTACGGCTAGTCAGCCAGTATAAAGGTCTCTCATTCTTTCAATCAAGCACAGCCTATTAGTAGCAGTATTTCCATTGAATGTCTCTGGTTGAATGTCAAATAAAGTTCATTGACGTAAACTTTGCTTCGTTTTCTTGCAAATCTCAAGGTAAGGATATTACTGCATAACTTAGTAAATTTGACCAAGCAATATTCTTATATACACGGAGAAAATTTATTTTTTCTGAAAATTGGGTGTTCTTCCGTTTTTCCTAAAGGTTGTTGATTATACCAATGTTGATTTTTCAAATCATGAAATCGTAGCAGTAGACGTTTTTCTAGAAAAGTGTTCAAATTTTTATTTATTTATAAAATTTAATTTTATGTTAATCAAACCGTTAATTTTTGATAATTTTAAATTTATTCTAAAAATATGTTGTTCAAATTTGTAAAAAGAAACAAACTAGTTTCTCCTTTCAATCCCATACGAACTGTCGTGTACAGGCCTGCACAAAAGTTTAGACACAGAGGCAAATTATAAATAAAAGCGAGAATTTGCATTGAACTTCGCCGATATTGTATCTAAATAATCCTAGAACCAATAATAAATTGTGCAACTTAAAAGATTACCAAAAGTACTGAAACAAAATATCCCAACACCGTAATATTGGAATCTGCATGCCACAAATGTTTAGGCACATATGTCAGATTTATGCAAATTAACGGCGCGAAGTTCCCAAGTGATCGAAGGGGCGTTTCCCAGAGTTGTTATATAAGGCCTGAAATAATTTAGAATGCTTAGAACGATGCCGAAGTCAAAGCAATTTACGAATGACGAGATTTTGAAGATTTGGAGGCTGAAAACTAAAGGTAAATCTGTTACTCAAATTTCTGTTGCATTGAACCGTTCAAAGCGAGGCATTTATCGAGTGTTATCCCGGGGTGATCAGTATCAACCAAAATCACGATCTGGGAGGCCTCGAGTGACCAGCATTCGGGATGATAGACAAATACGAAGATTGGCTTCAAATGAAAGCCTGTCTGCAAATCAAATAAAAAACACGTTAGCAATGCGAGTGTCAAGAGAAACCATACGTAGAAGGATTGTAGAATGCAGGCATTTGAGATATGCAAAAATGCGCCGCAAGCCCTGCTTGCAATTACATCATAAACAAGCACGACTACAATGGGCAAGGCAGCACATATCATACAGTGACGAATGGCTGCAGGTGTTATTTAGTGATGAAAAAAAGTGGAACTTAGATGGTCCCGATGGCCTTTCGCACTACTGGCACGATCTTCGAAAACGCCCCTTAAGTCGGTTCAGCAGACGTCAAGGAGGAGGTTCAGTCATGGTTTGGGGAGCCTTTAGCTTCAATGGACAGACTTCTTTGGCGTTTTTGAATGGAAAACAAGATTCCAAGGCATACCAGGCAACTCTTGAAAGTCACCTATTACCTTTTGGCGAACTTTTATGTGGACGAAACTGGGTTTTCCAACAAGATAATGCGTCCATCCACACATCCAGGTCAACAAAAGAATGGATGAGCGCTAAAAATATTACAGTTCTCGATTGGCCTGCTCTTAGTCCTGACTGTAATCCCATCGAAAATGTATGGGGCATACTAACGAATGTTGTGTATGCCAATGGAAAGCAATATCCGTCCGTTTTAGAACTTAAAAAGGCTATAGAAGAAGCGTGGTTTAATTTTGAACCAGAAACCTTTCAAAATCTTGTGCTTTCAATGAACGACCGCGTATTTAATCTAATACGAAGTAATGGTGGCTACATTGATTATTAAAATTGTTCATTTCCTTATGCAAGTGCTAAAATTTATGTTTGTGCCTAAACTTTTGTGCCACATATTTTACTTATTTTAAGTTATATATTGCAGCAAGTTCGCTACTGATGTGATTTCTGTTCTCAAATTTTTAATTTGCATATTACATGTGTTCATACTTCGTAATATTAAAGTTCCTACTTCTTCAGTTTTAATAGTATTTTGTTATACTCAAATTTGTGTTGTGTCTAAACTTTTGTGCAGGCCTGTATATATGCGTGCATATATGTCGTGTATATATATCGTGTGCATATATGTGATTAGTATCAGATGAAATTAATTGAACATAAAAACACATATCTAGAAAAGATTTTAGATAAATTAATAATTTATAATAATAATTTTTGTTGTATCCTACATATATTTATAAAAGACTTAGTTCATTATTTTAATTAATATAAAATAATAAAATTATATTAAAATAAAAATTATATTAAAACCCTTACATAAAATCCTTATATTGAAAATAATTATATTAAAATAATATTTAGCCTATGTTATTATTAATTGTGATATAAATAAAATCTCTTCAAGTAAAATTACGTCAAATATTACTAATAGTGATTCATTGCTACTATTTTCAACCTATTGAAATATGTACAAGGTATCCAAAAAGTCTGTAACGATGTATATACGGTTTTTACAGGCTTAAAATGATATTTAAATACAGGAATTATCCTCAAGGACATTCGAATTGGTTTGATTGCCAAGTTCCATATCTGTCTAAGAAATCCATCAGACAATGTATTGAAAACCGAATAATAAAGAGCAAAATTCAAGACGTTCTGAAAAAAAATAAAATGCTTCGGCCAAATAAACGTAGTATGCAGGTTGAAAGACCCTCTTAAATGCCAGGTTATATTTAAGGTGTAGGACAACATATAAAACATATATTGTAAATGGAGACGAAGCACACGTATTGTAATTTTTATTGATTGTAGAATTATTAGACACCCTATAGACACAAATATAAAATATTTTTTCTAACTAAGTAATTTTCTGTTTTGTGAAAAATCAATTTCTTTTATGTTGAACTCGTGAAAGATAGGGCCATGCAGCAAAGGCAAAGTAAAGTTTTTAGCTTCTGATATCCTTGCATCACTAGTAAGAGTATCGTTGAACGGAAATAATTAAAAAAGAGAGAAAACAGAAGATGTGCTACAAACCGTGTCCACTCCCGCCATCATCATGTCAACAACCATGGTTACTACACCAGAAACATCCAAGTCTTTAGTCGCTAACATAGCCATAACCATCGTCATTTCGTCTTCTCTACCAGATCTAATCTTTTCCTGAACATCTTCTAATGTCCGATTAGCATATTTAAACGCAACCCTATAAAATACCAATGCGCAAATTAGGATCATCACTATTTCAAATCACAGAATTCATTCTGTAAATTTTTTTACAGGAACTATACTTTACTCTGAAAAGAAATCCATAGTACGAACGAATTCCCTCCATTTTGGAGTCGAAAACCACTTCCACCATGGAATATTTCCTGCAAGTGGTTCGAGTGCATTTATAAGTGTGAATGAGTCTTGCACGCTTTTTACCAAACTCATACCTTCAGCGCTAGGAATTTTCTCCAAGCATCCAAGTCGCGTATTCAAGCCCACGAATGCCACGGCTATAAAAAGGACATACAATTTATGATTAATACTGAATACAATGAAACTTGACAAGTGTGGTTCATCTTTGCAAGTCGGACATTGGCGTATCTTGAACCCTTTGATAAGGAAACAAAGAAGTCTATTTAATAATAAGGGAGAATATCTTTCTAATTTGATCACCTGTCCATCTTCAATGTTGACCAAACAAAGAGCAAAATGTAGCACAAAGTGAAATATATTGCAAATCCCTTTGAAAGTTGAAGATGATTCAGTTGTTATTGATAATTGTTGTGCATTATTGTGTTGGGAAGAATGACCGCCGAATGCGGCTCTATTGTCCCAGTAACGCTGTAATTAGTATACAAAGTGTGTAGGAAAGGTAAGTGTACACAGTACATCCCCCGGATTGTTGAGTCCCATGAAAAATACCCAACCTCTGAAGCTCATCTATATACTAGGTGGGAAAAATCCCATAATAGTTTCCATTCAGCAACTTTTGATGTGTGCACCATAAGTGCAAGAATCCTCATGTGGACACGGAGTTTCAGGTAACTGGAGATAGCTGAAGAACAGGAACGGGAGGACGTAGTAGGAGAGGAGTGTTACAGGGGACTCTTCAGAGAGGAGCAGAAGGTGCAGAAAGCAGCCACAATGTCATATTATCGACAGGGATCCTGCAGTAGGTTGAAGAGGTCCTTTAGGTTAAGCTGACAAGTGTTCTTGACCGATTATCAAAGGGTTATGGATCTAGTTTCCACTAAACGCCTAGAAATTATACTTTCCTGTGCGAGTTACTCATCATGTAATATTACCATATCATCGATATGATGAGAATTGTTGATTATATGGGAACGAATCTGTAGAATGGATTCTCTTTAAGATTTGGAAATAGTAGAATGCATTCTTAAAAACGTATCATGCCCAACTCAAATCAAGAATGTTTGCGTGAATGAAGTATGTGTTTTTTTGAATCACTTTAAAATGGCACACACAAATTTCTAGAATTTCTTAAAGCCCACTTCTTACAAATATAAGGCGGATAATTACAACTCTCTCCTCTTACGTTATTTTAAAGGTATCAAAGAATGTGAGAATTAGTTCATTCTACGTAAAATTACTTGCATTCTAAGGACCATTTCAACAGTTGGTCCAAGAAATTTGGCACTTCGTTCTTGTAATCTCTGGTTCGAATCATGTGTCGAGTAAAGTCTTGAGCTACCTCTTCCATTGGCTTTACGAAACGTTCAATGGCTTTGGTTTTCATCATATGCTTCTGTAGTCGAAAGCGCAAATCGTACCACTCTTTGCCTTGCCTGCAAACCAAAACATGCGTTTCAAAATAATATAGGAGGCAAATTTACATGAACGAAATACTTTTGTGAAACATCGCTGACCTCCCTGCGTTGTGAACGTTCCTTAAAAGTAAAGCATACTTTTAGGTCATTTTAGAGTATTGTAATCTCAGAACTTCAATTTTTAATGAAAGATAGATGCTTTGTCATAAAGACATGAAAATATTAAATACCTTCTCTCTCCAATACCCAATTTTCTTTCTGTTACTTATTAACGAGTTGCAGAAGTTGTTATACTGTTATATTGTGTATACATTATTATGTTATATTGTGTATACATTATTATGTTATATTGTGTATCAATATTTCATAACATGACAAATTGATGTCATAAACGCTACATTCTACTTTAACCTAAACTTCTGTCCTTGTCTTTCCTAAAGAAATTGATATGCAATCGAATTCCGTCGTTATCCCACCGATATTGAAGTTTCTTAAACTTCTTAAATATAGTCCGAGATCTGAGGGAGGTGGATCATGCAAGAGAAGCCTAACGCAATTTTATTTCTGGTTATTGTTATAGTAACTATGAGATCAATCAAACCGATATTGTCGGCCTCCCTCCAGCGTGGTCCACAACTTGGGGGGGGGAACCCTTGACGGGGGGGGCGCAGTTTACTAATATCATCGTTATTCGAGACCCCTTTAAGACAGACTTATCATGCAGAAAAATATGGGCTTTAAAAAAGGTAATAACATCAAAGTTATATCGCTATTAATTCATAAGACCAAATTTGTTTTTTGTCAAATTAGCCTGCTTTTTCCAAATTATTAAATTTTGCATTGATAACATTGTAAAAGGGAGAAGGTGGCATACTTAAGAACATTAGCTTTACCATAAGATTATAATTCGTCTTATTTTAAACCTCGAACAACTTTAAAAAAACAAAAAAAACAATTATGCCAAGGAAAATTTTATATCTTTGGTGCATTTTATTTCTGTGGTACACTGCTTGTACGCCACTAATGAAATTGTCTTCATTTTTAAAACTTCCATTAATTTTAAACTGAACTGTCCTAACGTACTTAAATTGCTGTGTTAAAGTTTGCGTATCAATAAAAAACAATATTTATATTTCAAATAAATATATTTATTTTAATTTTTTTTTGTTTTGCATATCGAAATGTGGTACTATTCGTCTTCTTCGCAGAAAATTTTAGTTAGGGTGTTTTACATTTTTCCTTATAAGCACAACGAGACTTATTATTTGCAAACTATGCACAAGATAGTTTTTTACAATTTTGATTGTGCAAGATGGAACTAGGAAGTCTGGTACAACTGGCTGTATCATCAGAAGTGGGCGCATGATTTTATGGTTATCTATAAAAAAGCCAAATTTGGTTATGTCTAAAAGCTCTGCAAACGGAATCAAGAAATTGCTTCAAAAGTACAGTTGAACAGTGCATCTCACGTCAGTACATGGTGTTGGAGGGAGTTGTAGGTATACGGAAAGCAGCTAATGTTATTAATTGATGAAGGGGTTGATAAGAAGTGAATATATCTGATTTCATCGCAAGAGTTACCCTTTTCCTTGACAACTTTTAAATAGATGCCCTCTAGTTGCTGGAGTTGGGTATCACTTAGGTCTTGTTAATGTAACAACTGGAGCACATCTGAAACAGATTCTGACTTTCTTGCTAAACTGAAAGCAAACTTTTTGGTTCCTACTTTGCTTGTCGAATCATGGTCGGTAAAGACATGAAGAGATGGCGAACTTTTGTGAATTTTGAATTATGCACTTCTGAAGCTACATGACATCTTAAGGCTCTTTTTCTTTGTAAGATATTATTACCCTTCACAGGGATAACACAATTGCCAAATAATGGTCAACACAGAAAAGCCTCCGGGGCGAGATTTTTGTGAGTTTTTCGTGGGGGAATTTATTATACAATAATTTTTGCCACCCACGTATATTTAGCTCAAACTAGAGCTTTTTCGTTTTTGGAGAAAAAGAGGCGCCGTCCTCATCTTGGACTCGAACCAGGGTCCTCACGTTGAGCCCGCGGTGT
>QLNU02014176.1:143780869-143818405 GCA_006491805.2 Dysdera silvatica
CACCTTCATATCTCTTCGCCTTTTCATGAGCTGTTTCGTCTTCTCAGATAATTTGCTATTGTGCTTTTTACAGGTTACACCACCAATTTCCCCAGCAGTTTCAACTATTGTCTTAACAATGTTTTCATTTGCTTCTGAGATATCACTTTCATCAATAAGTCCTTCCAGTGCAGAAAAGCGATTTTTTAATTCCAACTTGAATGCCTCGGTATTTACTTTCAGTTTCATTAGATCCACCCTCTTACTTACTTGTTTCCTAATGAGCTTCTGTCGTTCTAATTTAGTATTTAAGTGCACTTTACATCTCACCATTCGATGATCACTTCCAGTATTAAATCTGTTCAGTACACTGCAATCTTCAATAATTGATTTCTTGTTTGCCAGGATATAGTCAATTTCACTAGTTCCCCCATTTGGGTGTTTCCATGTCCATTTTCTTTGCGGTTTCTTCTTAAAAAATGAATTCATGATGCTAAGGTTTTCAGCTTCTGCAAATTCGATGAGTTGATCGCCACGTTCATTCCTTTCCCCATATCCGTATTTACCAACCGATGTCTCTCCTTGTTCCTGTTGTCCAATTCTTGCATTGAAATCCCCCATGATGAGCTTGATATGTTGTTTCCCTTTGGTGTGTAACTCTTTGATTTCTTCATAAAATTCTTCAACCTCTTCGTCGGTATGGCTTGATGTTGGTGCATATACCTGTACTATTTGAAGTTGGTATCGCTGGGTTAGTTGAACAACGAGCCTCGCTGCTCGATCTGATGTACTTTCAACTTCCAGAAGACAGTCTTTAATTCTTTTGTTGATTAAGAAGCCAACACCACTTGTTCTTCCAGTTTCCGTTCCTCTATAATAAAACAAATGTCCACTTTTAAGTTCCACCAACTCTTCACCTTTTCTTCTAACTTCACTGAGTCCTACAATGTCCCATTTGATCTTGTCAAGTTCTTCTTCCAATTCCTGAAGTTTTGCTTCAGAAGCAAGGGATCGTCCATTAAACGTAGCCAAGGTCAATAACAAACGGCAGCCTGGGCCATTCCAGTGATTCTTAGCACCCCCTGCTTTCATGCCACACTGACCGCTGCCTTGATCAGGAGCACTCCAGCACCTGGAGACTAGGGGCCATGGTTTCTGGTGTGTCAACATAATGGAGGAATTAGCCATAATTTCACCACGCTGGCTAGACGGGTTGGTGAATTAGCCCTCCCCTTCCGCCTTTCTATCCGTGCAGCAAATATTAATTTGCCACATAAATAGAAAGCTCAGCCTGCACCACTTGAAGGCGGGGTAGGACACTAGGTTACTGGCCTGGCCGGTTCCACACATCGTCACATACGTTCAGCGTGTGGGTCTCCTTCCAGTTAGATACCAGCAACCCTTTTGCAGGCCATATATATATATATATATATATATACATACATATGTTATACATACATATGTTATATATATATATATGTATGTACATATATTATATATATTATATATATTATTTAGAGTTTAATATATATATATATATATATATATATATATATATATACACATTATTGCTATTAGGCTCTAAATATGTATATTTAAATATATAACATTAATATTAAATGTTGGAATAGGCCCTGCGGTGGCGCAGTGTGGTAACGCGTTCTCCTATTGCGCGGCTAATCCGGGTTCGACTCCCAGCAGTGCAAAAAGAACGCTTACTCAGAGATCTCATAAAGATCGCACTGCTCACTGTAGTCCGGGGTTTGGTTCCCCAGGCCTTAAGAGGTTCGGATTCCTCGGAAAACAGTAGGTCCCGGCGCAGCATGACCACTGTAGTCTTTGAGCCGTAAAACCAAAAAACAAACAAACAAACAAATGTTGGAATATATTGTGAGTTAATTAGTCTAAACAGAGAAGACATTATTTATCACTAATGCTGTTGTTTAAATTTTAAAAATGACTAATTTTATAGATATTGAGTTTTGAGACTATAAAAATACATAATATGGAGATATAAAAGTGTAGGATATGAAGATATAAAAGTATAGAATATTGAGATATAATAGAATAGAATATGGATGTGTAGAAGTACATAATGTGGAAATAAAAAAGTATAGAATATGGTGATATAACCGTACAGAATAAAGTGATATAACCGTACAGAATAAAGTGATATAACCGTACAGAATAAGGTGATATAAAAGTATAGAATTTATGTTTATGGGATATTTAGTTATACATTTTGTAAAATATATGTCCTAAGAATATTTTCTCCCTGCTTCCGACAGATATAAAGCATCATATCAGGTTCAATTTTTCTGTAAAAATATCTTTTCTAGTTTCTTCAATACAGAGATAGACTTTACCAGATGTGATTTATAGATATAGTGAATGCAAGCATAGAAGTATAGACAACATATAAGTATAGAAGTTAGATAACATATATAGAAGCATAGGACAACATATATAGTATATAGGATAACATATATAGAAGCATAGGATAACATAAGTATAAAGCATAGGATAACATAAGTATAGAAGCATAGGATAACATACAGGTTACAGGATAACATAAGTATAGAAGTATAGGATAACATAAGTATAGAAGTATGGATAACATAAGTATAGAAAATAGAATAATGGTCAAAGGCTAAACATAAGATTATAGGGAAACTGGAAAATACAGAGTATAAAATAGTCGCGAACTGGTGGTCAGTGAGGAAATTTTGGTGGTCCGCAGAAAAATCTGGACATTATTTGCATTTTTAATGTTTTATTAATAATAAAACAAAAATAATATTCTAAGAAATTCTCATATTCTGAATGACAATTTCCACCTTTATATTGCACTAAATTCACGAAATGTGGTCTGCGGGATTTAAAATTATGAATTTAGTGGTCTGTGAGGTCCGAAAGGTTGGCGACCGCTGGTATAAGATATAGGAGTAAAGAACATGGAAATATAAATATGAGAATATAAAAATATGAGCATGGGGAATATAAAAGCATAAATATGAATGTGTATAAAAATATATTTATGGAAAGGCAGAGCTCGATAAATAACCGTTAACAGTATTTGCAAGACAAGAATGGTATTTGCTGACTTTAAAAGCGAAAACTTGGGGATCCTGTTAGAAAAGATGCTTTACCGCCCGCTAACTGCAAAAGTTCAATCACCAATAGCTACCAGATTTCTGCCCCGAATATCGAAATATAGAACTACAGAGCGCATGGAATAAAAGTAAAAGGATATGAATGGCCAAACTGCAGAAATAGAATCAATGGACTGTTTTACGGATATTTCAATACTTTCGCAGAAATCGCGAGCAACTGTTGGAGGACTTCTTCATTTTATCTAATCGATATATTCAATGGAATTAGACACTGTATACATACATATACATTATAATGAAGTAAAAACGAGTTATCGAGAGAGTATTATTATCCTTATCTCTGGCAAAATATGGAACCTTTCACTCACCTACTAAAGGCATAAAAATCCATGAAGTGCCAACGACGGGCCAGGACTTAACTCCTGGTATTTGCTTCAAAGGTTTAGCCATATCAAACGCATTTCTTGAAGTCGCATCCCTTGACTCTGCAGCAATAGTTGTTGAAAGCCGATTTATGGATGGCCTCCGACATGTTCGAAGAAATTGCGTTTGACCAATTTGCATCACTTTCGCCATCTATTTCAGTGATATAACCACCTGAAGTGTCTACAATTATACAATGTATATAATCATAGAAAATATATTTGAGGTTAATTAAACTCATCAGCTAATTAATTGATTTCCACATTCATCTACTTAATTGATCTCTACAATTAATTAATTATTTATTAATTAATTCTATCCAAATATTCTTGTTTTGTTGTATATTGCCCCTTCGGGCATGTCTGCTCTGAATACATTAGCAATGAATTGTTAATCTACCTTTTAGTTTTATACCAAGGAATTATTACAGATTTGCCTAATTTTTTAAAAGAAATTGGAACATTTATTATAATGAACGCAATAATTCAAAGGGAATTTCTAACCTTTACAGACAATATATCACAATGCTCAAAATAAACACAATTTAAAATGCTTACTCGGTTATTTGAAGTTTGGTGATCACTTTTCCTACGGGTCAGCAACTTAACATAAAAATACTAAGATACTAAGGTGAGCCTATCATGGTTTAAATTTCAAATTAAAAATTTACAAACGTCTACCACTGTTCATGATATCATCAGTTTAGTAAAGTAATCTTCCTTAGACTTTGACATCATTAAATATATCATATCATCATCAACCATTTTCAGTCTATTGCAGGATAGAGGTCTCTCTCTGTTATCATGCGTAGTACAGTGAAAGAAGTAGAGAGGAAGTTGCCTTAAATTCAACACGTTGGCCAGACGGGTTGGAAAACGGAACCTACAGTTTAATAAAGAATCAGAACGTCGGTCACCACAGCCAAACTTCTCAGCTAAGTCAGGACTCGTTGTGTCACCTCCCTACGGAGTGACCGCCACCAATGACGCTGCGGTGCTTGGTAGAGTGCCAGTATACTTGGAAGAAGATGCATTGGGTTGTTCGGAAAGTTCGGTCCGAGTTTTGGTAAGTGACGTAAGGACAGGTCTGAATATATCAGAACGATTAAAAACAAATGGCATGCGTAAACATCGTAAAAGAAGGTACTTCAGGCATATTTGGCAAAAAAATTGTTTACGATACGTTAATTTTTGTCATATTTATATACCTCCTTTGAATATGGGAGAAAACAAAGTGCATTTTAGGCATTTAATGCTTTTCTCTTATCGGAAAGGCAAAAATGCCACACAAGTGGTAAACAAGATATGCGCTGTTTTTGGCGAAGGTGCTGTAGCTGAAAGAACTGGGCAGAAGTGGTTTGCTAGGTTTAAAGCTGGTGATTTCAACCTTAAAATCAAGATCGCCCGGGTAGGCCCTCCATCACATATGAAGATCAGATTAAAACACTGATCGAGAATAATCCACGCTATACGACACGTGAATTAACAGGAATGTTAAATATGTCAAAATCCACCAAATTTAATAAATGTGTACTAAAATTTAAATCTTCTGGGTTTCGATTTTCCTTCAAAATCAGCACGAACTTTTCGGACAACCCAATATATATATATATAAAACGTACTTCACATAATTTTGTGTTGGAAAAACATGTATACTTAAGAAATAATACGTTTTAGAAATAAAATTGGATACCTGCAACGTTTTTAAAGCTATTCATTCTTTATAATAACTGGTATGTAAAGCCCTCTCCAAATTATTAAGTGTTAGAATTAACATTAAGAATTGTGCTATTAACTTAGTGATAACCGCAGCGTTTTACAATAGTTGGACCAATTTTAAATAATGAGAATTACACATTATTTGCATACCAAGAGATTACGATAGCTTACCTCTTAAAAACAAATCTTTAACGGTTTTTAAATAAATTTTGCTAAATTTCTGTTTTCATTAAATTTATCTTCGAAACATTTTTAGAATTCTGTACAAAACATAGTGCGTGTCTCTTATACTGCAAGAGATTATTATGTAGCAAATGTGGTAGATTTTTATTTGTAAAATAAGAACATACAATTCTTCAAGCCTTATCATTTGTTTGTGATAATAAACTTCAGATTTTAGAAGTACTTAATGAAGATAAGATTATAAAAATGTTAGCCTTTGGGCCTTGCCATTGTTGGTTGGAAGTCAGCGCTTAAAAATGAAAAAACACTTTTGCGCATTCAGTTTATTTAGATAGAGGATCTTATTTTTTAAATTTTTCTAGAACTATTTATCTCCCAATAATACAGGTTTATGAGTCAGTGAAAGTGAAAGCTTTTCATGTTTACGATTTGTCTCGTTAATATCTCCATTTATTGTCTCTGTTTAAGCGGATTTGGTGGTTTTAAACCTTCAAGAAAAGCATTCTTTATTTTATTATTTAAAAGCATGGATATTTCTGAATATTTTAAAATCGACAGCTACGTTTTAGCGCAATTAGAAACAGAGATACATACAAAAGAGTAAACGCTGTTTGAATGATTTTAGGATTTAAAGGGACTCGGTTGAGATGTTTCGTGTGTCAAATCCAATGTGAGCACATATTTTTCTAATTTTTTGTAATAATGATTGATTTTTTGTAATAATGATTAGATAGGGATCACGCATCAATACATGCACGCAACAGAGGAAGGGAAGTAGATAACTTTCATCTCCTTTCGCTATTAGATTTTGTAAACAAACGACGTTCGGAATTCATTGTTTGGAAGTTAGCACTAATGTTAATCCTATGTCACACGTTCGGTTCTATAAATATGTGGCCGGTCTTCGGAGGTTACCAGTGTTTAGAAGTGGCCGTTAAAGGAGGTTTTACTGTATATCTGTATGACAGTGTCATATATTCAAATACCCTCGGAAATCTAGATTCCTTCAAATGGGATAACTAGTAGTTGAAACTAATAGTAGTTGAAATAAATTCTTTTTAACAATCAAGCCAAATCTTCCCGCAGCTTCTCTAAGTAACATTTTCCGTGTCAGTTCCCCATTCATTGGTATTATTGTCATTATTGTATATGAATGTGTTCTGCCAAAATCAGACCCTATTAAGGAAAATGCCCGTTTTTCACCTTTATGCGATAGCTGCCTTTAATTTGGAAGAAAATAATTAAAATCACTTTGATCAGAGTTAAAAATTTGTTGGGGGATAATATTAGCAGTAATATTTCTCGTTATCAAAATAAATTCTATGGCACTATCTTCTATGTTGCCCATATTCTGGGTGTATATTTGAGTGATATATTTTGTTACTTTCCACTGAACTGTTTTGTTTCGGCTCTTAAAATTATATATAAAATTATCGGAACATTTAAAATCCTCAAATCCTAACTCTTGGGATTTCAGGATCGCCCATTTTTTAATCTATATCATGAACATGTAAAAAAATTTCCCTAGCTTTTGTAAATCTGGCTAACATTTCATTTTTTATTATTTTATACTTTTCTATATTTGTGCCCATATTTGATATATATTTTCTAAACCTCGAAATATAAGTAGGGTATTTTACTGTTGGATATCTCCTGTTTGTTTTCTGGAATTTATTTTTTTGACAACTGTCAAAATACTGAACAATTGTTTGCATATTTTCTAAACTGAATTCATTTGCCAATTGATCGCCCTTTACAGTACAGTTATAATATTCGTCACCGACTATACTAATATCACTTTCTTCGTCGATACGGAAATCACAATTGTCTTCAAAATCTAAACTGATACTTTCACTGATATTGTTATTAAAAATTATGTTTTCGATTTTCGACAATACTTCCCGACTTTCCTCAAGTTCTTGATCAGTTATTAACGACGGAAGCGTGTCGTATTTATTAACGACCAAATTCAAAACGGATTGAATTATGTTCACTATATTTTTCATTTTCTCACAATCGGAAACTCGTACAACTATATTGACGTTACACTTGCGGACGAGTTTATATAGCTAGTGGAATGCGAAACTTAAATGTCCCGCCAACTCTTCAAAATTGTCGTCAAATTCGCCAAATATCTATGCTAAAAGTTCATTTTTCATATTAATTTTTTTTATACTATTTAAATTAGCTGAGACATAATTTTTTATTTTTATCTGTTAAATACGATAATCCTTCATAATCTCACCAACTTCAAAACTGTTTTTGCTCACATACAGAGCGATTAAAAAATATCAAAACTTCCGTAAAAATGTCATTTTTAGACTTCAAATATTTATAAAAAATTGTCATATCATTTTAGCAGACAAATGATTACATATTCGTGATCAGGAAGTCAAGCACTATCATCTCCCATAGGTCTGATCTCAAAGTGCAGTGAACAGCGAAAGGGGTTCCCTTGTCAGTAATAAACAATTTCAACTGACTGTAATTGCCAGACTAAACATGTGAAAGTGGCGACTTTTATTTAGAATTGCATAACAATTTCCTGTTGACGTTTACAGGGAAGTAAATCGGTTCGAGTTAACAGGATTTGTCTCAGCACCGGATCTTATTTGGCCTTTAAAATATGTGGCGCCTCCGTGATATTCAGAAAATAACTCACGAGTTTTTTTTAAGTTTATTATCTATAATATTTAAGTTTGTCAGTGATAGAACTCGAAAATTTGGAGATAAACAATATTAAAATAACTATTAAACAATATTAAGCTTCATCAAGGTCCCTGGGGGGATGGGGCAAATTCGTCAGGCCCTAGGCCTACTTGTCCTATATGTAAATCCAGCACTGATTTTACTATACATATCAAATAAAAAATCTGGAGACAAAGAAAATAGTTCCCCACGATTGTGTACATATCTTTCACCATTTATCCATTTGCAGAACAATGTACGCCCGATAAACCTTTCCAGGAGGAATAACATTTTCTGGAAGTCTGTTTGGTTTAAATTTAGGAAAGCAACTACCGTAGAAAAAAAAATAGCCGTACTACAACATCGACAATATGTTCATGGATGTCGAAACTCTGACGGAAAAACACGTTTAAAAAAACGAGGAAAACGTTTCAATGCAAAATCTAATCTTCGTGTGACTAGTTGAATATTTTGCTGCTGCATAATAGATGGCATAAGCCTGTTTAAGCAAAGAAGGGATACAAATATTTATATGTCCAAGATATGAAAAACTTCTTTTGAAAAGATACCAATTTCATTCAGAACCGAACCGGGGATATGCTTGCATTCAAAAACTTGCATAAAGAAAGACCCCACGCGCCAGTTCTCCTAAATTGGTTTTTTCCCTTTCAAAAGTTCCGCGTGGCATTCATGAAAGGATTCTTGTAACAGGAACTGACTGCAGACAAAGTAAATCCAATTTATCTGCTCTTTTAAAATGGTGTAAGAGTTCTTTTAAGCGAATTATTATTTTTGCTGCTATTGTTATAGCTACTTCTACTTCTTTGTCAACGGTTTCGTCTTCAAGGAAATTGCTGTGTTCTATTCCACATAAGTAGCAGTTCTCATTTACGATTTAACTTTTCTCTACTCTCTTCATTAGTCATGTGCAAATTGAAAGAATAAATCTATTTTCCTTGTTTTAACCCGAGAAATTTCCATCCACATCAGTGACGTAAAAAAGGGGGCTCATGCTCCTAAGAAATATTTGAGCCCTCCATGAGTCTTGAATCGCTATACTACTAGTCCATATATACGACTCGTATATGACATGATTCGTATATGACATGCGGTGGTAGCGATATTAACAACCTTGCAAAAAAACACGGTTTGACACTCGATGTCATACCAAACATTTGTTAATTCCTTGTCCTGATCTGCATGTGGGTTTGATGCGTTAAGCCACAAAAGTTCAGGCTTCTTAAAAAACTCACGTCATAGTACAACGTAACTTCAACCGCTCTCCCATGATAAAAAAAACAACACATAAACAAGTATTCATAGATATTTACATGCTGTGTTGCGGCCTTATATTCCAAAATGTTATGTGCTTTGTTTAAATAATAACTAAAATTTACATTTCCAAAAATGCCCGGACAACAATGTTGGGTGTTCTTGCTCTGAAAGGACCTGGGCCGAGTCTCTAATTTTAGATTTGTTTACTGTATTGGAAACATACTAAAGGGATTAATTGATTTGCATTAATAAATAGATAGCAGTAACGTAGCTTGGTAACTTCAGACAGTGGGTAACTTTCAGTTTTTCACCATCCTCTCCCCCCCCTAATAAAAATACCATAGATTCCTCCTGGCAGCCTCCTGTCTGACCGCCTTACCCAACCTTTGATCAACAACTTAATAACTAACTATATATGGTGATTTTCTTGATCAGCTAAATTAAATAAGCACTAGATAAATCAAATTGTACGATATTAAGATAAAATTTTCTATAGATAGGCAATTTTTTAAAAGTTCAACGGAATTCCATTAATGTCCTACTGTCGTCAATGCATTCCTCAAGTTCGAAATACGGCGATAGATTGAAGCGGTGACGTCTTCATCGCGTAACAAAATCATTGCCAATAGGTAAAAAAATTGCCATCAGGGAAAAGGCGTCCCCTTGTTTTCGTTTTCACTGAGACCTATTAGACATAGAAAACCACTTACTTAATTTGGGTGCAAGAATGTCCACAAATAAGCCATTTTGTATAGAAAATATTTAGAAATGTAATGATGTGTCGCTACAGGGTTCTTTTTCCATCCCTTAAGTTTGAAATACGACGACTAGCCTAAAAAATAACGCCGTCATCACGAAACCAAGTTATTTTAATTAACTTGATAATTAATATGCTTAATAATAAAAGTACTTAGTAATCAGTAACAAAGTAATTTGTTAATTAGTAACCAATAATACAGTAACTAATTAATAATCACAATAATATTAACTTTTGTTTTAATTTTAATTAATATGGTTATAAGATATTACTACCCTTCTTAGGGCTAACACAATTGGCAAATTATGGGCAATGTTGAATCGTTACGCACAGAATAGTATTGATATCTTACAACCTCAAGTACGAAGAAGCTTCGTTCTTGTCTTCGATGGTCTAGAGGTTAAGCCGCTCCGGGCTCAAACCTGGTTCGAATCTAGGTCGGAGAAGATGTCTCTTTTTCTATTACACCAAAAAACGTAAACTTTAGCTGAGGTCAAACGTGGATGTCAAAATTAAGGGCATGGGAATAAATATAAAAAAATGGAAACAACTCAAAACTATGCAGAGAGGTACATTCTTGGAAAAACTAGAGGAAATCAGAAAATAAGTAGTTGGGTTAAAGGTCACATAAGGTTAACCAATAAAAAAGAATAATTCAGATATATTAATTTGCTGATCTGCGAGATTTGATAAACTATGGACAATTGAAAGTTCCAAATAGATACACAGAAACGGTAAAAAAATCTAAGAACACTGACAGCAAAAATTAATGAATGAAGTAATAAAACATGTCCAAGTAATACATGAAAACAAATTGCTCAAGGATGTGAGTAGAATAAAGGGACTTGGGGGTTGGGGTAAACCTTCACTCATCTGTCATTAGATAAAGGTTGAATAAGTTAATATCAGTGCAACTTCACTATTTATTTGAAAACAATGAAAATTTCGAAAACTCAAACTCTGTTTCAAATATTTTTACAAAATACGTTGCAAAAGATTGTAGTTGCTTACATTTTTTTGAATGAATCGTATTATAATTTAATATTTTTAATGATAATGGATTATTGCATCTTATTGTTAATAGCACGTGGGTTGGAACTTTAATAGTCACAACTATTTGTTTACAGTGGACACAAAATGGATGCATGTTACCAAGTTTTACTGCCCCTAAATGTAGTCACCCGCATAGTGCACAACCCGTTGCTATCGATCTGGAATTTGTACGATATCTTTACCAACGCCTGTTGTGTTGATAGTTCGAATGGAACGGTCTACTGCCTGAAGAATCTCTGGAACAGTTCTGAAGCGAATGCCATGAAGGTTCCTTGATCTAAGGAATCAAGTCATACTCCCCGGACTTGAGTCCTTGTGACTATGACTTGATTTCTAAGATGAAGGAACCACTTCGTGGCATTCGCTTCAGAACTGTTCCAGAGATTCTTCAGACAGTAGACCGGTCCATTCGAACTATGAACACAACAGGCGTTGCTAAAGGTATCCTACAACTTCCATATCGCTGGCAACGGGTTGTACACAATACTGGTGACTATATTGAGGGACAATAAAACTTAGTAACATGTATCTATTTTGTATCAATTGTAAATAAATAGTTGCCACTATTAAAGTTCCAACCCTCGTATTAATTTTTTATAATACCTTAATCATACAACTCCACGAATTTTTGCATGAAAGAAAGGTAACAATAGTCGTTCGTATATATATTAATTTTAACAATGGCTAATTTTACACAGGGCCGGATAATCCCATAGATAAAGAAGACAAATGTCTAGGGCCCACTTCGTTTAAGGGGCTGGGCGCCGTGAAGTCTAAACACTGCTTCAAAATCATTGCTACTTAGACCTTAGCAATGAAGCAGTAATTTTATTGCGGCGTGAATTCTAAGTCTTTTATATGTATGTTGCATGCAAATATGTCATCTGTACCAACCTTAATTTTCAAGTTTAAGATTGAAATTGTAGAACGGATTTAGCGAGCATTTTTGTTGATCCCAAGATCCTCGTTATATACGGGTCCTATTGTAATTACGCAGGATTAATTTATACTGCAAGAGGGCCCCGGACAAAAATTGTCTAGAACCCCACTAAACCTTACTCCGACCCTGATTGTACATTGATAATAATAGTTAACTCTATATTAATAATAATAATAAAATGTGAGATTACCCATATTCTGAAATCATCTTACACTGTTAATGGCAGTTCAAACGACTACTGGCGTAACTAGTTCTGGTGAGACACAAAAACAACGTTTTAGAAGCGTATTTATGTCAAGATTGAGTTCGAGCTACGCGTTTCGGGCGATAGATGTTCGCCCTTCTTCGGGAGTGAACACGTGGAATATCGTCAACAAACGAGGTTGATTCGCGGATGTAACTAGAGTTGAGTTATTAAGTGAAATGTTCACTTCCAAAAGTAGGAAGTCAAGTACTACATGGTTTTTGTAATGCGGCCACTCTTCCCAGAAATTACCAAATTGTGGAAAAGTTGGCTGTCTGTTGGTAGAGG
The DNA here is from genome assembly GCA_006491805.2 of Dysdera silvatica. Classification (NCBI taxonomy): domain Eukaryota; kingdom Metazoa; phylum Arthropoda; class Arachnida; order Araneae; family Dysderidae; genus Dysdera; species Dysdera silvatica. The sequence continues at coordinate 143,793,531 of QLNU02014176.1, forward strand.
TGGCAATTATGGTGGGACTATGGATTAATATCAGAAGGAGTTAGGTGGAGTACATTTCGCCAAGCTGAGCTGAAGGAAGGAGTTGAGCTGTGGTCATTCACAATGGAATCACGAAACATGTTAATGAAGAAAGCTTCGGCGAAGTCCAGTTCAAGTGGTGAATGAGGTTGGTGGATGATACGAGCGTCAAAAAAGTTAAAGCGATGGTTGTGTTCGTGGCTGTGAACAGCAATGGATGATTTGTGCACCTCACCTTTCTCAACGTATCGGCGATGTTCTTTCAACCGATGCATGAGGGCACGTTTTGTCCGTCCGATGTAGGAAAGTCCGAACTGGCAAAAAATTTGATACACGCCCCAGCGTTGGAGTGTGGAAATGTTATCTTTGAGTCTAGAGGGCAAAATCTTGTTAATAGGCGAGAAGGTAACTTTGAATTTGGCTTGCCGAAGGACTTTGGCAATGGCGGAGCTAAGTTTGGGCACGTAAGGGAGTGTTACGAAGCCAATGTAATTATTTGAAGATATTCGACTAAGAGATGTACTGTAAGAACGTTTTGAGAATTTGAAAACGGCAGCATCGATAATGCTGGGACAGTACCCACGGATGCGAGCGATGGTCTTAAGCAAAGAAATTTCATCAGATAAGGAGTCCGTTGACGAACAGAACTGTAGAGCCCGGAAGACATAGGTGTAGAAGGCGGACATGTTTTGTTGATACGGATGGAAAGAAAGATTATGTGGAGGGAGAGCAACGCTGAAAGGCTTGCGGTACACCGAAGTATCGAAATAGTTATGATGTTTATTAATCTGTATATCCAAAAAGTGAAGGGAATCATCTTCTTCAATTGCGAGGGAGAAATTAAGCGCAGGATCCAAAGTATTGATGGTGGGAAGGAGTGTTGAGATTTGATCTGGAGGACTGTCCCACATAATAAAAATGTCATCCATGTAGCGATCCCAGAGTTTAAACTTGATAGAGTTGAGGAGATTGGATTCAAAGAAATGCATATATATGTCACAAAGGATTGATGAAAGTGGGTTACTCATAGCTAAGCCACTGGTTTGTTGGTAATGTTGTCCGTTGAAGACAAATGCACTAGAGTTGACGCAGATTGAGGTGAGATTGATAATTTCAGCAATTTCTGGTTGTGAAAAGTGGAATTCGGAAAGACGAAGTTTAAGGCAATCAAGTGCACCTTCGACTGGTATGTTGGTGAACATGGAGTTCACATCTAACGTGGCGATGGAGCAGGTGCCTGGTGAGATAGAACGTAGTTTCTTGATGAAGTCTAAAGAATTCTTGCAAGTGTGGATATTGGCAGTGGTAAGAGGTGAGATGAAGGAAACAAGAAACTTGGCGAGTTTATGAGAGACTGCGCCTATGCACGAAGTGATGGGTCGGAATGGTAAACCGGGTTTATGAATTTTCGGAAGGGCGTAGAAACGCGCTGGAATGGCGTGAGACAAGTAAAAAGAGTTCTTTTGTCTAGGAGTAAGCAATCATCCATTGCCGTTCACAGCCACGAACACAACCATCGCTTTAACTTTTTTGACGCTCGTATCATCCACCAACCTCATTCACCACTTGAACTGGATTTCGCCGAAGCTTTCTTCATTAACGTGTTTCGTGATTCCATTGTGAATGACCACAGCTCGAATACTTCCTTCAGCTCATCTTGGCGAAATGTACTCCACCTAACTCCTTTTGATGTTAGTCCGTAGTCCTGTCATAATTGCCACCTCTGCTGATATAGAGCCAACTTTTCCACAATTTGGTAATTCTGGGAGGAGTGGCCGCACCACAAAAACCACGTATTACATCATTTTCTATTTTTGGTAGTCAACGTTTCACTTCTGAACTCAACTCTGGTCACATCCGCGAATCAACCTCGTTTGTTGACGATATTCCACGTGTTCACTCCCGAAGAAGGGCGAACTTTTATCGCCCGAAACGCGTAGTTTGAACACAATCTTGACATAAATACGCTTCTAAAACGTTGTTTTTTGTGTCTTATTTATATTGCGTATTGTCGTCACCGAATATCCCACGTAGTTCCCAAGTGGTTGCCTATAACAGCGTCACAACTTTTTGAATATCATTGACCCTCTTACAAAAAATTATTTAAAAATCCCAAAATATGTTTTAAAATTTGCAGTGTTTGTGATATCACACTTTTATCAACTCTCCATCCCCTTGTCACAAAGTGTCACAACTTTTTAAACCTTCTCCCTTTAAGCGGGATATCATTTATGGACAGCCCCTAAAGTAGGGACTTTGAAGTTCTAGAGGACTATAACCAAACAGACAATGCTCGAGACATTCAATTGATTCGTAAATTTCGATTTTCTAGGTAGGACTAATTTTTTTCTAGGAGCTAAGTCCCACTCCCACCCAATTACGCCAATGTAAACAACTAATATATAAAAAATGGTTAATAATTTGTTTAAGGAAATAGCGTTTATGTCTTTTGAAATACATACCAGGTGAGAGTACTCACATTCGTTGGTTAAATCGTTATTCCGATATACGTTACTAATCGAAAATTCTACTAGATTAATTCTAAATTGGGATGAAAACATAGATGTAAAATTTATTTTTCTTTATATGTTCCAGCAAAAAAAAAAAAAACCACGAATATCTGGACATATCTTCAGCTAAAACAATTCAAGGTGGTGTGAAATACAAAATAAAAACTAATTAATTGTTTAAAGAAACATGTTTTATTTCTTTTAAGACACATTAGAGGGCAGCACCAACATTTATGCCTCGACTCGTTTTCCATAAAAATGCTATTTAGAAGAAAATTCTGTTAAAGTCAATGAAAAAATTTTCTTGCCCTTCCCAAATTAATGATGAATTTAAGAGTCAAAAACTAATAATATGCGATCCCCCTTTTAATGCATATTATATTCTTCATACGGAGGGACCCTGGTTCGAATCCAGGATGGGGAAAGCGTCTCTTTTTCTCCAAAACCTAGCTACAGTCCTGTTTGTGAACACTGTCCTGGCGTATGCTTCACCTGGCCTCACGCCTAGGCATTAAAACATTTGGACGATGTGAAAAAATTCAATCCTATAATATTATCAATTAAAGAAAGCTGTAAAAACATATTTATAAAAAAGTAAGAATACAAACTAATCACAAATTATGGTTAGAAAATCAAGAAATAGAACAAAATGGAAATATAAAATTTCTAGTAATAAATATTAAGGATAACCTCAGCTGGAACGAAAATATAGGTGAAGTAATGAAAAAAATAAGAAGAGGCCCGAGAGTAATACACAGACTAGCAACAACATTAACACCGGAGATAATGCTAAACCTTTATTTTACATTAATAGAATGCCGTATTAACTGTGGTAATGTTGTTTGGGGAAAACTTAATAAAACAAATGAAAATAAAATAAATAAAATTATATAAAAAGTAATAAAGAAAATAACATTAAAAACAGGTAATTCGATTTCAGCATACAAAAAAAAAATAAAAAAAATATTATATGCACAGGAAATATATAACATAAAAGTACTTAAAATAATATATGAAAGTGTAAAAAAAAACCAAAAATATGAAAATATAATAGAACTCAACAAAAAAATTAACTATAGTTATCGAAATATCAATAAATACATACCAAAAAGAAGTAAAACTAAAAGGTTAGGAAAATATTAACTACATAGGAATAAAAAAAGTGGAATGAAATTCCAGAAGATATAAAAAACAGCAAAACGATGCATAAATTTACTAAGAAATTAAAAGAATACTATTTACTACAAAATCAATAGCGGTAGGGATTCATATGGAGAAATCTAAATAAAATTCGTGCATAATTGTTCTTATGCAAAAACAAATATCAATTTATAAAATGATAAATGCGAATAAAATCTATTGTCTATTGCATGGATGCCCATATAGGGGCAGGGAGGGGCTCGAGCCCCCCTCCCCCCCTCTAATCGTATGAAAAATTTTATTTGCCTAATTCTGCTATGCATTTATTTTCAAAAGTTTTACAGTCACATTTTAAAATAAGGTACTTTTTAGCTCATTACTAATTGTCAAGCGGTATCAATTATTTTTGTAGCATTTTAGTATCTTGTACATTCACTAAAATGTTTTATAGCCTTGAAAGAAGTAATAATTTTTCTCAGCCCGCCCTCTGGAAGCACTCGTATGGACGTCTATGGTCTATTGTCTTATTTCATAAAAAAAAAAAATTTGTTACTTGATATAACTTCATAAAAGTACCCGTTTTGAGGTAACGTATGGTTTTAAAAGTTAATGGGGGGACAAGCACATATTATGCACACTTATACATTACAGTATATGTAAAATTGCAAGTTATTTAATTATAAATTATTGGGCGGGCTCGGGCCCCACGGGCTCATATATCTCTACGCCTATGCCGTTTAGACTGGAACGCAAGAGAAGTCCACTTGCATTTGACATGCTCAAAACAGTAATTATATTTTAGAGCATTGGAGAAAGGTGACATTTGAATTTAAGCAAGGAATACAAATGTTGGAGAAAGGTGACATTTGAATTTAAGCAAGGAATACAAATGTTGGAGAAAGGTGACATTTGAATTTAAGCAAGGAATACAAATGTTGGAGAAAGGTGATATTTGAATTTAAGCAAGGAATACAAATGCTGGAGAAAGGTGACATTTGAATTTAAGCAAGGAATACATTAATTTCTGCTTTACATTTCGTGTAGATGCCACTAGATGGCAGCATTATCGTTAACTTATATGATCTGTCTGTAGTTGCTTCTCGGACATGGAAGTCGGTAGCATAGGGCAAGAGTGGGCACTTGCTCTTCCCTAGATTTTTTTTAAAAAAAAATCATTTTCCTTTTCTCAAGGGAAAAAATATGCATCCTCTCTATTCTATTTGAACTAAATTGTCTTATTATTTAGTTAAACAAATTAAATACTTATTTAAATAATTTAATTATGGTATTTTTGAATGAAGGTTTTTTATTTCTGCTGAAGTAATCTTTGCCCACCCCTACAAAAAATTCTGCAGAGTCTCATGTTCTCGGATTAAAAATATTTCGTCCATATGCGGCTTAAAAAAATGCAAATATTTGGCATTTATAAATTTAATTGATGTTTAGTTTAACGAACTTATAGATTTCAAGCAGAAAACACGATTATTTAGAAAATTAAAATACGATAACAATAAAATGCTTATGTAGACGTGCCATTACATTATTGGGCATATGCGGAGTGGGTGAGCTTTGGGAAGGAAATGCGTCCATAGGTCCATGAGTGGACATGGGGCCCCATGGCCCATAGGCACTCTAGAAAACCGGCCCGCCCTTCCGTCACCATCCTTCCGTCACCACAACAACTTTTTTCAAGAACTAAAAGCTAACGGATTGTCACGCTTATAATTACTAACATCCTCTCTCTCTTTTTACACACACATATAGTAATTCCGAATTTTGGTGGAAGAGGTGAGGATTTGATTTCCAAGAGAGATGGAGAGAGAAATTAAAAATCTGTTAAACGTGGAAACCATGCAACTGCTTCTGTTTGGTTAGTACACCAACACATAAATGACTTAAAGAGATACTGGAATGTTTATTTTTAATTGACACACTTAGTAAACATTTTTTTAAATACACGATTAAATTCTATGCACTATTTTTTTGAGAAAAATAGTTGCTGAAAAATAGCTAAAAAGCAAAATACTAGTTATCCCATCTGAGGGAATCTAGATATACGACACTGTTATACAGGTATATTATAAAAACTATTGAGCTTTCCATAAGAGCTATAACTGAATTGTTAACCAACTTTTTCATTGTAAATTTTTGTGTCTTGCATGTTAGTTAAAAATCATTCATGTAATAATAATTATAATAATAATAATAATTCATTTATTTACTCGGCAAGCAACGTACACAATATAAAAAACATATCACAATTCTATGCAGTGTGCCGAGATGGAGATGGGAGAAAAGGACAAAAGGGCCTAACATGCTCTCACCACCTGTTGCAGCTATAAAAGGATGTTATTCTATGTAAGGAATTGCCGTTCTTGATATAAAAAAAAAATACTCTTCAAGTTAAGGGCTCAGTTTATCTTATGTAAATAATGAACATTACTTTAGCGCCTATAGAAAAAAAAATGTTCACTTTGGAATCTTAAAGAGGTATGGCAAGTTTGTCCACGTCATACTCCGATATAGGATATTCGTATCAAAGGGTATTTCGGGTAGATATAAAGTATTTTGGCATTTATAGGATATGATAAATATCTAAATAACTTTTGTGCTAATTGCGCTACTGTATACGGTAGTCCCGTCCTCACCTTTCTTCCGATTGGTCGATTGTGTCGAATCGACCAATAGGAAGAAAGGTGCGGACGGGACTACCTCCTTTATTCTAGCTATCTTGGTTTCTATGTTCAAAATTTCCAATGTGTCCAAAATTCCCGGGTTTTTTACAACTCTACGTCTAGCATGGACTTACGCTGTATAACCGGATTATTTTATCCAATAGCTGTTTCAATTGCACATATGGTTTACAAAGAAAAACGTTTATGCTTTCGTAAAGCGACTAATGGTGAGAAACTGACTTTGGTTTTAATGCTCCTGGCGTTTCTTCCGTGCCACATAATAAAAAGTTTACTAATTCGTGATGGTGTGGAGCGGAATCCGAGTCACAAACCAACGGGTATGCTTGCCATTGTCGTCAACTGGCTTTTTAAAAAACTGTTATGTCAGATTTCGGATTTAAACCTTCATCGCAGAGTTCGCCAGTGGAGTGTCTATACAACAGTGCAAAGAGAGCATGCTCGGGGTCATTACCAGATTCGGAAACGACTGAAAATGGTACTGTGAACGTAGACACACGTGAGTACCCTAATTTCATAGCAATGTTTGAAGAAATACGTACGATTATGCTAGTTAATAACGAGCTAGTGAACAACTTAAAAACTCAAGTCGACTCTCTTGATGGTATGGCACAGCTTAGACTTTGCAGATATTCGTTTAAACTTAATAAGTAAACTCTTATCTATACCAATGAATGGTGTAAAATTGGAAACTCGGCCAGACCATTTGGATTTTCACATCTACTACTTGAGCGCCCTATTTTTTCATCTGTTAGACACCAATATCTCTCTGTTTTCTGCATCCGGAAATTATGACGCCAATAATTTGTTCAATATACTAAACAATCCGAATACAACGGTTCCTCGAAGTTTATATATTTTTTTTTATAATGTTGTAAGATGCATCGACATTTTAGAGACTATATCCAAGGGGATCTGTAGATTTTAAGAGCGGGATCTCGATTAATTATCGTTGAAATTTTGCTTGGAATATGAAATTGCGACATTTGTGAATGCAGTCTTGCCTGATTTATGCCATGTTTCGGCTTCAGTGCTATTTGTTTGGGTTATGTATACCTTATCAAGTCATATTGTGTATATAGGTACCTTGTTTGTTTATGTTCAATTTAAGGTTTTCATATGTGTTCGAGTCTTTCCCTTGATGTTTTTATATCACGATTGTGATATGATGTGCTACGATGAGATGTAGGTGCTCATAAAAAAATTGCTTTGCCAACCTTTGTAACGAGTTCAGGCCAATGCAAATAAAATATTATTATTATATTATATTCTCTTTATCAATTACGCCTATGTATGGGCGTAACTTGGGCGTTTACTTTGGGGATAAATTTGTTCTGGGGGGGAGGGGCTAAACCGTCCTCAATGCTTAGAAATTTTCTAGTGGGGTTAGCCCCTTAATTATGGAAATGGAGGGGGCACCAAAAGTCGTTGTACCCAGGGTACTTCGTACCCTAAATCCGGCCCTACTCACACCTGCATCCACCCTAGTATATTTTCAGCTGATTGGCCCTGCCGTCTTGAAATCAGACCGGCCCTGCGCCTGGGTGCTTGCGTAACCGTTTCTCAAATCATTGCTAAACGAGGAAGGAAACGGGTAAACTCCCGAATGTCGGTGCTGCCCTCTAGTAGGTTACAAAAGAAATAAAAGCTGTTTCGTTATTCAGCGTATTACTCTCTCTCTCTGCATTTTTTTGAACTGCAAATAAGTTATGGACATATTATTTGCTTCATTAATTACTCTCCAAAACTTTATCTTTAAAAGCGTAAGGTTTAGATTTGAATAATGAATAGGTAATTGAAAATTATAAATTTGCGAAGTTTAACTATAGCATAGAAGCATAGAGCTTAATACACAAGCATTAAATTTTCGAATATCAACTTATTACGCACTGAAATTTTAAACTATGTCATAAACAGGGCCGTCTTAACGCATTTGTGGGGGGGCGCGTGGGCTCTATAATTTTTTGAGGACCTCTACACCAACTTTGTTAATTTAAGGGTGCCCCCATTTGTGTCGGGGTTCCAGGACCATGCTTGGGGGGGGGCGGTTGCGAGCTGGGCCGCTATAATAAAATTTACGGCCGCCAAAAAAGTATAGTACTAGTACCAAGAAATCAGTTTTTAGCAACCCCATATACTTTCGACAGAGTATTTGGTCAACTCACCTTTTGTGTGTGTGACGTCATACTTCCCATAATGCAACCTCTAAATGGTGGTCGAAATAAATACATGTGTTTTAAGTCGAATGTGTTAGTATCAGTAGCCTATGTAGGTTATCATTTTTATTATGGTGGCCATATGACTCCTACAGAGACTCCTGATTTCCGACGCTTGGCTGCACAAAAAAGCTAGAAAAATTACTTTGTAAGTTCTAATAGTATAATAAAAGCGGCTTTGTTCATTGAGTTAGCTTTTCATTAATTCGTTATAATTATAATAATTGGAGTAATAATAAATTACAATGATTCGTATTTTATTTAATTAATTTTTATCCCCTATTTTCAATTTAACTTCATTATCTTCTTTTTATTTTTATCTACAGCGTTTAGACCAGTAAAGAACTTTATTTTGTAATGTTAAACACTGGTCAGCCTTTTTTTTTTTTTCGTTATGTTACGTCAAAGCATTTTTAAGGGCCGCTAACACCGTGAGCACAGCCCTGCGGAGTTCAGGGACAGGGTTTAGTTGACCCACTCGTTAAAGTAACATAATATAATTATATAATAATGTACAATTACATAATACACAACATTATATAATAATAATACAACAACATGATGTAATAATAAAACATTATAACAGAACAATAATATAACATTATAATATAACAATAATATAACATTGTAATATAATAATAATATAACATTATAATATAACAATAATATAACATAACATAATAATAATATAACATTATAATATAATAATAATATAACACATAATATAATAATAATATAACATTATAATATAATAATAATATAATACTATATATAATAATAATATAATATAATACTATATATAATAATAATATAATATGATACTATATATAATAATAATATAAATATAACATTATAATATAATAATAATATAATAACATTATAATATAATAATAATATAATAACATTAATAATATAATAATAATATAATAACATTATAATAATATAATTACTGGGTTATAAGCTAAAGAATAATATATAAAATAAAAAATAGGAAACGAAAGTAAAATGTCGAAAATAAGAAAATAAAAAAAAAGAACAAAAGAAAATTTACAGTGTCGGTCGAAACTCGCCCAAATGCCAAGATGAAATATAGAAGACACACAACATCGAAAAAAGCGTTTTAGCATCTATCCAGGAATACAGCATTATCAGTGGCTGAGAGGATCAGGTGACACAGAGCATGCAAAAATGTGAACGTCGGTTACGATAACGGTTTCTTTCTTTCTTTCAACAATAAATGTATTAATCCATTTATTATTCTATGCAACAATAAATGGATTAATGCATTTATTGTTCTATACAACAATAAATGTATTAATCCATTTATTATTCTATACAACAATAAATGTATTGATCCATTTATTATTCTATACAACAATAAATGTATTAATCCATTTATTATTCTACACAACAATAAATATATTAATCCATTTCTGAGTTTCGTTGAACCCCACAAACGCTGTTGGATTGGGAACATACTCAAGTCCATCCCTCGACTGTGTTTGCCCCACAAATTTTGTTTGGTATCGCCATGAAAACGTTTCATCAAGATTTCTGAAGCGTCATGCAGTACTGGAGTAAACTTCTAGACGTTTTTACGTCAATCCCTCGACTGTGTATCCCAGCACAGTCACAAATTTGATTTTGTATCGTCATGCAAACGTTTCATCAAGATTGCTGAAGCATCACTCAATACTGGAGTGAACTTCTAAACATTTTAAGGTCAGTATCCCGTCTAAGCTTGCCGTCGCACTGGGCGCCAAGCCCATTGCGACGGCACAGGTTGCACCGCCCTTAATCTGTTACTGTTGCTACTCAATCTAGACATCCTTCAAGACAATTCCAATATCACTGATTATTTTCTCGATATTGCTCATACCAATAGTTGTAAAGTCTATGTTAGAATTTTCATCACAATCAATTTCATTACCATTAATATCAACGTTATTTCAGTTAACTGCGCAATAAAATACAATTTTATTACCATTAATATGAATGTTGTTTAAGTTAATTGCGCAACAAAAATTAATTCCATTACACCATTAATAACGATGTTTTTAAGTTAATTGCGCAACGAAAATTAATTTCGTTACCGTTAAGGGGACGCAGGAGCAAAATCATCGTCTTTTGTAATTTTTAACGAATCTCTTTCAAATTTGGCAGAAATATGAAAAGCCTCATATGCACACATATACTAAATATTATGATGCTATACATAGCTTTGGAGATAGTCATAATTTTCATGTATTTTTAGCCCATTTTTACCCGTTGGCAAAAACGCTCCTCCCTGGAATTCAAATATTTTTTAATTTTCATTTAAAATTTCTATAATATGTTTAAACTCATAACTAACAAAATATAGCACTTATTTTAAAATTCAGGTAATGGTGAGTGAAAACAAAATTTTTGATTGAATATTCATCAAAAAATAGTTTTTTACGTATTCGTGCATCATGAATAAAATTTTACAAGAAAATTTGGTGTAATAACCAAATCCATGTTACAGTTTGTTCTATTAAAAGTGCAAACATGTTTACTAAGTTTTAAAACAATTTATTAAAAATTGAATTGCAAGGAACATATCGCAAAAACTCGAAAATGTGAAACTGAGAAAAACAGATTTTTATAATAGAACTTCTTATAGACAATAATGAAAGTGAGTCCCCTTAAATTTTTTTATTAAATTTTCTGAATTTTTATTCAGCATCTTAAAATTTCAGAATTTTAAAACTGACACAAAAGATATATGCGCAATGAAATAAAGAATTTTTTAATGTAAAAATAAAAAAAAAATATATATATATTTTTTTTTTCAATTTTTTTTTGCATTTTTTGCTCCTATGTCCCCTTAATGTCAATACTGTTTAAGTTAATTGCGCAATAAAAGTCAATTTTATTACAAGTAATATCAATGTTGTTTAAGTTAATTACGCAACAAAAATTGAATCATAAAACAATGATATATTTTGTTGAATTTATTAAACAAACAACATATTTTATGTACAACAAATGAGATACAAAGGTTACGTCACATAAATGTAATACCTCTAGTGTTATAACATGTGCTTTTGCTCCCGCAAAAAATATTGAAACACGTGAACTCAGTGAATCCGTGAGCAAGGGCAAGAGATTAAAAAAGATTCTTTTATTCGTTACAATTTTGAAGAAGCTATGTTGTTTCTAATCATGAGGCACTATAGTTCTTATTTCCCGACAAATAAATAAACATATTTTAAATTCTCTCGACATCCAGATGTTGATATACAATCAATTATTCAATCAATCAATCAATAGATAAATAAATAAACTTTATTTCAAGTAAAATGTATAGTTGAAGACCAAAAATGAAAATTCTGTAAGCGCCAAAAAATTGTAAACTTGCTTTTAGATAGAAAAATATACCTCGGGCCATGTTAAATAGCCTGGAACACAAGCAAGCCTTACTTGGAATTTACCTCGAAACAAAGTAAGCCTTACTTGGAACTTACCTAAAATGCAAGAAAGCCTTACTTGGAATTTACCTGGAACACAAGTAAGCCTTACTCGGAACGTACCTGAAACACAAGTAAGCCTTGCTTAGAACTTACCTGGCAACCAAGCAAGCTTTACTTGTAACTTACCCCGAAACCAAGCAAGCCTTATTTCGAACTTACGTGGAACACAAGTAAGCCTTACTCGGAACTTACCTGGAACACAAAACAGGGATTTTAAGCTCTTTCTAGGCTACTTAGCACGCCATGAAGAATATTATTCCATCTAAAAGCAAGTTCACGATTTTTTGGCACATGCAACGTTTCCTATTTCTGGTCTTCGTTTGTTGAATCTATTTTAAATCATAGCATAACTATTTATATTTTACCTAAGCAGCAGAGGGAAAAGACTTTGACATCTGGCGAAGCCCATGCTGCCCAAGTTCTCAAGAATTTCATAATGCTATTTTATTTTTATAATTAGTATAGAGGCTTTTAATCGCCAAATTTCGTCAATTGGCGAAAAAGTGCAATTTTATGAGGAGGAAGTAAAAAAAATTTTTTTTCCAATTAACCCCAGCAAAAAAGTTTGCAACGTTAAGCAGAAAACTAAGTGCAATCTATTAGTAGCTACAAACACACCGAATCAAATAGAATTCTGTCAACTTAAAATGGATCTGAAATGGCCATTTAAATACTAATAACATATGCCATCGAAGGTAAAAAAAAGCAGGCTATCCATCGTTTTCATTTCATTCAACTCCATTATTACTCACGCCTTATTTATTTATACACTAATGGAACCATGGGCATCCATACGAATACTTCTAGTGAGGGGCCGAAAAAAATTACCACCTTAAAGCGGTTGAGAATTTTTGTGAATGTACAAGATACCAAAACGCTACAAAAATAATTGATACTACCTGACAATTAGTAATGAGCTAAAAAGTACCTTATTTTAAAATGTGAATGTAAAACTTTTGAAAGTAAATGCATAGCAGGTTACGGCAAATAAAATTTTTAAACGATTAGCGGGGTCGGTGACCCTTCTGCCCCCCACCCATATGGGCTCTCATGAATGGAGCCGAAATTGTAAACTAATGGAAAACGTAACAAAATGATAATTTAAAGCAGTTCGCTTGATTTCGGTACCTTTTAACTAGTGTTTCATCTAAAGCGAAATAGAAGGGCGCAACGCCCTGCCGAACCTATTAGCGCCCTGCCCTTCAACTTGTTCACCCTTGTGCCCATATGTCCCATCTAGCCCTCAGAAAATAACACATCATCCGTCCCCGATGATAATTCAAATTCCCACGTTTGAATCCAAAACGTGTGACGAAATTTGTTGATTTATAAAAATTTTGTACTCCAGTATTTCATTTCCGTAATAACACTGATGGTTTTGGCAAAACCAGATTGCAGACGAATATTTGTAAACAAAGCACTGTTGCCAGGTTTGCAGACTTTCAACCACGGACTACTGCGATAAACGTTAGCGGTTCCACGTATTTTTGAGATCAAATTTTTGTTAAAATCAATTTGTTTGTCTTTAAGCTCTAAACTAAGCATGTTTTACATCCCTATTTTATGAAGCTTACTTGTCATATAGTACAGGACACAGTTCTTTTAACTTCTCTGGACCACGGACCCCCTTTAGAGGCCACTCGCCTTTACGGACCACAAGAATTAACTCAAAGTTTAAAGCCTGGACTTTGCATCATACATATTTATTTCTAGTGTTTCAGCACTCATTTTCACCATTTAAGGAAGAAATTTTTTGCTCCCTCGTCATTATTCTTATCATTAAAGATTGTTGTTTGTTTGGCTTTTTTTATGGCAAGCAGACTGGGCTATACTGCGCCAGATATCATTAAAGAGCAAATACTTTGCCTTAGTATTTTTCCGAACCTTTGCGGAACACCGGGGTGTCTGCGGACAACAGTTGAAGAACCGCTGGTATAGGATATTATAATAATAAATGAAATTACTATAGGATATTGTTTAACTAAATTATAGTTATATTAATTTAATTATTATTTTGTATGAAGTTGGGATTTTTTAATCTTGCCATCTGGCAACATTGCCATTAGATTGCAATCACGCACACCTTCGCATATACTTCACACTGAATTAAAAAAAAAAAAACTCCTAATGGCTACCTGCAAAGGAAAACTAAAAAATTCAAAGAAAGCAACAATAGGAATTAAACAAATTAAGAAGTTGTTTAATGGAATTAGTAGAAGTAAATCTGACTTAACCACGGATATTCATCATGATTATCTATGTACTGAGAACGCCAAAAAATTCCTTTTTGTCAGGCCATGCGTCCTGCCCTAATTTTTTTCTAGATGAAACACTATTTTAACGTCTTTGACCAGTTCAATGGCGTAAGGAAAAGACGGAAGGGTTCTGTAGGTTCACCCCCCCCCCCGTTTTATATAGAAACTCATTATTTTCTCGTAGGGTGCATCATGAAATCTTTAAAGGCATTTGAGCCCCCAAGGGTTTTGAATTGCTACTGGACCAGTCGCGAAGTCAGTGAGTTGGCAATTAAATTCAGAGCCGTCTCCTTATGGGTCGCGACCAGGGCTCAATTTCTAACAAAAAAAAAGTGAAGGAGCCCTAATATTATGATAAATCGATTAAAAAATTGAATGGCTGCAAAAGAATCGATAAATCATATCAATTGTTTATGTCCATTTTTCTGGACAACAAAATTCATACTCTTAATCACGAATTCATTACTTTTTCATGACAGCGTCTATTTAAGGGCTCCGTCAAATATTTAAATAATAATTAGAAGTGAAGAAATATCGGAGCCGGGCTCCAGTGGGCTCCCGCCAATTTTAAGCCATGATTGCGACCTATCTATGGAGCAGGGGGGGGTCAGAGAAAGAAAGTCCTCCCCCCCCCACAAAAACTATGGCTGGGACCTCTGGACGACGTAAAAGGTAACCATATTCTCATAAATTTTAGGGTCAAAAGGCAGAGTTCAGCAAAAATATATTTAAATTTTGCATTAGCCGTCTTATTGTTAAATCCATTTGCAACTTTCACAGACTTATAGTTTATTACTAAATTGAATGTCTATTTACGAATTTGTGAATAAAATGCAGGTATATGATACATGAATTTGTGAATTTTGTATAATTATATGAATTTCGTATAGGTAGATATCTAAATTTATTCACATTGTGAATTATATATGAGAACATGTATTATATAAATTAAATTTAAGACCGTGTGTTATAAACTAATTTAGGAATATATATAAGTATGTAATCATTATGGTTTCTGCCTTCTAAACCCGTTTGCATGTTTAGGGCCAAAGACATGTACCAAAAACAATTGTTTGCTTGAGTTTTTAGGGCGCAAAGACAGTAAGGGTCATGCTGCGTCAGGATTGATAGTTTTCCGTGGAATATAAACCTATTAAGTCCTAGGGAATCAACTCCCGGAGTACGGTGAGCAGTAAGCATTCTTTTTTAAGCAGATTTTGGAGTTAAATCCGTGGTAACCGCCCGCTAAGTAAATGAATTACCACTGCACCACAGCAGGGCATATGAAAAACAATGTAGAGGAAATATAGTTGTTGGCGAGAGCATACGACCAGGAAGAAAGGAAACAACGTTAGTAGACAGGCACTCGACTGGAATCCCCAAGGAAAGACAGAAAGGTGTAGCCCAAGAAATACATGAGCAAGAACTTTATAAAATGACCTCAAATAGGGTGAGAAAACATGGGAAGGAAAGAAGTTTGTAAAAAAATGACGAAAATGTAATTTTAATTCGTTTTTGTTTTCCTAAGAATTAAAATAAACATTTTTTTTTTAACATAAGAAGTGCATATTATGACGTGTTAAGGATCATTGGTATTTTTTTTAAGATCACTAGGGGTCTGTTTAAGATCACCAATGATTTATTAAAGAACCACTAGTGATCTGTTTAGGATCATTAACGGTCTGTTTAGAATCATTAATGATTATTCACGATCATTAATAGTCCGTTTAGGATCATCAGTGACCTGTTCAAGATCGTTAGTGACCTGTTTAGGATCATTAATGATCTGTTTAGGATCGTCAGTGATCTGTTTAAGATCCATTTGGAAGTTTTCTTGCTTCATTAACCGACATCAAGAACAG
Organism: Dysdera silvatica; assembly: GCA_006491805.2. Taxonomy (NCBI): domain Eukaryota; kingdom Metazoa; phylum Arthropoda; class Arachnida; order Araneae; family Dysderidae; genus Dysdera; species Dysdera silvatica. Next base: position 143,809,719 of record QLNU02014176.1, read on the forward strand.
AAAGCGCATCGAATGGTTCTTGTATAAATAACCAAAATAAAAAATCAAGCATCAGACATTTTGACAACAATCGATGATAGATGACATTTAATCGATAATACAGGATGATGACTTCTATATAGTAAATCACATTTCATCGGCAGTATTAACATTGAGCGTAAATGGAGATATCTTAAAACATCAATTCAGTTGTATCAATATTAACCGATCGTTTCTCACAATAAATTCATCTAATATCACAAACTGATATTTAAGAAGCTCAGACGAGAAGGCGCTTTTCATCTGAAAGATACAAAGAATATAATGAGATATAAAAATGATATATTACATTCACTTTTACATCCACAATTTAATTATCTTCAGCCATTTTGTTACAAGTACGAAGAATAAAAAACGAAATAAGAATTCCATTCTACGGGAGAATTGCAAAACTGGGATGCCGAATTGACAAATAAAAAAAAAAAAATAATAATGCAGTGCATTAACACGTGCAACTGGAATTGTGCACTTTATTGTAAACACAACGTAAAAATACGTGCTAGAGCACGTACACTTTTAAGACACATACGTATTTACTACCCTAACGGAACCCACACATTTTCACTTTTAATGTAAGGTTTACCAGACAGCACAATTTGAAACTGTCAATATAGACAAGAAACTGAACTTACAAGGGAACCCCTTTCGCTGTTCACTGCACTTAGAGATAAGACCTATAGGAGATGATAGTGCTTGACTTCCTGATAACGAATATTTAATAATTTGTCTGCTAAAATGATGTGACAATTTTTTATGAATATTTGAAATCCAAAAATGACACTTTTTTCGCCAGGTTTGATATTTTTTAATCGCACTGTATGTGAGCAAAAACAGGTTTGAAGTCGGTAAGATTATGAAGGATCATCGTATTTAACGGATAAAAATAAAAAAATTATGTCTCAGCTAATTTAAACAGTATAAAAAAATTAATATGAAAAATGAACTTTTAGCATAGATATTTGGCGAATTTGGCGACAATTTTGAAGAGTTGGAGGGACATTCAAGTTTCACATTCCACTAGCTATATAAACTCATCCGCAAATGCAACGTCAATATAGTTGTACGATTTTCCGATTGTGAGAAAATGAAAAATATAGAGAACATAATTCAATCCGTTTTGAATTTAGTCGTTAATAACTGACCAAGAACTTAAGGAAAATCGGGAAGTACAGTCGAAAATCGAAAAAATATTTTCACTGACATTGTTATTAAAAATTACCGGTTTAGATTTTAAAGACAATTGTGATTTCCGTAACGACGAAGAAAGTGATATTAGTATAGTCGGTGATCAATTGGCAAATTAATCCAGTTTAGAAAATATGCAAAAAATTGTTCAGTATTTTGACAGGTGTCAAAAAAAAATCCCAGAAAACAAACAGGAGTTATCAAACAGTAAAATACCCTACTTATATTTCGAGGTTTAGAAAATATATATCAAACATGGGCACAAATATAGAACAGTATAAAGTAATAAAACATGAAATGTTAGCCAGAATTACAAAAGCTAGGGAAAATTATTTACCTGTTCATGATATAGATTTGAAAAGATGGGCGATCCTGAAATGCCAAGAGTTGGGATTTGGGGATTTTAAATGGTCCGATTATTTTATAGATAATTTTAAGAGCCAAAACAAAATAGTTGCGCCAAAATAACCAAATATATCATTCAAATATACACCCAGAATATGGGGAATATAGAATTTACTTCGTATACGAGAAATGTTACTGCTAATATTATCCCCCATCAAATTTTTAACTCTGATCAAAGTGGTTTTAATTATTTTCTTCCAATACAAAGGCAGCTATCGCATAAATGTGAAAAACAGACATTTTCTTTAATAGGGTCTTATTTTTGTAGAACACATTCATATACAATAATGGCAATAATATCAATGAATGGGAAAATGTTACTTTGTTTAAGAGAAGCTGAGGAAACATTTGGCCCGACTGTCAAAAAGAATTTATTTCAACCTTCAAACTTATATATTACATGCTCCAAGTCGGAAAAAATGGACAAAATCAAAATGAGAAAGTGGGTAGAATGTTGTATGAAACCCATCATGTCTCCTCCTTCCTGTGTTTTACTAGACTCATGGACAGGTAGTACAGACCCAAACACTTATTAAGATTTTCCGGAAAATTGTATATCCTTGCAAATACCCCCCGAAACAACATCCCTCATACAATCGCTGGATGTTTATTTCTTTCGACAATATAAAGTTTGTAAAAAAAAATAACCAATAAAATAGCAATCGATGAAATGGATATTGACATACGACATCGAAATGAGATAATAAAAATGCATTCTTTGGTTCACAATCAATTACAGTCTAAAAAATATCGCCCTATATTACAATATGCTTGGTTTAGGTGCTGTTATAGCGATCATGATCCCGGAAAATGCAAAAATGTTGAGGAAATTTCTTTTGAAATTGAATACAACAATTGTAGCCGAGATAATTGCAAAAATCTGTCATTCTTAAAATGTGCCCACTGTGATCAATTGCTTTGCTTCACTCTTTTCTTTTTTTGTACTGTATCACTTTCAGGACTTTCCTGAGATGTACACAGTTTAATTTTTCTCATTATCAATTTATGGTTACATAACTTCATGAAATAAAGTACATTTCATGAAATTTTGTTCACATTTTTTCTAATTACAATAAATGCATTTTCAAATAGCCTACTATTAAGTTTTGTTCACAATTTTTTTAAATTCCATGGTTGCAACAGCATGTGATATGCAATGACCACATCCAGGTTGTGTAAATATAGCAACTTTTCATTATTCATACACGTCATTTATTCATACATCTCATATATGGATACTCATGTATTCATTCATTTCATTTATTTATACTCATGTATGCATGCTTATATGTATTCATGTGCTTCTTTTCCTCATGAGATAATATTTTGGAAAAAGAAATGTAAAAGAAACTTGACATGGGCTGCGATAATACGAAATAACTACCTCGAACGAAAACCTGGAGTAGCCTTCAAAATTGTCCTCAATTTCGCCAAGTATCTATTCTAAAAGTTCATTTTTCATATTAATTTTTTTACACGGTTTGGATTAGTTGAGACATAATTTTTGTTTATCCGTTAAATACGATGATCCGTCATAATTTTACAGACTTCAAACCTGTTTTTACTCACATACAGTGCGATTACAAAATATCAAACCTGGCGAAAAAAGTAATTTTTGGACTTCAAATATTCATAAAAAATTGCCATATCATTTTAGCAGACAAATGATTACATACTTGTGATTAGGAAGTCTAATACTATCATCTCCTATAGGTCTTACATCTAAATGCAGTGTACAGCGAAGGGGTTCCCTTGTTAGGCAGCGCCACCTAGATAATATAGGTGGCGCTGTTGTGATGTTACTCGCTTTTTCTATGGAAATAGACTGTGTGAGCCCTGACCAATTGATTTCCGATTTCGCTCAATCTTTCTAGTTATATTGAAAAAAATGTTCGGTTAAATGCTACATTTTTAACTCCACAGGTAAAACTGAAGTAAAAACCTGAATGTACATGAAGAAAAGTTCGATTAAACTGCAGTTCTAATCACAGGGGAAACGATTTACAACGATTACGATTGCCAAAGTAGGATTATGATTACGATTACAATTACTTAAGTATCAAAATTTAGATTATGCTTACGATTACAATTACCTAAGTATCAAAATTTAGATTATGCTTACGATTACAATTACCTAAGTATCAAAATTTAGATTACGATTACAATTACCTAAGTATCAAAATTTGGATCATTATTTTGACTACGATTACAGTCAATTTTCATTTTTCGATTCTGACTACGATTATGAATATACATAAAAAACATGATTACAATTACGATTACAGATTTTAATCACGATTACCTGCGCGCAATCAGAAATAATCAGTTCGATTACGATTACACCCATAGAGATTACCATTACCTAAGAATTTCAAAAAACGATTATGATTAAATGAAATTTAAAAGTGTGATTATGATTATATTGCAGATTACAGCTACTTCAAAACATTCAATTACAATTACAGATGTGAGTACGCGAAAATTACAATCGGTTACGATCAATATATTTGATTACAATCGATTATAATCACTAGATTATTATTACCCGGAGTCTGGTTCTAACCGCAAGAATGAAACTTTACTAAATGACTATTTAAATAACTGTTTAAATGACTTATTTCCCTGTAAGATTTCAACACAATTTTGTAACCTTTTAATGAAATTTTTTACTTAACTGAAGAAGTACACATCAGGTGACGTCGTCACATTACAGGTGACGTCGTCACATTACAGGTACAGTCGTCATTTGTAAAAACATTATTAAAGTGTGCTGGATCTACTTAACTACATAACAGGCTGGATGGTTACACCGAAACTTTTTCTACTTTTCAACTTTTTAATAATCAACAATTAAAATTCGAGTAAAAATTATCACTGCCAATACAATTAACATATACAATTGCTTATATACAATTACAACAATATATACAATTCCATATGCTAAATTAACATAACTTTCATAAATATGAATTTTATTAAAGTAAGTTTATGACAAAATCCGATTGTAAGCAAAGTATTTTTACTAATAAAAATACATAAATAAATATGAATGAGTGATTAGAAAAAAGATAAGATTCCAAAAATGAAAAAAAAATGATATATATGCATTTACTTTTTAATTTTTTTATTTAGTTATTAAATAGAGGACTTTTGTTCGTTGCTATTAAATAATCTTTTTCATAATATTGTAATTAACTAATTAAATTTTTGTTAATTTAAAAACTGTGCGCACGTTCTCATTTCGTTTGGCGCGGAATGACCCTTGATCTCCTTGCGCCATAAAAACATAACCAACCAACCAAAAAAAAAAAAAATTTTCCCTAAATTTAACTATTTCTCAGTAAAACAGTTTTTTCGATTTTCCAGAATCTAACTTGACTGGAATGTTATCCTTTTTCTAATCACCCATCCAAATGTAAAAAGGATACATCCAAAAAAAAAGTGATCCGATTTCCGTTGGCATCGCGCACAAAACCATGAAATGCGGCGCCACAATGCCGGCAACTTACTAAATAAGCTACCGATTTGCTTGCAGAGTGCGTCGCGTTTAAACTTATATGTAGAATGGAAAACTTTTAAAAATTCGTATCTACGACAATAAGCGGCATTAGCACCAATGCCGAGACACGACACTTCCTTATTTTGGCTCTACTTTAAAAAAAAATTCATCAAAATCGGCCGGGCACTCACTGTGGGTTCCATTTGTGAGTATAAAGACAATGTGTATTCGTTCTACTTCAACTGATAATGATGAAATCAAAAAATAAGAAAAAATGGTAAATTTTAAACCAATATTTTCTTACGGAACGATCTAGAATTGTCAGCTACACATTTTAACTAGAACTTAATGAACCCAATGCCCTATACTAAATTCAGGGCCGTAGCTACGTTTTAATTTCGGGGGGAGGGGTAAAAAATTGTCACAAAAAGACGTCGAATAAAAATGCCTTATCTTTATAGTACAGAAAGGGGATAAATACGTCATATAAAAATAAATGAGAAAATACCAATTTATCACTCAGGCATCATCGTAAATTTTGCCATCAAAATTAAATTTTTTATAATGTCCCCCTTTTAAAGAAAATGGCTCCCATGTATTTTTCTTTAAAGTATTTTCAAATTAGTGATCTACAAAACGAGATATTGTGGTCAAAATTTTTATAATTATTCAGGGTTTCAGAGGCTTTTTTCTCCCCTTTTTACTAGTTTGATAAGTAAATGCATATATGTATTTTTTCAATGTTAAGATTCAGTTTCGGGCGGGTGATCTCTAAGATAACTCCTGAACCACGGGCGTTAAATTGACATTAAAAAGTCAATATCAAAATTTCGGTTTTTAGAGTCCCATTATGAAAGATATTTGTTGGCGTAAGCAAAGCGTACCAAGTATGGGCGAAAGACTGGGGACATAATTTACGGGGTCCCTAGGAAGTTTAGCAGATTGGAGCCCCAACCCATCATATTTAATAACAAACTATGTTAAATTGCTAAAATTCCGCGTGGGGCCCCCTTAAGATCGCTAGAAACTTGCCCCGTTTTCTCATCCGTTACCCGGTCTCTGCCTGGAAATACTTTTACAGTGCTTTATTTCGCATTTAAAGCAGAAAGATCTTAATGTAAGATAGTATTACTCTTCTAAGGGCTAACACAAATGCCGAATAATGGTCAATTCACAAAGCCAATGGGGCGAATTTTTTTATGAATTTTTCGTGGAGTACTTTTATTACGATTAATAAATTTGACACCCACCGTTAAGCTCATACTATGGCTTTTCTTTGGTATAGGAGAAAAAGAGACATCGTCCCTGTCCTAGAATCGAACCAGCGTTCCTCCATTGAGCCCAGAGTGACTTAATTGCTAGATCAACGAGAACAGGAACAATGTTCTCATTCTTCGTATATAAGGTATAACTCTTTCTCAGGGCGAACACGATATGCTAATATGATATCAAACGTATATTTAAACGTGGGGGTCAAATTTATTACACGTAATCTTAATTAGCATTCCTTACAATATTTCCGGGTGGATGATTTTTATCAGACTTTCAAATAGTTTGTAAAGCTGGTCTTGAAATGGGATATGGATGCGATCTTGTAGAAACAGGTTTTGAAGAAATGCAGGTGTTCTATTCAGTTGAAATAATATTTATTAATGCTTTAATTGTTTAAGCCAAAATTCATTAATACACGCCAATAAATAAATTTAATTTGAATATATAGTGAAAGAAATTTGGTACGCTTTTTTTTTGGCGGAATCTTAGTGGGACATCAATGGTGAATTGAAGACTCATCTGGTTTTAGAATTCGGAAAACAATTACACTGTTGCCACATATGAAAAGTAATATTATGATTATACAATATGTTGCCAGATGCGGAAAGTAAAAATACGTACATATAAGAAACATTATATAAAAATGAAACAATTTGACATTTTTCCAATTTTAGAAATTGAAAGTTTGTTTTCTTGCATTTCTAAAGTGGCAACGGTTAAGAAAGCCTGCAAAGCAAACATTTATATTGTGGGTGCCCATAATCTCACAAATTCTCTGTAAAGATTTGCGCTAAAGTTACAAAAAAATTATTGTTATGTGCTCAACTCCTGCCATTGTGCAGATTAATCATATTGGGTTAATACCAATATAGTCAAAAGAATCGAGTCAAGATTGAAAAAGCAATCAGACGTGACTAATTTTTAATTTTGTACCTCTTTACAATAAGCTATGATGTACAAAAGCAGAAGAGTACCGTTTTTCCATTATCATTTATACCTTTGTTTTCATGTATATTTTAATCATTCCCATTTATCATTTTGTTTTCAAGTTTGCATAGATTATCTTTTTCCTTCCATATCAACAAGTTTGTTATTCTTTACTAAAATTTCGAGGAAACAATAAAATATCTCAGGTGTCGAACATCCGTGCTTATGTGCAGAAACAACTGGACGGAATCATGCTTAAACAGAAATGAGTATTCCATTCCGAGAGAAAGTTTTATTAAATAAGAATATGGAATATAAAGTACATACTTAACTATCTACCTATATCACCCGTGATATAGGTAGGTGAGTGATATATATCACTCACATACACACGTATGTGAGTGATATAGGTAGGTAATTAGGTACACTTCTCATATACACACGTACGCAGATCCCTGTATACATGCATACGAGAGAAGGGGAGAGAAGATAAATAATAACTTACCAGTTGCGAAAACTGTCTTGTGAAAGGGCGTATCTTCTAAAATTTCAATTTGTTCATTTTCTAGAAATACAATTCCTATGTTACATCTGAAAGTGAATAAATATATGCAAAATTCAATGCAATTTTTCTTTTTATACGTATAATCATTTTATGTGAAAAAAAAAATACATCGCATTCTTTATGTTAAAACATGGGGAATATTGACAGAATACTTGGTCAGATAGCAATTTTTTCCATTTTTTTGAATTTATTTTTCTTTACGAAAGTGCTATAAAATTTACATAGCAGTAATACCTCGTTAAATTCTCGGTGCTGCAAATTTGGAAATTTTTACTTTGGCATAATTTTGAGGATTTTTACTGGTCACCTATACCTCGTGGCCTCATTATGCACCTGATATTCTCAAGTGAAATAAGAAGCAGCTACGTCACATAGTCCTTTCCTGTTATGCTGCTGCAATGTTTGTTTGTTTGTTTGGCTTTTTTATGGCGCAAGAGCATCTGGGCTATACTGCGCCAACTGCTGCAATGAATCCCTAAAAAGTTGCTTTTTCCGACTAGGTTTAACCAAATGTTTTTAAATTTTGCACACACTTTCATCTATTCATTTTAAAGCATACCGACTACAAATCACGGTTGTGCAAAATTCTTCAAAAATTGAATCAAGGATTCTTTCGGTGACCGAATCAGTGACCGATTATGTCAGTGACTGAAAAATTCACTGAATCTATTAACGAATAATTTTGCACAATTCCAATATAAATCTTTGAATTTGTTTTCATCCATGCCAGAATTTTGTAAATTTTTGAGTTCAGATTGATGGAGATGATATAGTTTTTAATAAAATTTAAGAAAA
>QLNU02014176.1:143842095-143861498 GCA_006491805.2 Dysdera silvatica
CATGAAAAACTAATTCAAAAGCACACGATGCAGGTATTAGAGGTAAACAAAATAATCTATTCAGAAACTATCTAATCCACGGAATTCAATATGTTAAGATCAATGAGTATTACTCGGATGCCATGCAAACACTATGATGAGTCCCCCAGGGCTCCACATTGGGACCCCTACTTTTTATTTTTTATACAAATGATTTGTTTTTCACTCCAACACAATCGCAAATCATATTCTTTGCCGATGATACTAGCCTCTTCTTCCGTAAAAAGGATCATAATGAACTTTTTTCCATAGTCCAAAATGATATATAAACAAAAATTTCACCCCGTATTTTATCGATAACCACCTAACACTCCATACTAATAAAACTAAATGCCTATTATTTACTAATTCCAAAAACATACATAACATCTCCTAATACTCACTAAATATCGGAAATGACTCTGTGCAGCTGTCTAGTGAAACTAAATTTTTAGGTGTTACGTTGCAGTCCAACTTAAAATGGGATGATCACATAAACAATACTTGCTCTATGGTCAGTAAAAACATTGGTATCATGTGTAGGATAGGCTATTTTCTCCCCATTAATAGACTTATTGACATGTATTATTCTTTTTTCTTTTCTCGCGTATTCTACTGCCACTTAATATGGGGATTCATTACAAAAAATAATATACGCAGACTCCAAATACTATAAAACAAATTTTTCAACTTAATAAAACTAAAACTTAGTCACTACTTTCTAACTCTGAAATAATGCGTAAATATGATATTCTACCAATAAACAAATTATTGAGTTATAAACTTGCTCAATTCAACAATTTAAGACGGAACACTGGCTCCTTCTATTTCGATATTCAATTACCACCACATCGTTATCCAACCTCATCTAGCACTAACCACAGACCTTATCGTACAAGAATTGGTCTTGCTTGTAGAAAAATGGGATATGCTGGTACAAAAATATGGAACTCTCTTCCACATTCAACTAAATCCACTACCTCTTGTTTAAAATTCAAGAATGATGTGCGGAAATTCCTTATTACACATTAAATACTAATTAACATTTGAATTTCTCTAACTTCTCATATCTGGTTGTATTCAACTACTTATAATAAACTTTCTGAAACACCTATGCATCTTCGGATTAATTCTTCATCACCGTTTTTTTTTTTTCCATGTGACATTTTGTGTGTATTGCGTTCATCACAGTCTAAACCTTACTCTCGGGGAGTATGGGCTCTGTAAGACTCATCTCCACCCATTACTGCCCGAGTGGTTATAAAATATGTTCCTTATTGTAGTATCAAGATCAATGCATAGTTGCTTTACCATATTTCATTTGTATTTACTATTATTATTGTTCATTAACCACCCAAAATAAAGTTAAGTTTGAAAAAAAAACCAGCGACAAAATTTGGATTTTCGCGTACGACCATTTCACGGGTATACCGTGAATATCAGGAATCCGGTAAAACATCAAATCTCCGACAGCGGTGCGGCCGGAAAAAGACCTTGAAAGAACGGGACCTTCGACGACTGACGAGAATCGTTAAACGAGATAGACGTGCAACACTTCCTCAAATTGCCGCGGATTTCAATGCTGGGGCATCAACAAGTGTCAGCGTGCGAACTGTTCAACGAACCATCATTGATATGGGCTTTCGGAGGCGAAGGCCCACTCGTGTACCATTGTTGACTGCACGGCACAAAGCTTTACGCCTCGTCTGGGTCCGCCAACACCGCCATTGGACTGTTGATGACTGGAAACACGTTGCCTGGTCTGACGAGTCTCGTTTCCAATTGCATCAGGCGGATGGACGTGTACGGGTATGGAGACAACCTCATGAATCCATGGACCCTACATGTCAACAGGGGACTGTTCAAGCTGGTGGAGCTTCTGTGATGGTATGGGGCGTGTGCAGTTGGCGTGATATGGGACCCCTGATACGTCTAGAGACAACTCTGACAGGTACGTAAGCATCATGTCCGATCACCTACACCCATTCATGTCCATTGTGCATTCCGACGGACTTGGACAATTTCAGCATGATAATGCGACACCCCACACATCAAGAGTTGCTACCGAGTGGCTCCAGGAACACTCTTCTGACTTTAGACACTTCCATTGGCCACCTAAATCGCCAGACATGAACATTATCAAGCATATCTGGTGTCACGAGCTTTTGTAAATGGAGTTAAGTATTGTTTTCCTTTAAAACGTATCTACTTTAGTTTGGCCGGATAAGTATAGGGTTAGTATTCCCACAGTTCTAGCTCATTACTAATGACATAGAAAATTGTGAGGAATTATCACAGATAAAAATTAACGATTTATTGAAAAACATAAAATACGCACATGCAATTTATACACTCAGGATTATTACCACAAACCAACAACAAATATATTGTAAGAGTATTAAAATGGACTCAGCCTAAACGGATGTAATTCTTGACTACAGTGATAAATAACTACGCAATAACATGTAGACTTTAAGCTCACAAAGCAAACTATTAAATTCTGATATTATCTGTGAAAGGTACAAGGGAAAACGAGCTAATTTTAGGATGAACGAAAAACGGATAAGGGGGAACAACATAGAATTTGAACCAAATCATAGCTTTTATGGGCCCTTCCTTAAACATCTCATACTTCATTTGGTCATCGTTAAATTTACTCACATATTTCACTCTCGTGCACTATACTAAGACCTTTACTCAAAGTCTTCATAATGAGAAGACATTATCTCCTTCCGAGAGTTCTAACCCGAGTCATGAATTTCCTGTTTTTTCCATCTTTCTCTCACTTTTTCTCGAATTTTCTTTTCAGCTATGCCTCTGATTGGCTAGAACAAGTTACTACGGGGGGGACTAAAACCAATCAGCGAAATGACGGGGGAAAAAACAACTTATTCAGCTCTCCTTATTCCTAGAAGTGCTCGTTAATGACTTTCGGCTGTTTCTTCAGCCTTCCATCTGGATGACAGGTTGTTGTCATTTGTACTAACTAAGGCATGCTGCAAGTTCACTTAACGAAACATAGTTATCATATAAAAATCTCCGCAAAAAGAAGCATTTCCTTTTTCTATTGGTGATCCAAGGACTTTGAATCCAGCTGTTGACTAAAATAGCTTTCAAAGGACCACTTGACGACCACCTGACATTCGACAGAGGGTTGCCATAAAGACGTAACTTTTAGCATACACTAAAGGGTTCTGAAGTTGAGTGGGTGTAATCTTAAGAGGGTACGAATATTGCTATAGTATATATTAAGCTGTCTGCAAGGGGAGGACCGTCACACTGGGATGCCTTGCAACATGCTCTTCAGAAGAGATCTCTACCTCCTTGCACTCCTATGGATTGGTGGACTACCCTGCAGGATTCCTGGTATGAATTGTCTACAAGATACCTTTAGACATTAGTCGAGTCCATCATGTCACGTCATGTTGCAGCACTTCTGTGTGTGTGTGTATATATATATATATATATGTGTGTGTGTGTGTGTGTGTGTGTGGACATACTAAGTAAATTTCATAAAGGGGGTGGTTACAGGCTTAATGAGCGGTTTACTGAGCTATACAATTCCACATATTCATATGTATGTATACAACATTTCATCGCAATGAGAGGTTAAGATCCCTAACAACCCCTGCGTACTCCAGTGGAGATATATATATATATATATAGATGGTGCCACCAAAATTTTGTAAATGCTTATGGCCTCTAATGGTCTTAATCTGGCCTTGAGTAAGATAAAAATATTAGAATTTAAAAACTGTGTACACCTCCTCAGAGAAAAATTATTTTTTTGTAATTCTTTAACTTAAATTCCGAAACAATAAATGACACAATTCTGAAAACAGCATTTTATTTATAGTATGGTTTTTTTACATACATTACAAATTTATACACGCAGACAATCTGGTTAAAGGAGCTTTCGCCTAAAAAATGTCATTTATTTTTAGTATTACTCCATGACATTTGCATTGGTGTGACTAGGGGGGGTCTATGGATGGCTTAGCTCCCCCTTGGAAAGAAAATAGCCCCCAAGTAAAACAAAAATTAAAAATGAATGGTATGTGTGGCATGGGCACCCCAAAAGGGGTGCAAAGTGGTGAACTTGCACCCTTGGCTTATGAAAAAACGAGGAAAAAAGGAATGAATCCCCCACGAAATTATAGTCTAACAGCATTATTCAATTGGAATTTTTCCTGGATGTACCCCATTGCATATAATTCTGAGAGCGTCCATGACATGCGGAGAATTCGAGCGAGAGTCAGCCAACTAGCTCTCGAGGCTAGTTGTCTCAATAAACATTTGGCAACACTTTTTATTTATTTAATATCCTTTGGCAACACTTTTTATTTATTTAATATCCTTTGGCAACACTTTTTATTTATTTAATAACATTTGGCAATAGTTCTGTTTGGAATAAAATACAAAGTACTGAGATTTAAATATAAAATAATGAGCATTCGTAAAATAACAAATAGATCACTGGAGCTTTCAGACGAGTCAGAAGCTATCCTTCGTCAAGAGTGATGATGCCTGACGTAAGACAGCTGCTGATGCATCCAAAAAGCTTCGGTGATCTATTTTCTATTTTATCAGTGCTTAACCTTTGTATGTAAAACAATTTTATTGCTTTGAGACTAACTCAACGCTTAATTTCACCATTTTTATTCGGCAACTCAAAAATTAGGAATATAGCTAGAACATTCTTTCTTTTTGTTTAACATTTTGAGCTGTTGACGGAGTGAAAATAAGCACCGAGTTTTATGGTCCCAACATCACAAACAAGCAAGAGATTACGAAAGCAAGTTAAAACAATTTATAAGAAATGCCATAAGCATAATAGATCAGAACGCAACATAAAAACAAGTGAAAGGACATTTTTTTTTTACCGCCAGTCCTTTTTAAGTTGTGTAATCACCACCTCAGGGTCACAGAATAGGTGAAATCTTATTAAATATATTGCGATGACACTGAATTTCTGTATATAATTGGTATATAGTATTCTACAAAATTATACCTGCACGACATAAATAATTAATTTGCCTCTATCAAAAAGTACAATAAACAAACAGACAAATAAATAGTTTAATACAGTGAAACCTGGCTAAGGCGGAAACTCACGGGACCGGAAAAAAATTCCGTAGTATGCAGGTTTCCGCCTTATGTAGGTTACATGCAAAACAAATACATACATAGTTAAATTTAGTGGTGAGAGATGACTGGATATGCTAATTGTTTTTATTTGTCTCATCTTGCGAACTTTATAACTAAATTTATTTTCTTTTGATAAAAATATTTATTTTATCACTGCATTTTATTTTTATTGATTTTAATTTTTGCACTATATTGTGGTTTTAGTAGTTACGATCAATATGGTGCAAAATTTCATGCAAACTATACATGCTTATTATATACAAAAAGTCTATTATGTAAGCTTAAATTGTAACGATAAAGTACCTCCCTTGTAAAGATAATGATTCCCTTGTATAAAGGTACTCACACTTATGGTGGGTTTATCCATGAATTGATAAAGTCGATATGAGTGACTTTTCGTTCTGGTTAATAATGAACGTTTTTATTTAAGAAGTGGGTGGCACTGGCATAAGCAAGGGTGGGTTGATTATCGTTGTAACAACACCCCCATTGTGATGAAATTGTTTATAGTATACATGTAAATACAATGGAGTTGTAGCTCTGTAACCCCTCCCCCCCCCATTGTAAGCCTGTAACCCTCCCCTTATGAACGTCCTGGGTATGCCTATGGTGGGTGTTGTGCAAAATGGTCGGATAAGCATAAGCAAAGGCAGAAAGTTCGTAAGGGAGGTTATGGGCTTCATGTGTGGGAGGGATTACAGATTTATAACTCATATATTCCTATGTTAAATATACAAAATTTCATTGCAATGGGGGGTTACAACCCCCAAAATCGTCCCCTGGCTACGCCTATGTGGACAAGGGCATTCTATATCTGTAAAATGTCTTTTATTCGTCATCCCCCACTTTGCTATTTGCATTGTATTACAACCCTCTTTCCTTTTTCTGCTAAGAAAATTTTCTTCCTACTGGCGATTTTCCGCTTTATGCAGGTTTTTCTCTTTGCGGGGACTAAATAGTGCTTTTCGTTTCCGTTTTAGCTAATATTAACTACCATTGACTTTTGAAGGGACGGCAAAGAAATTCCGTTTTGAGCAAGTTTCCGCTTTGTGCAGGTTCCGCCTTAGACAGTTTTCACTGTATATTTAGTAAAAAAATTGTATAAAGGGTGTCCAAAAAACGACTGCAGCTCTAATTCCTGATATATTGATCCTAGACATGTGTATCAAATTGCGAAGTGGCATAGAAAAGGTGCAGAATTTTATGAAATTGATTAAAATTGCAGAGGATTATTTTTTGAAGAAACACAAAATTTAAATTGTTATATGGTCTCTGTACACAAAAATTCCCAATGAGTAAAATGTGCCCCATACTCCAATAGGTCAATATACAAAATTTCAGCATTCTAGTGGAAAAAGAACCAGAGATATGAAGACCCAAAATAACTGACTTACACCACTTTTTGAAGGGAGCAATGGGTACATGAAGGGAAGAGAGGAAATTCTTGATGCTAAGTTGCTAAGTCACACTATTTTGGGTCTTGATATCTCTGGTTCTTTTATCCACTAGAATGCTGAAATTTTGTATATTGACCTATTGGATTATGGGGCACATTTCACTTATTGGAAATTTTTGTGTACGGGGACTGTATAAAAATTTAAATTTCGTATTTCTTCAAAAAATAATCCTCTGCAACTTTAATAAATTTTATAAAATTCTGCACCTTTTTTTTACGCCACTTTCCAATTTAATATACAGGTCTAAGATCAATATTTAAGGAAGTGGAGCTGCGGTCAATAGTTTTGGAACACCCTGTATATTAAATTAAATCCACCTTTGCAAACATGAATTTACAAATGTAATAATTATGTATAGTACAATTTAAATAATTATACATAAGTAAATAAACACATCACAAAAGTAATAAATTATAAATAAAGGCAATTTTATAGAGTGGAATTGTAATCTCAATAATAATAATAAAATGCGAAAGAGACTTTTAATGAAATAAAAATTTTATAAGCAACAAATATTTACCCGGTCAATTTTTAAAATTAAACCGCAGATTTTGATAATTAAAATTTGTTATTAAAAGTAACAAATTTGTTTTATCAAAAGTAAACTTTATTTTATAACTAAAAATATAATTTTTTTAAGTTAAACTACTTCTTTCATCTTAAAAATTTATGTAATGACAAGTGCAAAATCAGACAATTAATAAAATTTTTTAAAAGTATTCTAAACAAATATCTAAAATTATTCTCTTTTATTTATTAAATGGAAAGTAAGGCCATTACCTGATCCATATTTTTAATTTTTATTTTTATGCATTTTTTTAGCTGTCAAGAATTTTAAGCATGAGGGTCAGGGCACAGCAACAACATTCAAATTATTTCTGCGATCTTAAATTTGTTATAATTCCTTTAACACTATGTAACCCAGTACAATATATATATTTGAAATAATAAAAATATTCAAATGGATAATTCGTCTTTAATATGAACAATCATACATGTGTATGGACCATAACTTCATTATTAATAATATACAGTTTAACAGGAAACTGATAAAGTGTTTGAATCAGTCATTAATAATGGTTTAGTTCAAGCAACATGTTTATATCTTCTTTTCCAGGGGAGAACATTTCTATTAGTTATGTCAACGATTAGTCCATTATGACATTGACTATGTCACTATCTTGTCAAGTGTATCATTCACAGTTTCTTTCATATTCTCGAATCAAAAGTATGAGTTTCGATCAGTTTCTGTTGCGAATAATTGTGTAAAGAAATGATAAAGTCAGTTTCACAATGACCAGCCAAGGAAATGGCAAAAAACCATGTGGAATTTCCCGCGAAATTCAGGAAAAAGTCTGAAGACGGCAATCTACTGATATGTTTTTGAAAAAAGTTCAGTTCATAATATCCTCTAGAGATTTTTCCAGACTGATATACACTATAACCTTACTTAAGGCCTTTTCGTAGACAGATAATTGTACTGATGATCGGAATGATGATGATTATAAGACGACGAAGATGATGATGATCATGTGATAAAAAAAATCATGACCAACCGGAGTACTTTTTGATTGTGAGGGACGGGCAGGGGTCATTTGGCATACCTGAAATTAGATATTAAATTTAAAATATGTTCATATAATTTTAATACATTTGTTAAAATGTATTAATCATTAATATTTTATAATTAATTAATCCAAAATGTCAATTATTATTCCAATATCACAATATAAATCATTTAAAATTTTACAATTTTGAGAAAAATTGTGTTCAGTAAGGTCATATTTGAGGAAATAATAAATTATTTTTTTAATTATTGAAAATTTATTTAAAGTTTGTAAATATAAATAGGTTCAAACAGGAATAAAATAATTTATGCCTTATGTCAGACTCATTCGATTTTATTAATTATATTTTAATAAATTTATATGATTTTACAATTAGTAGCAACAAGGTTTTTCTAATTAACGATGCTATGAAATACTACAAAGATATCCAACATCCCAAAACTAATTCTACCCATGGAATGCAGGATATCAAAAATATTATAATATTAGGAGTAATTAGAGAGGGTTAGAGGTGATTAATCCTAGAAAAATGAAGTTTACAAATGAAAGATATAGGTGGAAAGTTTTGGGGGTGGGGTGTTTTGCGCTCCTTTCTACCTCAAGACGAGCAACGGCAATACGTAAGACGATGCAAAATAAAGTATGCATTTTTTATATTGTTTTATTTTAACCATGATGTTTATTAAGCAGAAGAAATATGGGAAAGGCAGCCATAATTATAGTTCTGTGCTTCCAGAGGAGGATTGGGCTGAACTCAAAATGCCGTAGAAAGTGAATGAAGGACACTTTGATGTATAAAGGAAAGAATAGTATTTGTGGTAGAGAATAGCACAAGATTCCTGGTAAGAAAATTCAAATCGCTATCTATGAACAAATGAGAGCAGATTAATTAAAATTGGTTTTTGAAGACACTGAAGTAGGATGAAAGAGAACGTATAGAGACACCTAAAAGAGTCTAACAGCGGTTGTAAAGGATATTCCTGACAGGTGACACATTGCTTGCAGGGGACGAAGAGCACTTCACAAAAAAAAACACAATGGGACAACATTTCCAATAGAAACTAAAGAGACAAAAAATAGATATGAGGAACCAACGTAACGGGGAAAGGCATGTGATGGATGGGGGGGGGGCAGAGTTGTAACTTGGAGGTTAAATATAGCGTAAACTGGGAGGACAAAAAGAAACGAAAACCCAAAATTTATAGGAAAAAATAAAATTTTGCCTCTTATTTAAAAAAAACTTGGTGGTTAGCGCCTCCTCTTTCCCCCCGCCAGGTAACGCCTATGATGGAGGGTAATTTACTTCAAGGAGAGTGCCCGGAACAGGAGAAGAAAGAAATTGGCACTGAAAACAATCTCTGCATTTGCATTTTGAAAATAATCTATGCATTTGATTTCCTCCTTCTGGTAACTGTTAAAATTTAATTTTAATTCATTTGTAAATTTGAAAGATTAAATGACGAAACTATAACTCTTTTTAAAAATTGTTAAAACGTCAGTTTTAATTACAAAAAAAAAGATGTAAATTTAAATTGTCAATTTCTAAATTGTGAATTCTCACCTACGTCATTCCTTTAAGGTGAACTGGATGTTTTGCGAGAGAATTCGTCCCTTCATCTAATTTTTATCAACTTTAACTGATAGCAATACAGAAATTCTCATAAAGTGAATACATAATTTTTATTTTAAGCCTTAAAAACAAATCCTTGGTTAACAAATTACACGGATAAAAAATTAAAGGGTTAACCTACAAAGAAATTGGACTCTCTAGATTATCTAAAAGCGAATTGGGCTTTGCAGATTATTTACAAAATACTGACCTCGCAGACTATTTATAAAAGGACTAAACTTTGTAGATTATTTGTAAGTGCAGTAGAATTTGTAGATTAGTATTTTTGATCAGCAGTGTAAATTTCAATGTCAAAATGCCCTGATATTCATTGAAGGTATGATAGCATAGACAAATTTATTAGAAATTAGTATATTGTATGGAATTGCAGTATTAATTACTGTAAGAAATATACCAGGTAATGGCCTTTGTTAGCAGTTAGATGGTGATTCCTTAAAATTGCATATTTTTATATTTTTGGTAACAGATTATTTTCTTTAATACTAATTATACTCAACTCCTTTAAAAATGATAAAAAAAAAATACCTTTAACTCACACTTTGTATGCAAAAACCATTCAAAAATTACGTAAGTAAACTTTTTCGGTAAATCAATGAAAAATTAAATGATCTTCGAAAATATGCTTACTTCTATGTGAACTGGAGGCGACTGAAATTGGCTTCCTTGTTGGCGACGAATAGTACGACGATTTCCCATAGGAGTCTGGATCTTTAAGGTTCTTGGCGGGAAATTCTGTCAAGCCCATTGTGTCAGAATTCCGTCCCTTGCGACTATCTGTAAAACAAATTAGTTAAAAATTTTATGATCATTTTGACATTAAGTTTTTTGTTATAGGGAGCATTTGGTCATGCGACCTATTAGATTTCTAAGTAACCATTGATAATCAACGTTTTTAGAGATGATTTTTTTTTTATACAATTTACAGCTGGTAAAACGGATGAAACTTCAAAAACGGTGACAATAGCTTCTTCGTGAAGGGAATCAAACATGGTACTTCTTAGCTGGGAGGTAAATGATGTCACCGGTTTATTACGCAGGGTTGCAAGCACACATGTGTTTTCGTTTTTTGTGTTCTAATTTTGCTATTAAACAATTAAATTTGTTTGTGTGAAATAAAGGGCATACGAAATGGAAAGGAAGTTACGAACAACTATAGGGGAAAATAAAAACTACTATTTGCATTAGCATTTACGTTAAAAAAAATGTCAGAAAGGAAAAGCATGCTTACAAGTGAGATCTGGCGTGACATTTGCAAGTTTTGCTAATGACATGTCCATTTCAAAAATGTGTACAATTTTGTTTTGGGTCCAGAAATATGCGTGTGCGATTTTATGCAAATTACACCATGTAAAACTGATGAAAATTAAAAAAAAATGTTACAATTTCTCCTTTGTGAAGTGGAATCGTACCCGGTACCTCCTGGCTGACAGGGGAACGGTGCCATCGGGTCAATATATGTACGATTCCCTGTATGGAAATGCCTTTTTTTTATTTCATGTCTATAAAGGAAGATGTATTGTATGAAATGAAGCGACATATAGACTGAAATGGAAAGAACGGTTATGAGTAGGCATAAGGGAGGAGAAATTTTAATTTTTTGCATTATCGCTACAGATAGTAACGAATTAGGAGAGAAAATATTACTTAAAAAATGTGAATTTGCATGAGATTTAAAAATCAATTTAAAACTGGCATGTCTGTCTTAAAAATGTGTAAAAATTTTCATTAGTTCCAGAAAAACGTGTTCTATTTTATACGATTTACAGGTCATTAAATGGAGGAGAAAATCGTGCCCATGGCTCCTGCGTGACGGGGATTAGAACCCAGGACCACTTGGATGCAAGGCGACTGATGTCACTCGGGCGTTTCTCCAGGTCGCAATTACTACTCCCAGGATGGGAATGCCTTTTCATTTTTTATTTTTGCATTTCAAAACGACGTTCGGTTCTATGAAATGAACGATCACTTCAATTGAAAAGGGGAAAAAAGAAACTTTATGAACACCCACAGGGTAAAAAAAATACTCTTACTTGATAAAGAATAATAATAGTAAACTGTAGGGAGATGTGGTGCATAATAAAAGTGGATTTTTTGTATTAAAAATTGCTTTAAAAATGACATGTTCATCTCGAAAATATGTAAAAACCCGTATGTTGTCCAGGAATTTTTTTACATTATGCAATTTACAGCTGAGAAAGCAGATGGAACTTAAAGAAGTTGTGACAATGGTTTCTGCGTGAGGGGCTCAAACCTGTGATCTCCCGACTCAGAGATGAGTGACATCACCGGTTCACTGTTCAGAGGATGGAAAGTAGGATCGATTCTCGTAATGGGAAAGGAGTCATTTTTTTTTTTTTTTTTAAGTTTTGTGCTTTAAAAAGGGAAGTTTCGTTCTATGAAACGATAATAATAGCTCTTTCTCCCGAACGCATGAACCAATTTAACTTTTTTTTTCGCAGAAATGTTTTATTTTTTATGCTGTTTAAAATGATATATCCCAAGATAGGGGCTGTCATTTGAAAATTCAAATTTGGGGGGGGCCCAGGGGCCGGGAGTTGAATAAAAAAATTCTTTGATATTAATTTTGGACTTCTTTCGGAAATAAAACTGACTTTTTTGTTTTTTCGAATTTCTACTTAACTCCTACGAAAAGATATACAGGGTGTTACCTTTTTAACTAAACACACGGTATTCTTATCATAAACTCACCTCCACTAGAACTATTGGTGTCCACTTGTTTTCTGAGGCACATAACAACGGTGATCAGCACAATCAGAAGAACAGTCACAGATATGATTACCGGTAACAGAACTGCAAGGTTCTTGTAGAACGGCAGCGATATTAAACTGTCCAAAGATAATGGAGGAATCTGTGGTTTTATCAGTGATGCTAGAAAATTAAAAAAAAAAGTACATTACTTAAATGGGAGTCGACTCTTCACACTTCAATATAGCATGAAGATAGTTGAGTTCTTGAGTCTGATTATATAGTTTGAGTTTATGGCGCAATGACAACAAAGGCAGTGTTGTAACAAAATCTACAATTTTGCTAAGACCATGGTTCAATTTAAAAAAAAAAAAAATTGCAAGAGCCCTAATATTATGATAAATCGATTAAAAAATGTAATGGCTGCAAAAGAATCGATAAATCATATTAATTGTTTATGTCCATTTTTATGGACAACAAAATTCATGACTTTAATCTCAAATTCCTTACTTTTTCATGACCTTTTTTGGCAATTCATGACCCTGTAGAGGCTCTGTCTAATATTGAAACAATTGCTAAAAATGAAGTACCAAAGCCGGGTTCCGGTGGGCTTCTGCCTGATTTAAGCCATGCTACAAACCACTGGTGCCTACGAAATCGACTAGACTACGAGGTACAGAAAAATGGAATGCACTCAGCCTTACACTCGGTGGTCAAATTCATGATTTCAGTAGCTAAGAAAACCACATAGCTGCAAAACCACCACAGAGCTGAGGCGACTAATGAGAAATACAATAACAGAATTATAAATTTTATGACGTTTTGGTAAAAATTGGGCAACGGACGATTCAGTGAAAAATGTGTTTAAACTAACAGAAACTGATTACTTTTAATGATTTTTTATGTGAATCATTTACGTGATTACTGTGTGGATTAGGGCGAAGTGTAATACCTTTTTTTTCGTAATTCCTTTTCCCGCTAGAGCGCAAAAGTTTTGCAATGCTTTCAGAAACATAACTACAAAATTTCATATTAATCAATAAATATCTTCCGATTCCACTTTGGTGTATAATATGCAAAATTAGCCGAAAATGATGTAAATTTTCATATTTCAGTGATTTGTTTTACTTTCCGATTTTCTATTTCTGCTAGTGCGTAAAGTTGGAAGAACATATAAGCAGTGTAAGTGCAAAAATATCTTCCGGTTCCACTTTGGGGTCCAAAAGTGTCAAAATAGCCAAAAATGATGTAGATTTTCACATTTCAGTGATTCTTTTAATTTTCCATTTTATCTTTCCACTGATATGGAGAAGTCGGAAGAACTTATAAAAAATGTAAGTGCAAAAATTTATAGCACTTTTTGTTGATAAGAAATGAATTGAAAAACTGTACAATATCGGACCCAGATGTAGGGGCGTTAGTGGTTTATATGGCTGAAAAGTTTCAAACAATTTGGCAAACCACCTCGATTTCAACAGTTTCTATGGAAAGAATACTCAAAATGATTAGTTCATGTATAATGATAAATACATACAAGAGCATGATTGAAGCCGTTTTCCAATTGGGCCACAATACGTTTTAGGGCCAGTTGTTTTGCCATCCGAGTACTGCATTAGATGCCTGAGCAGTAGTTCATTACCATGGAGCTGGCACAAGAACCAATGTAAGGATTTCTTACAAAATCATTCTATACGGTGGAAAACACCACTCTTATTTCCCTTGTTTACTGCAGTCCCATCACGTTCGATTTTGCATAA
Source organism: Dysdera silvatica (assembly GCA_006491805.2). Classification (NCBI taxonomy): domain Eukaryota; kingdom Metazoa; phylum Arthropoda; class Arachnida; order Araneae; family Dysderidae; genus Dysdera; species Dysdera silvatica. The sequence goes on from QLNU02014176.1 coordinate 143,856,380, forward strand.
TTTGTCAATTCATTTCTCACCAACAAAAAGTACTATAAATTTTTGCACTTACATTTCTTATACGTTCTTCCAACTTCCCCACACTAGCGGGAACAAAAAATCGGAAATTAAAAGAATCACTGAAATGTGAAAATTTATCATTTTCGGCCATTTTGGCATATTTAGACCTTTTATAAGGAGGGGGCGTTGTAACATAAACCTTGGAAGGCACTGCTATATGTGGTAGTGCAGCATTGACAATGTAGTACTTAAACATGGTAATTGTAAAATAAATTAAATGCAGCCATAGCATGAAATATGGCAAACGTAAATTAACTTACGCGATTCTGAGGTACCAGATGCAGCGATTTTTTAATTTGACTTACGTGGTAGTGTAGCGTTAAGTGTTGTAAATCTGTATTCGGCTTCTGTCGTGCCAGCATCACTGTGCGCAGATACTCGAAGGGAATATTCACGATTAGGAGCAAGATGTCGAACCTCAAATGAAAACTGTCTTCTGTCGACTTCCACTTTTTCTTTCACTGCCTTCCACTGACCTGATGTTCTAAGATATACCGAATAATAGTGAATGGGACAACCACCGCTGCCCCAGACGGAAAAATCCAAAGTGACAAAAGTTGAATTTACGTTGAGGAACAATTCCTTTTGAGGAGACACTGGAGCTGCGAGAAATAAAATTCAATAGTAAAAATTAACTTTTAAATAAACATTTATCTACAAATAAGTTTAATTAATTCTAAATTACCATATCGCTAGTGAAAAAGTCACAAAATAGGCTATATATATTAATCAAAATAGAATGACTTTTTGTATATAGTCCAATATCTTTATATATATCCGGTGTCTACCATTTGTATTGGCTTCCTTCTCTTAAGGCCAGAGTACACAAAACGACAAATGTGAATGTTTATGTCAAAATCGTTGAACTAAGTCTCCTAGGAAAGAGCTGGCGCATAACCGCCATTTTCCTGCCATTGTATCACGTGATCCCATTCACTGCTGTGTTAAAGTTGAGTGATTTACAAGTGTGTTATTTTTAATAAAATAAGGTGAAATGGGTGAGTGTTCCACTGGGAATTGTTCTAATCATTCGAGGAATAAACATAGAATGTTTGCAGCGTAAAGTTTGTTTTGATTATTTGCATTATAATTTTACATTAATCGAAAACTAAGTTACGGTTGCAAATTGTATTTATTGGCGACATCTTAAAAGTTGCGTCAATATTCACAATCGTCGGATAATCGCGGATTGTTGATTATTTTTATGCCAAAATAGCGATCATTGCTCCAAAGTGGAAAACCTTTATCGTCAAGGTAAATGAAACCGGAAATATGAAGGAAAATGGCGGCTGATATGTAGGCCTGTAATTCAAGAGGCTCTACGTTGAATAAGTGCTACAAAAACTGTATAAATAATGATAATAGGTACATCAGGTCACTTCAATTAAACAAGTTTGGAGAATCAATTTTCTGTTATATGCAATGATTGTAAAGGTTGTTTATTGTAAATTAGTGGGTCGCATGACAAGAGAAAGCTGCAGGATAGAATGATTAAATTATACTTTATATTACTGAAAGTACTTCTTGCTTTTGTTATGTTTTTACCTGCTCCACGAGTCCTGGCTGAGACAGTATCGCTCGGTTCTCCAGTACCCAAACTGTTTGAGGCAGTCATGTACAGTCTGTACCGTGTACCACACTTCAAGCCTTCCATCGTGTACTCGTCGCGACTGGTACTAAGCTTTTCTCTCTGCCAATCTCCAGCTTCTGGCTTGTAGTGTAAAACATAATCTACATGCAAAGACAAAATTAATAATTATTAATCATTAATTACGTTAATTGTTTAATCTTGAGTGTGTTAAGCCACTAACATATGTATTAAGTTAAAAATTGCAAAAGATTGACAAAAATTCTCTTTTCTTTTTTAGTTTGTAGGCATGGTCTACTCTCGCATTCAGTGGTCTTCAATAGTTCTCCCTACTACAACATACCACAGTTCAGTTCTTACGTTCGTTTTCTTGTCCTTTATGGCGCAAGGACAGCCAATGCCTTATATTTTAAGGCACAAGGTTCTAAGGTTCTAAAGCATTGGGAAATATCCAAACTACTGCCACTTAGGAACTCAAACCCCCGGAATACGCATTGTGGTAAAAATCCGAAAACATTCCAGTATTAACAGAAATCCACCCCACAGAGCAGCCGCATGTATGAGCGACACCAAGTTTGTGCAGACTTGAATTTCAGTGCCCCCATGAAATGGAATTTGAACATTGAAATGAAATCAATTTCAAGGAATTTTTATTTCTTTAATGCACAAATACAATCTATACAGCAACCTAAATTTGAGCCTGCATACCACTCACGTAGTAGCAGTATGGCAAGGCAAAGCAGCTAAGTAGTTCTTTACTGTTCATTTCTTACCGTTTACTCTTTAAATTGTGTAATTTTTGCAGCCAAATTTTACTTCATGCATTGTATAAAAAATATCATCTATCACCTTAACTGGATTTAATTACTTACGCATTCAATAATTGATTTGAATGCACTGTATAAAAAAATTACCCTTTGCCATCTTGAAATGGCTCGCCTCCTGATCAGGCGCCTTTGTGCAGGGCATAACGTGCACGTGGCGGCCCTGCCACCCCAGATTTTCCGCCCGATATTAGTCGTTACACAATTCTTCAGAGTGATCCGCCCCCCCAACTCCACTACCGAGGGAACCAGACTACAATATGAAGAAAAATAATACACGTTTTACGATACCCCTAAGAATCAAACCGATGTCAATGGAATGGTAGACAAATGCATTGCTGCCATGTCAATGTGGGGCAGTGGATATGCATTTTCCCAAGTAATTTAACCCTCTTGGGTCTAGGAAACCAACCTTCGAACTACAGTGAGTAATTAATCCGTAAGTGTCCTTATTCTTTCTGGTATCATTGGGAGTCAAACCCGGAATAACGTCCCGCTAAGTGAATGCCCTTACCACTAAGCCACCGAAGTGCCCCTTAAGAGCATACTGTATGACCTTTGATCCGAGAAAATGTGAAATTTTCCCCAAGCATTTAGTAAAAAAAAAAAAAGTTGGTCATTACTTTAAAGTCCTTATGATTGGCGTTAAAATTATAGAGTGTGTGGCAAAAGGTTTGAAGTCATTGTTTGTTTACTCTCTTCTTTTTCGGTTCTACAGTCCCTGGAGGAGCTGGGCAATCTCAACCATTGTCATCCATTTTTATCTATCCAAGGCTTTCTATTTTGATTGTTTAGGCTGTTTACTTTGAACTCTTTAAAGTTGTATTACTTAATGTATCTGTTACAATTGAGGTCATCAGAAAAACATCATCAAAACGTTTTACAAACAACCGTATTTCGTTTAAAAAATATAGTTGTTTGTAAACCAATAAAGGTTTGCACCTTCCTAAACAGCATAATAAATCGAACGAATTTAGACAGGTTACCTTCTGAAATTAAACATATTAATTTCAAACATCTTGGCTGACAACTATAGACCATATTTTATATAACAGCGTGACCAATAATTTACTAAGTGGAATCGTAAACAGCGATCTCTCAGACCATCTCCCAGTATTTTTAACTCTACCTACAGATTGCTTACAACAAAAAAATGCACCTTCTTATAAAATAAATTGCGATTATGATAAAATCAAAGCTCTCTCTTAACGACCTCTTCACGGTTGAAGCTGCTTTACATGGTCAACGATCCCAATGAAGCTTACAGGTTTTTTTATACACAACGGACTAAATACATTAAAACACATCCGAGGAAAGTGAAAATAAGTAAAAACTTAAGCATGTCACTTCATATACATAACTCTTAATAGTACAACTAACTTGTTAATTAACACTTCTTTAATTAACAATCAAAAATTCTGATTACACATGCTGGCTCTCAGATATCCTTTTGGCTAGCATTTTGATAAACAGATAATTTCACAAGTTTTATCCATGTGTGTATCACAATTTTCTCAAATGAGGCCCATGAAAAGCTCTAAATAACACTAATACTTACTATCCACCAATTCGTAAAAACGACGCTTAGCCTGTTCTTAAGTTATTACAAGTTTTCCACGTCCCTCTGCTAAAGATATACAACAACTGAACTCTTTAAAATAAGCATAATTCAGAAATATGAAAATTTACCCTCTCTTCTGTCAACATCACCGCATTCTGGAAGAGAATCTCGGAACAAGCTTCGGCTTTATATTCTCTTCCATTTCTAACCTCAAAACTTAAAATAATTTAATATAGATCTTCTCTTACATTCCTTTAACTTTTATACTGCTCAAGTTATGTATCACAAAATGTACATTTGAATAAATTATTGGGTTGAATAAATCATTATTATTATTATTAAACACGTCTAGTTTAGAGACGTGTGCAAGAGTTTTATTTAGTGCTGTTTCGGGGTCTCAAAACTGCCTACGGGGTTAGAGGCCCCGGGAAAAGCAGATTTTAGCAGCCCACACAAAAATATTTTGATATAACATAATGGCAAAAAGACAGACGAAGGTTTAGCATTACAAAATAAAATTCTCCGCTGGTTTAATCGCTGAAGATAACAACAAAGGGAAGATAATAAAGGTAAATTAAAAATAAGTGATAAAAAATAATTAAAATAGGAATCACTGTAATTCGTTATTATTATTATAATTATAACGAATTAATGAAAAACTCACCCAATGAACATAACTACTTTTATTATAGTGTGGCAGACGCATCTCTGCCACAATACTATTAGAACTTACAAAGTAATCTTTCTAGCTTTTGGTGCTGCAAAATTATCTGTCAAGTGTCGGAAATCAAGAGTCTCTGCAGTGGCCATATTGCCACCACAATAAACATGGTAACGTACATAGGCTACTAATGCTAACGCATTTGACTAATAACACATGTATTTATTTTGGCCACCATATAAAAGTTGCATGTGCATTATGGGGAGCATGACCTCACCCGCAAATGGTCAATTGACCAAATACTCTGTTAAAAGTACATGGGGCCGCTAAAAACTGATTTCTTGGTATTTGCACTACACATTTTGGCTGCCCTAAATTTTAGCGGCCCTGGGTGGCTGTCCAGCTCGCCTCCCCCCCCTAAAGCA
>QLNU02014176.1:143867230-143890400 GCA_006491805.2 Dysdera silvatica
TGGTGGAACTGAAAGAACATCGAATGCCACATATGTATTCCTCAAATGAAAACGGAAATATAATATACAATACAGAGTAGAAATCTTCAAAACAGTAAATCTGGTTTACCGTTCACTATCATGTGTGTGGTTCTGTTGACAGAAGATGCATGATTCGCTGCAACGCAGGTGTAATTACCATGATGATGAAAATGCACTTTTCGGAAACTTAAGATAGACGAATCATCGAAATTTTGCAGGGTGATATCTTTTTCTCCAACCAAAGGCATTCCATTCTTCATCCACGAAATGTGAACGGGAGGATCGCCTTGTAGAACGTTGCACATAATCTTAATCTTCTGGCCTTCGTTTACATATTGAACCTCTTGCATTGGTGCCGAATCGATAGAAGGTGCCACTATAAAAATAAAACTGCTTAAACTGCAGAGAAATGAGTCAATATCTGAACACTTTGAGGCTTTTTAAAATGTATCTAATTGTCTGAGGTATGATTATATTGAGGCAATGATATTATGTCCCGTAATATCATTGCATTTAATATCCAAGCTTCATTACACCCACGTTAATTGAGCCATGATGCTTGGAATTTAAGTATTTTGAAGTCTACATTTTTCTACTCTTTAACCATATTTGTAGTTATAGTTTGTAGCTATAACGTATAACTAACTATAATATAGCCATAGTTTATAGCAATATTATGATTATGAAATTTTAGTTACACGTTAGAAATATTGTCAAACCTCGATATATAGTCAACCTCCTAATAAAGGACTTCAGTGGCTTAGTATAAATGCATTTTAATTTGAAGAAACTCCTTTACTATAAAAGCTACACCTTGTTATGTATTTTATTTTAACATAATGTTAAACGTGTTGGGCACATCAAACGTGTTTTTTCATATTGCAGTATTAAAATTCCAATGCTATAATATTAAAATATTATTTTAAGGCATTTATGACTTAACAGACTCTTAGTAGGTCTTACTAGTTGGTTAAAAAATTTCAAGGGTTTACTGCATTGTGCATATTAATAATAAGAAAACATGAACATAAACACAAATAAACTACATACACGAGGCACATGTGAGTTTTTGTTTTATTTCTTAGCACTCGGTTGAGAATTTTCTTTGTCAATTGTTAATCTTGTCTTGTAATATAAGATATTAATCTTGTCAATGTTAACACAATTGCCAATGGATGAAAATATGAAGACACTGGGACATGTGTTTTGTAACTTTTCACGCATTGAGCAATTGTGTTAATCGTGAGAAGGGTAATAATGCCTTACATAGAAAGAAAAAGAGCGTCGTTCCTATTTGTTGGGGGCCGAACTAGTTAACGCACTGGCATCGTTACGAGATGGAACCGTGCCCTTTTTCTTTTGTTCTTTTACAAAGAAACTCTAGTTCAAACGTAAACGTGGATGTGACGAATATTTATCTATATTTTGTATTATGCCTATGTCATTTTAATATATCATGTCTGTGACTTTTAAGGCGCAAAGACTACGCCAGGACTCAAGGATTGCTTAGAAATTCGAAACTCTTGTGGCCTAAGAAACCAAACCCTGACTACAAATATATGTCACGTTACAGAAATTTGAAATTGACAACACTCACCCACGACTTTGATGTTCAAGCTACCTTCTGCAGTTTTGCCATCGACACCAGTAGCTTTGCAAGTGTACCGCCCCTCCTCTGTAGCTCTTTGAACGTCCTGCACAACCAATTTTCCCAACTGTTCAACTTTTTGTCTATGATTAATAGGTAGAGTGACGCCGTCTGTTGTAAATAAAATAAAAAAAAATATCATACATAGGTCTACCTGCCTGATTCCATTGGCAATATTGACACACACATCTTTTTGAGTAAACAGATACATATCCCAGAGGCTTCGGAAAATCCAGTCACCACTGATGATTAGATTTTTGCACTTGGCTGAGTAGGAAATCATCTTTTCCAGCTAGATTCCTAAATTTTATTATTGAAGCGGGCGAGTAATCTTTCTGTCCTAGCAAGTATGGCTTGTTTCAATTGATCGAATCCTGATTATCCCACACATGGTCATATTTCTTAAGTTTACTATAACTGATTAATTACTGACAATGGCTTAATGAGCAACTGTGTAATATATTACTAATAATAACTGCATGTATGTGACTGAATGATTAATTAGTGACTATAGCTGAATGATTAATTACAGACTAATGATTGAATGATTAATTAGTGATTATGATTGAATGATGTGAGTATGACTGAATGATTAATTACTGATTATGACTGAATGATGATTACTGACTATGAGTGAATAATTAATTAGCGACTGTGTCTGAATGATTAGTGGTTATGAATAATTACTTACTGACTGAATGATTAATCAGGGATTATGAACGTTTAATTACTGAGTATGACTGAATGATTAGTGGTTATGAATGATTACCTACTGACTGACTGAATGATTAATAAGTGATTGGGAATGATTAATTAGTAATTGTGAATGATTATTTACTGACTATAAATGAGTAACTGAATGATTATTTACTGACTATAAATGAGTAACTGAATGATTAATTACCGACTATGATTGAATAAGTAACTGAATGACTAATCGCTTACTATGGTTGAATAAGTAACTGAATGACTAATCGCTTACTATGGTTGAATAAGTAACTGAATGACTAATCACTTACTATGACTGAATAAATATTTGCATTCTCAATTACTCACTATGACTGAACAAGTGTAACTGAATGATTCATTATTGATTATGACGGAATAAATAATGTCAAAATATGAGTAAACAAAATAAGCAATTAGCAACGAACCTTTGTTCCAATATATGGACTCAATTGGATGACCTGAAATCGGACAACGGACGGTTAATACCTCTCCAGCTATGACTGTCATGTTTCTCATTTCTCTGACCACGGGTGGGCCATACACTTGAACATTCGCCGCATAAGTGGCCTAAAATATGATGTAAAATAATAATTCACTGGGATACACTATTACACACAAACAAACTGAGACGGAAATAGGCAAGGCTAGATTAACCTTTACACAAAACAAGAACTTGCTTAGGCCATCAAGGGCAGTGGAAAAAGGGTCACACCGCAGGAAATTTTCGTAGTAGGATTGACCACGGACTATACGATGCAAATGGGTTCGTTTCCAACGATATGAAAAAAATTACAATGTACCTTTGTTCTTGCCTTATCTTTACTAAATGTAAAAGCAGATGGGTTACGGAAACGGTGTTTTTTTTTTTATCCAAACCATGAATGTATTACGGTACAATGACGAAAGAAAAGAATTTGAGGAAACCTAATGGTCCCACGTCTCTTCTCTGCCGGAGAAGTGCTCTAACCACTAAGCTATAGGTGACCTGTAATTCCTCTTTCTACGAATGCATTTAATCCAGCGTTATTAACCAGTTCACAGTGAGAAGCTTAAATATGCTCATAGAAAGAGAAATCACAGGTCACCTATAGCGTAGCGGTTAGGGCACTTCCCGGAAAAGAAGAGACGTGGGATCGTACCCCACCAGGTTTCCTAAAATTTCTTTTCTTTCTGCGAGTCATTGTACCAAATGGATTACCTTTAGAATGATCTAATTAAAGACTTTGTGATTAGGAAAGAGAGAAATAAAACTTATAGGTTCATCAAAATCTTAAGTGCCTAGAGCTTCCATAAACCTTAATCTGACCTTAGAAGTAGGTTACATTTTATCCAAAGATATTCACATGACTCACGACCACACTAAATCAAATTCCAGGAATTAATAAAGCCAGAAATGTTTGATTTAATGCATTCTGTTAAAAGAAGTTGCACGTAAAATAGACTAGATATTATGGATGCAGATGTGTTTTGTTTTGCTTTGTACAATTAGTATACATAAACAAGCAACCTACGAGATGAGTATAGTTGCTAAATGATCCCTGTGTCTGATCCCGACGAACGAAGGCAGCAGGATATTTTTTTCATCGAGGGGAAAGACTCGTTTTTACATATGAACAATATTATTAATAAAAGTTTTCATACTAAGCTCAGACCCTTTTTTGTACCGATTTGTTATATTGTGGTTTGTAACTCAAATCTGTTTTAAATAACAAATAAGTGGCTTCAAACACTATTTAAAAATTCAAGACAACCATATTATAGTGACCATTTAATAAGTAATAACGGCGCTTCATATACTTCTTGTTAGCCCTCTGACTGCCAGGCTTGTAATATTAATGTCGCTTCAAACAAAATTACTTGTATTTTTAATATATATATTTAAGGTTCACATGTATGATACTTTTTCTTATTTTATTCACTGCCGGATTTATAAATGGGCACGCTCAGCATTTGCCCAGGGTGTAAAATTTCTATGGGCATAAGAGATTTTTTTGTTTAATTGCAATTTATTTACCGTAGAATTCTGGTGATCAGCTCTCCCCGAGAAGGCGCCCTCCACCTTTTTTTCTAAATCTGAAATTCCGAAAAATTACGTGAAACAATTCCTGCTCCCCAAGGTCGGATCCAGAAAGGAGGGGTGCACCCCCTGAGAAATAAATTTACATTAAAAATTATTATTTTCAAGTCAAAAATACTTAAAACTAAACTTACAAGTGGAATTTTCAAGCTTTGCACCCTCCCTGAAATTTTATTCTGCATCCGCCCTTGCCTCTCTCCCATAAGTCTAGGCGGCTAACTTTTTTCTAGGTGGCGGCTGAACCGTATACCTCAATGCTTAGAAGAAATTTTCTAGGGGGGATAGTTACGCAAATGGAAGGGGGCGTCTCATAACCCAAATCCAGCCCTGATTTTACTGCACTTTAAAATTGAAGGACGTTTTTAGTTTAGTACACTTTTGATAATATTAATCTACTTTCGTTAATTCTTTGTTTAAAAAAAAAGTATTAACGGACCGCTGTTATTATCTCTTGAACAAAATGAAATTTAGAGGGGTTAGTTAATTATGTTCATAAGGCACTATCATTGCCCATCCCCATTTTCCCCGTTTGGGCAATGACAATGCCTTACAAAGTTCATAAAGCATTATTGTTTCCCAAACGGTGAAAATAGGGATGCTCAACCAAATGAAGCAGAATCGACACCCGTGAAAATCACGGGTTGGATCAATTTTGCTACATTGTCATTGCCCTTAAAAACCATAGACAGGCAGGAAGAGGTTAAATGTCATAATGGCCTTTTAAATAATTAATTCGTGTAGCACTGATTCGCAGAATGCTGATTCCCATAATGCTCCACGTCCGAAGAGTTAAGTCTCAACGTTTAAAATTACACTGAATACGTCAACATATCTTTATTCGTCTGTAGTTCATGCAATCACAACTTTACCTGGGATAAAGCATTTGTGGCTGTGCAGGAATAACTTCCGCCATCTTCAACTCTAACGTCACTCACATTGACGTAACTGACCACATGACCCTCTGACGTTACATAATCTCCAACTCGAAAACGAACAGCATCCGGAATACCAACGTCATCTAATGTCCATGTAATCTGAGGTAGAGGGTTCCCAGAAGCTGAACAGCGAAGCGACAAAGATGAACTCGGCTGCACAGCTCCTCCAGAAAATGTTGCCAACAGAACTGGAGCGACATCTGGTGTACGATAAACGAAACATGCGGTATAACAAACTAATTCCTGAAACCTTAAAATAAATTTCACATAAAGTGGCAATAACCATAAAGTGAACCATAAAACACCGCATTCCATTTTTTCATGCAAGCCCAAATTTTGCGCAAAAGCGAAAAATTCCCTTTTTTTTTTTTTACTTTCACACATGTGCAATGAATTTCCAGATTTGTAGCCAAAGAAAAATTACATGATTATTTTGCTAATGTCTAAATACCGATAATAGTTTTAAATTTTAATAACTAAAATTTCAAATTTTAATACAGTCAAACCTCATTAAGACAAATTACTTTTAATACGAACAGTTTTCGGACGTTCCGTCAGAGTGTATAACATACTACCCTTTCCGGATAAGACGAATTACTGTTAATAGGAACAGATTTTCTGTTCCCCTTGGTGTTCGTCTTAACGAGGTTCGACTTTACTTGGAGTTTCAAATATCTTAGTACTAAGGTCTTCAAATTACAGAAATAAAAGAGTTTTGTAAAATATAATACAAGAATAGGATTTCAAATTCATAAAATAGGTGGATTTTGAAAACTTGAATTTGTTTTATTCATTAATGAGTAGTTTGTGGAAGTTGGATGCACCAAACTGTCATAGGTTTTCAGAATTAAACGATTATTTATCACAATTGAGAATTAGAAAAGCAGCTCATCACAAACTTGCTATTGACTAGTTAAGAATAATTTATTAGGGTTTATTATTCAAAGAGAAGTTTGATATCCATTTCCCCCTAAAAAAGGAGAGTGACGAATTTTTTTTTTATTTAAATTGTGGACAGGGGAGTGGCGCCAACAATAATGTCTGCCATGGCAATATAGAAAATTAATATGCCAATTATTTTATATGATATTTAAATTAAGTTATATGGTATTCAAATTGATATAAAGAGATACTGAATAGATTTGCTGTATATGCTTATACTGAAACAAATGAAGAACTTAACATAACCAAACATAATACTAATTGCATGCATATTGCTAATTTCATAAAAAAATCCTTGCTACTAATTAAGAATTTTAATTAGTACACTGAACTGTACTACAAACGTACCTCCTAGTTCTAACTCAGCTGTACCCTGTGCTGTTTCAAAGTCATTATGAGCAAAACATTGGTACATCCCTTTATCATGTCTTTGAACCACAGGGATGTGTAGTACATCTCTGGCTAGCAGAACAACGTGCTCTGTGCCTTGCATGTCTTTGTCAAGTGGTCTTAAATCTTTAAGCCACGTCACAGATACCAGCGGATGACCTGTGATGGTACAGTTGAAGGTAGCCGCTCGTCCCACATCGGCTGTTTGTCGCTGAGGACTTACATGAGCTGAAAGTGGGGCTGAAAACCATAAAAAAAATTTTTAACCATCATCCGTTGACTTCCCATTAAGTACTATACTCGCGGCAAACAAAACTAATCAGGTACACTGACAAGGTGCAGAGCAGTATGATTTCGCCAGTGCAATATAGTTCGCCCTTTCTTACGTTAAGAGAGTTAATAGAAGATACATTTCGTACATAAAACATTAAAATTATGCTAAAATACATAAAACATAGGAGTTACGTGGAATTCCATTTCCCCTACCAGGTGGAAAAGTGTAACACTGTTTGGATAATGCGCATGCGCAGCGTCATATTTTATTGAATATTTTCAGTGAACGAGATCTGGCGTTGTGAGAATGCAGGTATAATATTCAAAAGACTTTAATTGAAACAGTACTTCTGAGTTTTCGATTCTGTAATAGCTTTTTGGCTTTCCCTGTTTTTCGTTTAACTTGATATAGTAAAGTGTTTAATTTTTCTAAAGAAATCGTTTCTCCTTTCTTGTTCATTTTACAATAAGAAGTGCTGTCCTCATCTATACTGAAGTGAATAATTGTTAAAAATACAAAAACTGATGTCTACAAGAGTTAATACCTTTTAACACCCCAAAACTTTAAAGAAAATTCAACAATAGTCATATTTGTGCAATTAAAATCTGGTATTTATTAAATTTAGAAAAAAGACTCATTATAGCAAGCGCTGACGTCATTAAAGTAACTGACCACTCAGAGGACTTTGTTCGCTTGGCAAGAAATGTGGCGCGCGAAATGTTGGCAACCGCGTTTTTCTGTATTCCAAATTAGGCGATAAATAGCCTAATAATGTTGAGGGCTATCTCATTTTTCGCCAATTTTGTGAATTAGTACTTGTTGCACGGTCGTGAATAGGTTGCCGTAGCCTTAACGGTGTACCAAGTTAGCTGTGCCACGAGTATAGTTAAAAATAGATTAAATTAAAACCATATTTCTTTTATATATAATCTATTTAAACACATCCCTTTTTTTATCTCCCATCTTTATATAAATTTAATTTAACTCCCTCAGTAGGTAATCTCCCAACAAAGTTTTTGCGCAGTGAAATTTGGACTTTTGGCAAAACAATGCATGCTTTAGTCCACTGCCTACAATCTTTATTAATGGAAGGCCGCATGAACCATGTGCATGTTAATTCAGATATGCATCTAATACCAGGGTGAGCCAGGTTATGATTATATGCAAAAACTAAACTACGAAAAGCAAATGGTATAAAAGGTCTGGCTTTGCCAGTTGACACATCACAGATTAGCTCCACATTGACATTAGGTAAGACAATTTTGTTAAATTGTAAAGAGGGAGAATTTTCCATTAGACTTTTAATTCATTGTCGTTTTTTGAGCAGTGGCAATTTCAGTATAATCAATCTGGTTTGGCATAGGAATTGCAGTAATCCTATGACAACATGTTGGCAGGTACATTTTGTGCACTAGTGACATGTCTTATATCTTTCGTGAATTGAGATATAAAATCTAAATGCTGATTTCTATGCGGGGGAACAGGAAATCATTTTCTGTTTGAAAGTATAAATTAATGGCTTGTGATCAGTAAATATAGAAAATTCCCGGGCTTCTACCAGATGTCTGAAATATTTCACAGCCGAATATGTCGACAACAACAATGCACTATAGCGAGATTCAGTAGGTGAGAGTTTGCGTGAAAAAATCCCAGAGGTTGGAGACCATGTTCTGTAGCCTGATGAAGGGAACCTCTAATGCCGAAGTAAAATGCATCTACGTAAAGTATGAGCTTAGCATTAGGGGTGGGGTGGCCTAATAGGGCTGTATTTGCTAATTGTTGCTTCATACTTGTAAATGCACTGTCAGCCTCATCTGTCCATGTAATTTGCCGTTTGTTATTTTTCTTTTTGGAGCCTTTCAGAAATGCGCTCAAAAAGGCTTGTTTATCAGCGGCGTTTGGTATAAACCACCTGTAAAAATTTAAAAGTCCCAAGATATTTTCTAAGTTCAGAAACAGTACTCGGCTGTGGAAAGTTGAACACAGCTTCGACTGTTTGTGGCAAAGGCTTTATGCCATCCTCATTAACAAGGTGTCAGAGAAATTCGATTTCTGGAACATTAAATAGACAGAAACATTTAAGTCTGTATTTACTTAAGCGTTGGAAAATTGGGTGTAAATGTCTTTTATTATCTTCCCCACTTTTTGAAAAACATAAAATGTCATCAAGATATGCATAACAGAAATCAAGACCCAGTAAAACTTCATGTACAAAACGCATAAAGGTTTGACCTGAACTCCTGAGGCCATAATTGAGTTTTGTAAATTCATACAAGCCCCACAGAATAGCTACTGCTGTTTTGGGAATATATGGTTCAAAAACTGGAATTTGAAAATAAGTTTTTAAAATATCTACTTTGCTAAATATAGTATTACCATGCAATGCATGTGAAAAGTCATGGAAGTATGGAATTGGGTAAGAATCAAAAACAGTTTTTGAATTTAAAAAACAATAATCCCCAACTGGTCGAATGCCATCAGGTTTTTTACTGATGATGATGTGTAAAGGTGAACTCCAGTTCGATTTCAAGGGAAGAATTATGCCTTGCTGTAACATAAATTCAGCTTTAGCAGTTTGACTTACGTTTGAAAGTAGCTGTCTAGGCTTACAGTGTACGGGAGGTCCTCGTCTAACGATATGGTGAACTGTATCATGGGGAGCTGATTCACATTTTAAAGAAGGTTTTGTGATATCCGGGAAATTGGAGAGGATATCATGATATTGATTTTACCCAGAAATTGTGGTTATCGATTCTTGTGAAGAGGGAAAAATACTTCCAAGAGTATCGCAAAGAAGTGGTTAGATCTATCAGTCTTTTCCTTTTTAAATCGATAAGCAATCGAAAATTCTCTAAAAAATCAGCACCAATTACAGGTAATACATTTGCAATTATGAATTACCAGGAAAAATTTCGGCGTAATCCTAAATTTAATTCCATTCTCTGGGTCCCAGAAACAGCAATTTTTGTCCCATTGGCTGCATAGAGTTCAAGTAATACTCCGTGACTGGGGTTTCCTGTTGATGGTATACAAGATACTACGCTACCCCAATCAATAAGGTATTTTCTATTTGTTCGGCGGTCAAATACAAATAGAGGGGCGTTTTTATTGACTGCTGTTAACCAGTCAGTAACAGCTATTTGGAGTTTTCCTGTTTCTTATATGAACAGAGTTTCTTATCTATATTCTTTATCTTGATATCTAGTGTGGTAATAGCATATATACAAAGGGTTTCCTGTTCCCTAACATCTGAGCCTATGCTAGAATTTATGCAAAATACATATGAACCTTTAAAAATGAAATAGAATTATGATAGTTTTTACCTACA
Source organism: Dysdera silvatica (assembly GCA_006491805.2). NCBI lineage: Eukaryota > Metazoa > Arthropoda > Arachnida > Araneae > Dysderidae > Dysdera > Dysdera silvatica. Next base: position 143,877,575 of record QLNU02014176.1, read on the forward strand.
AAAATACCCTGGATTGTTAAGCACATCGTTAAGATTTAAACTAAACAGGAAGATGGAAAATAAACAGTCCGTTGGCTGGGCGCAGCCTTCTTGTTGTAGTAAACACATATTGTCTCAGTGCAGTCAATTATTGTGTTCGTTTGGTTTCCCCAATATTTTTTCTTGCGGATATTAACAGATGTAATTCCCCCAGCATTGGTTGCCCTGTATAGCTTTAGCTTCCTTGCTTTTACTCAGGTTGTACATACAGGGCAGAATTACGCTGGTTCAATCATTGGCACTTTAAGCTATGTAAAGGCAATTTTCTACGGTGGTCACCAATTCGGCTATGGTGTTCATCACTTTTTTTTTTTTAAATTATAGATTAGGAATTATAACAGCCAAGCCATAAGAACTTGTTAGAAGGTTACTAAACTATTTTTAACATTTATTAACAATACATAACTATTACCAAATTTACTACATTTAGAGAAACATGTATTATTTGGACAGAAGGTACCAACGCTCTGACGGTGTTTTCTATCCAAAAACTTTTCTGCATGTAACTTTTGGGAAATCCCACTGCTTCTAATTGGGCAGTTTATAAGCACCTGAAGTTCTGAGGTATTTGATTGGTTTGTTCTCGGTGGCTGACTTTTAGAACCGAGAACTTTTGTTTACATGAGAACTGTCAGTTTGGAATGTTCAGCGATCTGAGCTTTAGTCTTCTTTACACCAGAACTGTCTTTTGGTAAGATTTTTCTAACGACGAATTTTGTCGCATGGCTTAAAGGGAATTTTAAGATGCAGTTTTCACTTTTGGTTAGAGGCACTTTACGGTGGCATATATCCGCCACTTACTCTTTCAATAATTTTGGTATAAATGTTCATATTCGATTTCTAATATACTTCGGCCTTTGTAACCTTGTTCGACCTTGTGTCGGGATAAGTGTCTTGCTAAAACTAAACGTTAAAAGATATAGAATAATATGTCCAATACCAGAAACGTGTTCTACCGCGCGAAAAAATATACGTGCTTGCGCCATAAAAAAGCCAAACAATCAATCAATTCAAACATGCACCTCATGACTTTGGTGCCACACACACATGAACGCCAGGCACCAGAAACGTGCTTAGGGCGTTAGCGGCCATGGGCGCCCATACGACTACTTCTGGTGGTTGGGGGGGTGATAAAAATTATTACCTCCTCCTCCTTAAAGCTATCGAGAATTTTAGTAAATGTACAAGACGCCAAAAGGCTACAAAAATAATTGATACTGCTTGACAATTAGTAGTAAGTACGGCCCGGATTTTCATGCCTAAAATTTAGCCCAAATAATACGCAAATATTCTCCAAATTATTACAAAATATGCAAGTGCATAGAAATTTGGACCCTACTCATAAGCGATGTTTCGAAATGTATAAAATAACAATTTATTGAAACAGTGCAAATGTTCTTGAAATTATTACATAATATGCACTGAAATGCATAAAAAATATCACTTTGTTACGTCCTCGAATATGAGTATGCACAAAATTAACACAAAATACACACCACAATGTATGTGATACGTACGGAGATACGTTTGAAAATATGGCATCATGAGCACTGGCTTTGGACCAAGGACGCCTACAAGGTGAAATTTGGGGGAGTGGGGGCAAAAGCCTAAAAATGGGAAATTTCTTCCTCACCTTTTTAAATTTACTTTTTTTTTTCAACGAAAATCGAAATATGGGGGGGAGTAAATGGCCCTCCCTTGCCCATACCTGCCGGCGCCCATGGCTTGGGGTGGAAAATATTACACTTGGTCGGGGGCCGCTTAAGGGCAGGGCGAACAAAGCGGCCGCCCCAGACCTCGTTTGGATGGGGGAGCCAAACTGAAGTCAAGTTAAAATTTTTTTAATGGACCCAATAGTAGAAAATCTCTTTAAAAAAAGACAAGTTTAAAGAAATTTTTAGAGACATCTTTAGAGAAATTCTTTCAGAGACTTTAGGCCACTTTTATAGGGTATATGGCTCACTGTGCATCTGTGAAAATCTCCTGTTTTCGCCGGAGGGGGAGGGGCATCAAAAAGCAATCTGTGCCAGGCCGCCCGGGTTCAAAATCAACCTCGAGCCGCCCTTGCACTTGGTCGTGCCTTTAAAAGCATTACGCATATTGAGAAATATCGCCACAGAAATGTGAAGATTCATAAAATTATTTTTTCTAACTTTAATATTATCTAATCATATCATTTACAATGGAAACATATTCTGTAGCATTTTTTTTCATTTATATTTTTAAAAAATTACAACAGGAAAGCCTTTTTTTTTTAAGGAAAAAAAAGGAAACATCGAATTAATCCAATTAATCTAAATGATTAGAAAAATGCACACTTTTTGAAAATTTTATGAAAATTTTGCAGAAATATGCCAAAATATTCGCCACAAAGGCGAAATATGTTGAAATATGCAAAAACATTCAAGTGCATAGAAATCCGGGCCCTAGTAATAAGCTAAAAAGTACCTTATTTTAAAATGTGACGGTAAATTTTTTTAAAGTAAATGCACAGCAGAATCAGGGAAATCAAATTTTTGAACGGCTAGGCAGGGCTCAAGGTTCCTGCCTCCCCTATGTGGGAGCCATGTTAGCGGCCCTGGTCAAAACAGATTTTAGCGGCCCTCAAAAATGTTTTAACGTAACACAACGATTAAAAACGAAACTGACCGGAGTTTAGCATTACAAATTAAAGTTTTTCACTGATCCAAACGCCAAAACATTACCTTTGTAAAGAGAAGATAATGAAGTTGAATTAAAAATTGATATTTCTGAACAAAGTTAGATAGGGATACATTAATCGCTTGACACATTAATTGCTTAACTTCTATGTTGTGGATAAATGAAAGAATTTTATTTAGGTCTACTGCCGGATTATAAACCAGTGTACAAATAAAAACCAGTGCAATGTAATCATAAATTTTTGCTTCCTAGAAATTTGCGATAAATTTTGTGGTCAGAAACCCGGTGTTTTGCTGGTAGTGGTCAAGGGGCCGCAATAAGAAACATCATAACATGCATAGCCTACTGATGATTCAGCATACACACAAATGGTGCAATTGAACAAATACTCCCCCCTGGGAAAAGCATATAAGGCCGCTAAACTTATTTCTGGTGCTTGCACTGATTTTATGCGGCCCTTGGTGGCGCTCCTTGGCACTGCTAAGTAGAGCCTGCCAGCACTAAAATTTCGGGAAATAAAATTTCGACTTATGATGTGGCGCATCTATGTGTTGTTCCGCTGACTAGTAACTTCTGTTCTAAGATCTAATATAGAAGGGAATTTTTATTGAAGATGACGATTTATGAAAAAAGAACCATGGCGAAAATAATAAAGTTATATTTTTTTAATGAAATTACAGTGGTGTACAGTTTTGAGTGGTTGTGACGTGCAGTAATTGCAATTGAAATTGTGTAAATATATTAATATAGTACATAAATTTATTTTGGCGTCAGCGCCATCTATTGATCTTTTATTGAAGGAATTTTTAAGGAAGGTTTCGAAGGAGCATTATTCACAACGCTGATAATCGCCTGTGGATAACGGTTAGTTTACTTGTATTTATGAAATAAATTATTATAACTATTATCAGTTTTATTGCTGACATTATTTTTAAAACCCTTTTCCATTGTTTAAATTAGCCATAAGGAGCTTTCTGAAAATGTTATAAGTTAATAATAAAAGTATACTATATTTGAATACAGTTGATTTATGGCGCCATCTTCGTCTAGCTTTGGTAACATGTTACTAATTCGAGATTTTTAGTTCTCTTCGAAACGATTTTCCATGCAATATTTTAACCTATTCTGTTTTATTTTGTTTTTTAAATCGTATATATAGATATATGTATCCAGTATGTGGGTCCTTAAAAATTAGCGATGTCATAAAATTCCTTAATTACCTCACGCATTTCTATGCATAGTTTGCGCACTAATGACTCGTGATTTTTAATGATACTTGAATCTAATGACACATATACTACTGATAAACAAACTTTTTTACCCTACGCTAGAAGACTGAAAATTATCAATGTACATATACTAATACATAATAATATTACACGATACATACATATGTAATGATACAAAATTACATCTTTATAATAACAATAAAACCAAAAGCGTTATCGTCATCATTACTGTTCGTAGTTCCATAATAAACAATAGCTGCAGGCCCCGATATTAATTATCAATAATTTTAACAGTTGTATGATATGAATAAATAAAAATATCGACATAGATCCTGTACAATCAGTGGTAGATGATTTTCTGTAAATAACAGATAAAAGTTTTGTTAACATTCTGCATCTTGAAACGCTATTAAGAGCTTTCTGGAATTGCTCTTAATGATTAAACGCTATTGGCGACAAACGTATGTTCGTTTTTCAACAATTACTCAATTTCAATTTGTAAATTTTTAAACAGTAATAAATATAGCTGGCTAAGATATTCATACAGAAGAAAACAGAACAATGTTTCCAGATAAACACCACACTGGAGCTTTCAAGAAAGGAGAAAGAGAAGTAGAACAAGAGACACAGAGAAGAGAATTCCGGATGACGACATAAAGAAGAGTAAAAACAAATGGTAAATTAATGGTAATATTATTCTTTAAATGAATGGCAATATTATTCTTTAAACGAATGGCAATATTATTCTTTTATTACTAAATCTGTCATGATATTCAGCTTCTATTGAATTCATTTCACCACCCGATCAAGTTTGTATTTTCAGTCTGAGCCAATTTCTTATAACATGATGATATCGTATATTTAATGATATTACCATCATCACCATCCCCATACTCGGCACGCAAGTGATAGCTGAAATCTTCAAAGAGCACATCCTTTTCCAGAATCTAATACTTTTAAACACAATCTCAAAATGTGTACAGTTCTAAACGATGCAACTCCTGTAGTTGGTTGTCAGGTTAACAACATCAAATACATCGGTGCGGGCTTGAAGAACTTTTAAAAGAGTTTGTGGTTATCATTTTAATAATTAAACAATAATAACAACGGATTAACTTACTAGATACAGTTAGCAAAGTATTAGCCCTGTTTTCTCCAACACTGTTATTGACTAGGCACACGTACTTCCCACTGTCTTGAATGGTAGCATACTGTAGGACGAGGGACCCCTCCAACTGTGTTATTCTATGGTTGGAGTTCAGGCTTAATATCTCGCCATTTTCTTCTTTATACCACCTTAAATATAGTGAAGAAATATCAATGACAAGCCCTACATAGGATCATCATTAGCTTACCTTCAGTAAGTGCCAAATATACAATTAATTTTCAGTCTTTATACCACCTTGAATAGTGAAGAAATATCAATGACGCGTCCTACATAGGATCATCATTAACTTACCTTAAGTAAGCGCCAAATATACAATTCATTTTCAGTCTTTAAACCAATTTTGAATAGTGAAGAAATATCAATGACAGGTCCTAGATAGGATCACCATTAGCTTACCTTCAGTAAGCGCCAAATATACAATTCATTTTCAGTCTTTATACCACCTTGAATGATGAAGAAATATCAATGACCCGTCCTACATAGGATCATCAGTAGCTTACTTTTGAGTAAACGCCAAATATATAATTAATTTTCTGTCTTTAAACCACCTTGAATAGTGAAAAAATATCAATGACAGGTCCTACATAGGATCATCGTTAGCTTACCATCAGTAAGCGCCAAATATACCATTAATTTTCAGTCTTTATACCTCCAAACACTTTACAAAGTATTTTCACCGTACCTGTACATTGGAGATGGAAAAGATGTTGCTGCACACGCCAATTCTAGAGTTTCTCCTTCCTTGGCGGAGACGAAAGGGCGAATATCTGTTATTTTGGGGGCCGACGTACCATGTGGTTCTGAAAGAAAAACCGGCAACCATACAATTAGCATTATACTTATAAAAATTAAATTCAAGAGCTCTATATATAGAACTGAATTTCTTTTCATTTATTCCAAATAATGAATAACTTTCAAGGATACTGTCAACTTTTTTATTGTTGAGCCAAAAAGGTTTTTAAAATAAAGGGCACTTTGGAAAAAGTTAAAAAAATTACCACCAGGAAAAGAGTTTGCGCTGTTCGAAGTTTTTTTTTAGAAAATGATAGATTTGTACATAAAGTTAAACGATACGAAATACACTTTTTTTATGGAAATTGCGGAATAGAACATTATCTCACAAAGATGAAAAAAAGAACTCAATTTTATAGTTTCGTCAGCATTATCTATGACTCACTCATACACTGCCATGTCCTTACTATCAATGGATAAAAAATTGAAAGGTAGATTGTTGCTATGTTTGCGTTACTTTAACTAGATTTTTTGGGGCCCCAAGTGCGCTGTCACACATGTTTCGTGCCACTAATGTTTACAAAACATACACAAAATCTTGTAAAATGAGTACAGAAATCATGAACGACTGGTTTTTAAATTGCTCCTTTCTACTTTAAGTAGGACTTAAAGTAACCACCTCTTGTGTTATATTATATTCTTGGACTGGATAAACCTACCCACTACATATATTGACCTACAGAATAATTGCATGAAACCTCAAATTCCTCCAGGCATAACATCACTAATTCAACATCTAGACGTTTATTTTTTCCGGCAGTACAAATTTTTCGTAAAAAAATTTTAAAACTATTTTCGCTGTAAATGAAGTAAAAAAGTTGTAAATGCAAACGTAATGAAATAATAAAAACGCATTAATTGGTTTATAATCATATTCATTCCGAGAAATATAAACTTAACCTACGTTAATGTACCTCTGGTCAGCTTGTAAGTATACTTGCATTGCTGTTGCATCATTTCACAAGATTTTAACTACGTCATTTCAAGTTGATCGCAAAGAACGTAGTTTTAGTGAATGCAGAGATTTTTCTTTTCTAAAGTGTGCTTACTGCGACCAAAATTTGTTTAATACATTTTTACGTTAATTATCATTTTCATGAATTACCATGCGATATAGTAGTTGAGCATTATAAAATTCTTACCTCAATCTTTCTTTCGTAAACATAGTCAGACAACTACCACAGGTATAAAGTTATTTGATACTTGCCGCTTTTTTTCCTTCTTGCAAGATGTATGTTACAATTTTAAGTTAAATTTTTTCGGTTGCAATAGAATTTTTTTATGGGAAAAATGATAGGAAGGAGCATCTGTTGTATTTTACTTTTAAGTTTTATATCGCCGGTTTTTTTTTTAAAGTTTTTAGAATTTTAAGTATTGATTTTTTATTTTGACTTTCCAGGGAGGGGAACCATTGCGTCCTCTGTACCTATGCCACTGACTGATATCAGAGTTTTTTTGCCCAAATGCATTATATGAAATAAAAGTTTGTTAGTAGTCAATAAATTCAGCCCTATCCTGTCCATAAAAAAAACCTAAAAATGTCCGCCATAAAAGTACAACCAACCAATAACTGATTGATTGATTGTTTGGCTTTTTTATGGCGCAAGAGCATCTGGGCTATACTGCGCCAATAACAACCAATAACTTCAGCAGCAGTAAGTAACTTCATTAGATGTAATAACGTGTTAACTTAGGATTGACTAGAACTCCGCTAAAATTAAGGTGTACATTATCATAAATTATTTTTGCGTTAACGTTCACCTTAAAATTTCATAGGCTTCCAAATACTTGCTTGTTGCGCCAAAAAGCTCCAAATTAAAATTAATTCCTCTATTTTACTACTTGTCGCATAGCTTGGAAGTAACGCAAGAAAGTTACATTTCAGTTCAATTATCGAAATCTTAAAATTCGCAAAATTCGAAGAAAATTAAGTTTTACATACTAATTCTTTCAACTTATCGGCTATTACTCTATAAACCCTTCACTTATGACATAGGTCTAGAGTTTAGGCGCGATTAACGCGGAGACATTTCCCTTGTGAGGTATACAACACAGTGCCAGTAGCTGATATAAAATACACGTAATCACAGTTAAATATTTAATTATTTAAACCAGTGGCTGGCTGTCAACCTTTTTTTTTGCTCGCGGGGGCCACCTTCTAGACTTCCCGTGGGCCCTCTGATATTTTTAAATTACAACGAATGTATTATTTTTTAATAAATGCATCTTATCAATCCCACTTCTTATTTATCCACTATTATTTTCTTTATAACATCAGAAATGTTAATACATGTTATAAAGTATTCTATCACATTTTTATTAAGATATGTTATTATTGTTCTTTACAGGTTTAATAATATGGTAGAATATATATAGTTTAATAATATGTAAATATATATATATAGTTTAATAATATGTAGAATAATATATATATATATATATAGTTAATAATATGTAGAAATATATATATATATATATATATATATATATATATATATATAGTTTAATAATATGAGAATATATATGTTTAATAATATGTAAAATATATATATAGTTTAATAATATGTAGACTATATATAGTTTAATAATATATGTATAATAGATAGCTTTTTATAATAACCAAAAATTTAGAGAACCAAAATCTTACGTACGCCTGAAGGGGGTTGGTCAGGCATTTGCTTATGTTTTCTTACAGGGGGGAGGGGGAGTATAAAATGGCCAGAAATGTGCTTACGTAATACTTTAACGGACCTCCAAGATTATATCATCATCATATTATTTTATTATATTATGCTATTATTGCTATTTCATGTCCAGTTCGGGAAAACATAAACTCGCAAAATGAGAATTTGATAACGGTGATTATTATTTTGGTTCGGTTGTTATGATACAATGGCGTAAACTGTAAACATGTCAGAGAAAATATTTATTTTCCATCATCGAATACATTTCTTTGACAAAACAGGCCCATTCTTTTTTTTTTCGCTCCTATATTTATTTTAATTATATAAGAATAGGTCTATAAAAGGAAAGAAAGAAAGAGTATGACCGCCACACCAAAACAGACAAATTATCCTTTTTCCAAAACGGAAAAAAAAAAAAAAGAAGGAATGGTTAATATTGCGACGCCTGTTTCCCGTTTGAATATTTTGAATTCAAAATCCGCTTCAAAAGTTTAAAAAACCAAATTTTTATGAAAGAAATATCCTATAGTGTTATTTTATATTTGTTTTTTAATTATTTAATGTATTCACGATAACAACTTCCATTTCTTTCTTTTTTATTAGATTGTTATCAACTTTATTCCATTATTTCAGTTCCATCTTTACGGAAATATTACCTCGCCATTTTTTTTAATAATCGAAGTTGTTTTTATACTCAAGGCCCGATTAAAGCACGGGCTTCGGGGGCCGCCAAATTCTGTATGTGATCTTTTTTAGCAAGTGTAAGATGTCAATTTAAAACTAATTGTTTAATTATAGTAATTTATTAATATTACATTATTTCTTAATCGTAATTTAGTCTTCATTGAAAACGGCTTTAAATTATTGATTATGTAGATAATATATATAACAGGAATTTATATTTGTTACTTATTGGATAATTTTGTTACAAGTGCGTAGAGAAGGGTCCCGAATAAATACTTGGCCCTGGGGGCCCCCACTTCGGCTTGATGGAGCCCAGTGCATACTAATTTGTTTCAGTTAAATTTCGTTAGTTTAACTAATAAAATTTAAATTTTTTAAAATTTAAAATTTTTAATTGAAATTTAAATTTAAGTTTAGTTTTTTAAAAACTAAGGTTTTTTTTAGTTGGTGTTCCGTAAACGTCGTTGAAAGTTTACGAAATTTGCTAGTATTTTTTGCGAAAGATGGCTAAGTATTCAGCGAAAAGTGGCGAAGTATTCAGTGAAAGGTGGCTAAGTATTCCGTGAAAGGTGGCTAAGTATTCCGTGAAAGGTGGCTAAGTATTCCGTGAAAGGTGTCTAAGTATTCTGTGAAAGGTGGCTAAGTATTCCGTGAAAGGTGGCTAAGTATTCTGTGAAAAGTCGCAGCGTTCCACGAAAGTCGCGAAGTTTTCCGTAAAAGGTTGCAAGACAAAATTCCTCGAAAGAGATCTTGATTGGGAAGAAGAAAGCATGTAAAGTCCTCACGGAGGCATATGCGATTCCTACTTTTTCTTCATAATTCTCTGAGGGCCACATCGCTTTTTCATATCCACTTTCACAAAATCAACTTCATGTTATTGGTCAAAGTAGAATGGTGTGCCCGTTGTAGTATATCTTCATTTGGAATTTAAAGTATTTCAAACCCTAATCTCCTTTTTATAACTTCTTTAATAAAGAAATTTCGTCCCTTGTAGTGCAATATGTTGTTGCGCCGTAATCTATTATTATGGCGCATTATACTAGGTATCCAATGAAAGGTATCCAACATAAATTATGAAATTATATCTCAGAAAATAAATGTTATAGACATTTCTATACTCGCGGCAAAACTTACCAAGTGCACTGACAAGGCGCAGAGTAGTATTAATCCGCCAGTGCGATATAGTTCCCTCTTACTTACATTATCGGAGTTTACAAAACATATATTTTGGACATAAAACATTAAAATAATGCTCAAATACATAAAATATAGGCATATTTGTGCAATTAAAATCTGGTATTTATTAAATATAGGAAAAAGAGTCATTATAACGAGCGCTGATGTCACTCAGATAACTTACCATTCAGAAGACTTCGTTTCCTTGGCGGGAAATTTGGCGTGTGGAATTTTGGCAACCGCGTTTCTCTGCAACCCAAATTAGGCGATAAATAGCCTAACCATGTTAAATCTATCTTATTTTTCGCCAATTTGCAAATGGATACTCATTGCACGGGCATGAATAGGTCGCCGTAACCTTAGCAGTGTAACAGATTAGCTTTGTCGCGTAGTTTACATTACTATACAGATAATACAGGGTTATTTAAAATTATGTACGGTATTTTAAAATACTAGAATAAACACATTTTTAAACATATACTTACCAAAGCGGGTTTAAAATGAACAAAAAATCGAAAGTTTTCATTTTATTTCATTATAAATGTTCTATATAACTTCCACGAGTTACGCGAACGATGTCGAGATGATAGTCCAGTTCTTGCCAAATCCATTTCAGCATGTTTGGTGTTACTAAGTTCAAAGCATTACATATGCGTGTTTTGAGGTTGTCCAAGTTGCGCAATAGCGGTGGCACATACACATTATATTTTACAAAGCCCCACAAAAAAAAGTCACATGCTGTGATGCCAGGTGATCTCGGGGGCCAAGCATACAGCATGTTGTCGTTCGTTCCGGCGCGGCTAGTCCAACGACCAGGAATCAGATTGCTGAAGAATTCACGCACCTCCAGCTTCCCGTGAGGAGGAGCACCACTCTGTTGAAAGACGAAGTCATTCGAGTTTTCAATTGCGAAAACGGCCTGAACTCCAACATATGTGACGTGTGTTGGGACGCAAAACGCCTTTTCTTGCTCAGACGCCATTTTTTGTTACAGCGATAGTAGCGCCATCAAAACTTCGTTAGCGCTACTGGCCAAGGGGAATTTGAAAATGTTTGAGTTGCATTCATTTTAAACTCGTTCTGGTAAGTGTAGGTTTAAAAATGAGTTTATTGTGGCATTTTAAAATACCGTGCATTATTTTGAATAATCCTGTATATCAAAGGTTTCAACTATAATTATTTTAATGGATTCGATCCTTAGTAGCACGACAAAACATCTAGACAATAGTCGACTTTTTTTCCGTTGTTTAGAGCATGTTTGGTGTAATTGTAGTTACAGCGTTCGTTCTATCGGCTTTCAGATATTGTAGGTTTATAATCTCGATCTGGTTGGACATGGTTTAGACGGCCTAAGCAGGAAGTTTATAAGGGGGTTATAGGCTCAATGGGGATTACAGAGCTACAACTCACATATTCCTATGTTAAATATACAACATTTTATTTTATTGGCTGGTTACAACCCCCTATCAATACCCCCTGCGTACGCCAATGGTTTGACATAACCCCTGCAGGATAAACCTGGTGAAGTAAATCTGATGACCGTGGAGTTAGTGGCGTAATTCTCTATTATTTGAGCATAAAATGAAACAATGGCTGCAGATATCGAATACGAGCATCAATCAATCAACGTTTATTGGCGAAGGGATACCAACGCCGATGCGTTATATGCGATTGATAAGTGAAACGTTCGAAAGAAATAAATATTTCTCTTGCAGTTCTGGTAATTCCGAACCCACGACGTTTCACCATCTAATCACGCCATAACATCGGTGTTGGTATCACTACGCCCATAAACGTTGATTGATTGATATTGTTGTTTGATTTAGTATGATTAGTTCAGTCCCTCGGTTCCAGCTCACAGGCATTTTAGTATCTCTAACGGTGATGCTGATGATGTTTTAAAATATAAACAGCTTATGAAAAACTTTGAATGCTGCATTCTCTCTATGATGGCGCAAACCAGAATAATTGCTATCATCACAAATCTAATTTTATTACCTTGCATACCTTTCTTTCAATTTTTACATCTTATATTCTTTCACACACTTTTTCCCATTCGGTGTTTTATTCATTTAGATTAGTGCATCTCAACCACAGGGCCCTGGCGTCAATTATGCCGATAGATTCTCCTTGAATATTTAATTTTAGTTTCCTAAGTAAATTTTAAGAATAAATCTTTTAATGTGGAAATATTCTGAGGAGAAAAATAGTCGCTAAATTGTGGAAGAGCTCAGAATCATAACGCCTAAATAACATCTGTGCAGCAACTGCTGGTGAGCAAGTCTTGTATTCTTGAATATGTGAATGTTGATGAATGATCGACAATTTTCATACATCGACATCTTTTAGCATTCAAGAAAGGGTAAACTGCTCATTCTAAGTCATAACAAGTA
>QLNU02014176.1:143890500-143913233 GCA_006491805.2 Dysdera silvatica
AAAAAGACTCGTTACAAACGGCGCTGACGACATTTAAGTAATTTATCACTCAGAAGACTTCGTCCGCTTGGCGGGAAATTTGGCGTGTGGAATTTTATCAACCGCGTTTTTCTGCATTCCAGAATTAGGCGATAAATAGCCTAATCATGTTAAATCTATCTTATTTTTCGCCAATTTGCAAATGGATACTCATTGCACGGGCATGAATAGGTCGCCGTAACCTTAGCAGTGTATCAGGTTAGCTTTGTCGCGTAGTTTACATTACCATACAGATAATACAGGGTTATTCAAAATTATGTACGGTATTTTAAAATACTAGAATAGACACATTTTTAAACATATACTTACCAAAGAGGGTTTAAAATGAAGAAAAAAATCGAAAGTTTTCATTTTATCGCATTATAAATGTTCTTATGACTTCCACGAGTCACGCGAACAATGCCGAGATGATAGTCCAGTTCTTGCCAAATCCATTTCAGCATGTTTGATGTTACTAAGTTCAAAGCATTACATATGCGTGTTTTGAGGTTGTAAAAGTTGCGTAGTAGCGGTGGCACATACACATTATATTTTACAAAGCCCCACAAGAAAAAGTCACATGCTGTGATGCCAGGTGATCTCGGGGGCCAAGCATACAGCATGTTGTCGTTCGTTCCGGCGCGGCTAGTCCAACGACCAGGAATCAGATTGCTGAAGAATTCACGCACCTCCATCTTCCGGTGAGGAGGAGCACCACTCTGTTGAAAGACGAAGTCATTCAAGTTTTCAATTGCGAAAACTGCCGGAACTCCAACATATGTGACGTGTGTTGGGACGCAAAACGCCTTTTCTTGCTCAGACGCCGTTTTTTGTTACAGCGATAGTAGCGCCATCAAAACTTCGGTAGCGCTACTGGTCAAGGGTAATTTGAAAATGTTTGAGTTGCATTCATTTTAAACTCATTCTGGAAAGTGTATGTTTAAAAATGAGTTTATTGTGGCATTTTAAAATACCGTTCATTATTTTGAATAACCCTGTATATCAAAGGTTTCAACTATAATTATTTTAATGGATTCGATCCTTAGTAGCAAGACAAAACATCTAGACAATAGTCGACCTTTTTTCCGTTGTTTAGAGCATGTTTGCTGTAATTGTAGTTACAGCGTTCGTTCTATCGGCTTTCAGATATTGTAGGTTTATAATCTCGATCTGGTTGGACATGGTTTAGACGGCCTAAGCAGGAAGTTTATTTGTTTATGCCAGGTTTACGGCTCAAAGACTACAGTGGTCATGCTGCGCCGGGACCTACAGTTTCCAAGGAATCCGAACCTCTTGAGCCTAGAGACCGTCGGACTACAGCGAGCAGTGCGATCTGTAGGTCAGGAGAGTTTGTAAGGGGTTATAGGCTCGGTGAGTGGGGATTACGCAGGCTACAACTCACATGTATTCCTATGTTAAATATACATTTTATTTTACAAAATTTGGCGTTATTTGCAACCCTATCAATACACCGTACGCCAATGGTTTGGACATAACCCCGTAGGATAAACTCTGGTGGAAATAAATCAGTGACCGTGGAGTTAGTATAATTATTGTTATATAAATCGAACACTACGCAGATTAAATCAAACAACAATGTCAATCAATCAACGTTTATTGGCGTAGTGATACCAACGCCGATGGTATGGCGTGATTAGATGGTGAAACGTTCGAAAGAAAATAAATATTTCTGCCTTCGGTGGGACCTGAACCCAGAACGTTTCACCATCTAATCACGCCATAACATCGGTGTTGGTATCACTACGGCAATCAACGTTGATTGATTGATATTGTTGCTTGATTTAGTATGATTAGTTCAGTCCTTCGGTTCCAGCTCGCAGGCATTTTAGTATCTCTAACGGTGATGCTGATGATGTTTTAAAATATAAACAGCTTACGAAAAACTTTGAATGCTGCATTCTCTCTATGATGACGCAAACCAGAATAATTGCTATCATCACAAATCTAATTTTATTACCTTGCATACCTTTCTTTCAATTCTTACATCTTATATTCTTTCACACACTTTTTCCCATTCGGTGTTTTATTCATTTAGATTAGTGCATCTCAACCACAGGACCCTGGCGTCAATTATGCCGATAGATTCTCCTTGAATATTTAATTTTAATTTCCTAAGTAAATTTTAAGAATAAATCTTTTAATGTGGAAATATTCTGAGGAGAAAAATAGTCGCTAAATTGTGGAAGAGCTCAGAATCATAACGCCTAAATAACATCTGTGCAGCAACTGCTGGTGAGCAAGTCTTGTATTCTTGAATATGTGAATGTTGATGAATGATCGACAATTTTCATACATCGACATCTTTTAGCATTCAAGAAAGGGTAAACTGCTCATTCTAAGTCATAAAAAGTGTGTGTAAACCGATTGCAACAATGTGCTCTTCATCCTTCGTCCTTACAAGTGAACAAAACATCTGTGTTGTAAATGCCAGTGACCAAGTTATCACAGAAGTGTACCAGAAAAGTGCTTATTAACAAAAGTGTGCTTACGCTCTATGACAGGGGTCTTCAACCTTTTTCATTCCAAGAGACAATTTTGCTTATACTTGCTGGCTCGCGGGCCGCACTACTGTACTGGCGATATTAGGACTGAGCAAAGACGGACCTGGGGGGGAAGGGGTAAGGGGTGATCCCTGTTGATTCGCTTTTGTTGCCTGTTTTTCTTCTATCTCTCAATTGGTCACCCCCCACCCCGAAAATATTTTCTAGAACAGTCGCTGGAAGTGAATATATATTACAACGTAAAATACGTACATATGGAAGCAAAACATATCTATATTACTTTTAGTTGTTAATATATAAAGCGAAATCAAACCTTTTAGTGAGATTTTTAGCACTGTTTATTTTTAACAAGCCTGTCAGGTCTTATTTTTGACATTGCAACCCTAAGAGTGTTTTCAAGGTGAACTTCGGTTATTCTGGTCTTAATTTTTGATTTTACTAACTTCATCTTGAAAAGAGTTGTTCGCAGACGTGTATGTTCCCGAATAGTGATATCGTTTTCGGAGCATGCAGTCGGATGGTTGGGAAGATGTTCTTATCGATTTATTTAGAATAGAATTCAATGAGTCATAAGTTGAATTTTATTTTAAAATCACCGTTACACTGCAAATCAATAAAACTACTTTTAATATCGATATAAGTAAGAAAATTAAAGGAAAATACGATTGAGGGAAGATCGTATATTTAGTTCTCTAGTGTTTTAAGATATTTATTACGAAATGTGAAAATGACAACAGAATAAAATAAAATACATAGACTATAGTCTCATAGGAAACAAGGAGTGGATTTTTGTGTGAAGCAATTTGTATTTTTTCATGAGCTAGCGGGCCGCATAAAACATGTCGGCGGGCCGCGGATTGAAGACCCCTGCTCCATGATTATGCAATAATTAATTATTCATATTTACGATGTTTTAAAATATGAATTATTAAAACTTGAAGGTATCTACTAGATTTGTAGGTATCTACTAGAGAAGGTATCTACTAAACTTGAAGGTATCTACTAAACTTGAAGGTATCTACATTTTGTTAAGACTGGGCCCTTGCCTTGCAAAAAGAGAATTTACCGGGAACTCTTCTTATTTAAAAAAAAAGAGAGAGAGAATTTACTGGGCCTTCTTGTTATTTAAAAAAAGAATTTACTGGGTCGCAGCTTCATTCATCAAGGTTGAAAAGCATTAATTCAAACCATTTTTTCACACGATTCTAACTCTTATTGTGATCTTTCCACGCGATATTAATTTTTATTGTGATCTTTTCATGCGATACTAATTCTTATTATCACCTTTCAGCAAATTATGATATACTTGCCTGTAACAAAAAGTCTTCCTGTTGAAGCGCTGGTAACCACTTCACCAGTTAAGCGATGCCTTGTTTGGCAACTGTAGCTCTTTTGGCTGTCTGCTTGGCTTACGCTTCTGATGTACAGCTCTCCGGTAGAAAGGATGCTATAGCGTCCCCCTTAGTAAAGAAAAAAATAAAATGCATTAACAATTCAGTACATTTTAGTCGCATAAACATGATTATTTTGGTCTCATAAACATGATCATTTTGGTCTCATAAACATGATTCTTTTTCTCTCATATACATTATTATTTTGGTCTCAAAAAGCATTTTGGTCTTATTAACAGGATTTTGGTCTCATAAACAGGATTTTCGTTTCATAAACAGGATTTTGGTCTCAAAGAGGATTTTAGTCTCAGTATATTAGGGTCTCGTAAACAACATGTACAAATATTTAACTCCATAATTGTACTCAGAAATTTGAAATTGAAAAATTAAATGTTTAATTAAGTCAAAAATAAATTAACGTTGAAACTTTATTTGGCAAGAAATTTGGCATAAAAGACGAGATGGAGAAACTTTACAAATTTTCGTAACTAATTTTATGATTTCCAAACTAGTTAAAAACATTTCCAATGTTAAAAAGGATAAATAAATTGTTTTTAATAGGAAAATTCACTGTCTTTGATCTTTCAAAATTTCCTAAAAAGTCATATCCATTTATATATACCTTATTCAATATATAATATATCTTATCCGTTTGGAACATGTACTTTGAAAGTCCCACAGGGGGCTCGCGATATATGGAAGTACATACACTTGTATACTCAATTTATTTTGCCTTACAATAGAAGTATGAAAATTTCATATTATGATAAAAGCAACTTCTGTTTACTATCATGACCAGCTTCGTGGTTTAGTAAAGGTCTGTAGTTCTCCTGGAGATTGATTTCGTCCACAATTATTTAGTTTCCCTTATTGGGTTAATTCTAAGTCGGTTAACTTTTCCTCGGGGGTTGAGCCCTTAGAATCCTCTGTTACGCCTGTTCATTTAAACATCTTTTTATAATTTTGAGCACAAAATTTTATATATTAGATAAGTTCAATATTAATAAAATATCAAACGGGGGAAAAGGGTTTAAAATGAAATTTAAAATAGAAAAATAGAGGGGCAGGCTTTCGGATGCATGAAAGTAGACCTTCGTCACTTTTGATAGAGGACTTCTGATAATGAGTCAGCAAGCTTACATCCACAAGCACCCTTTGTTATTTTCCCAGGATATGACCTATTTTGTCAATGTTTTACCCTTTATGGCTCGCCACCTACTTCGATAAATGCTTTGATTAGTAATTTCTTTTGAAATAAAGACTTCTGCTATCAATGTACATGTGACATATCTCCAAACAATTACCCAATTTAAGGTAAAAATAAAGGCTTTTATGTTTCTTTGAAAAGCATATATTGTGACTTTCTACCAACAGTGAAACGCATTTTATGCCGGCTTAGATGAAACCTTAAATATGTTGGGGATATGGGCAATGTATCTCCAAGAGATACAAAACGAAGCTACAATGTAACTCTGAGAGATGCAAAAGGATGCAAATGTATCTGAGAGATACAAATAGGAGGTGCAATATATATCTCTGAGAGATGCAAAAAAAGGGAGTACGATATATCTCTGATAGATACACGAAGGTGACAAAATGGACTTAAAAACTAAACCATGGCGGGGTATATCTTAAAAAGCACCGATAAGAAAAAATACGAGATGGTGAAGGAATATCTAAAGTCAGGGGAGGACTGGATCCTCTCAAAGGGCGCACACCTTGGATTATTGGAGAATGCCAGTTCTATCGCTCGTGAGGGCGCACCTGCCCGGGGGGCGTCCCAATCCGCCCCTGGATAGAGCCCTCGTCCCTTACTATCTACTGTTAACCATGTATACTACATATTACTAGGCGCCCCTATAGATAACATATAAATATAATTAGATAACATTCTCTTGCATTTATCTTTTCAATGACTTTTAAGCACATTGTGTAGTCCCTATTATCGGACCTGCACTTATCCAATTTTCTATGTCATCTGGCCTACGGTTTCTTATCATCTCGCCTATGATTCCCTATCATCTCACCTACGGTTATTCGACGCTTCGCAATGCCCGATATTCTATGAAGCGTTCAAGTCTAGTAAACCAGTATTAAAACACATAAAGCCACAAACCGGGGCGTGGAAACCGATGTATTGCGTTTTTCAGACTGTGGTCTTGCATTGTCAGGAAAAAGCTCGAAAAGAAACTCAGAAAGAAACGTTAATCAAAAATTACATATTTATATTACATTATTAATATTGCAGTGTAGATTACATCACTAATATTGCATTATAGATTACATCACTAATATTGCATTATAGATTACATCACTAATATTGCATTATAGATTACATACTAATATTGTATTGTAGATTACGTTACTAATATTGTATTATAGATTAAGTTACTAATATTACATTGCAGATTACATTACCAATATTGCATTATAGATTACATTATTAATATTGCATTATAGATTACATTACTAATATTGTATTACCGATTGCATTACTAATATTACATTGTAGACTACATTACTAATAGTTAATTATAGATTACATTAGTGATACAGTGGAACCCCAATAACTCGAAATTCGAGAACATGATTTTTATTTCGCGTTATCTACTCCTCGAGTTACTGAGATTCGAGTTATCAAGATTCCACTTTATTTCATTGCAAGTCACATCGTGGATTTACACTGCATTCTTTTATACAGTGTATGCAATAATTCACAGATTATCGTTATTACGCAGATTATTGCATACAAACCGAGAACGGTTTGTATGCAATAATTTTTAGATTACGTGAGAAACAAAGTTTAGTTTCAAACTGTTTTACTTATTTAATATTTCTACCTTTTTTTTTCTATACTCATACAATATCATTCGATCTGTTGCTAGTCATGCGTATAATCTCCCCAAATTAAAGGTACGTGTAGTAAAGTTCGGATTATCCGGCAGCAATTTGCGGCCGGATAATCCGAACTTTACAGCACTATTGCAAAACACAACAAGCCTTTGAAATGACATAAGCAACAAAGTAAAATAAAAAAGACTGTTTATTCTACACGAGCGTAGGAAATCGAAGTTACGGCATGAACGTTACAACATTGGAAATTTTACAAGCGCGTTGTTTTGTAACTTGTTTATAGTTGGGCATAAATTTCCATAATTCTGCACATCATTACATGTGCATGGTATTAGCAGCCAGGGAAAACGCTTTGGCTTTAATAGGGTTATACGTAAATCTTGATATAATAAACCTTTCCCCTAATGTATCGTTTCCAACAACACTAGAGTGGCCCTGCGGTGGCGCAGTGTGGTAACGCGTTCTCCTATTGCGCGGCTAATCCGGGTTCGACTCCCAGCAGTGCAAAAAGAACGCTTACTCAGAGATCTCATAAAGATCGCACTGCTCACTGTAGTCCGGGGTTTGGTTCCCTAGGCCTTAAGAGGTTCGGATTCCTCGGAAAACAGTAGGTCCCGGCGCAGCATGACCACTGTAGTCTTTGAGCCGTAAAACCAAAAAACAAACAACACTAGAACAAAAGTGTGGATTGTTCGGTCTTCTAACATAGGCGTTGTTAAAGAATATTCAGGCTATAAGATTAATATAAATATGAGGGACCACCGAAAAGTCTCTTCCATGAACGCGTTTTGTCATTTCGTTAAAAGTGTTGCCAAAATCTTTCCCCCAAATTTGAAGTTGTGCCGGATATTGCAATTATTTGTAATTACGAGCTCAACCGAAACCATATTTCACAATTAAAAATTCTCATGAGCCGATTGGATCAACAGCGCTCAATTCCTTTTAAGAGACGGGTCGTCGATGAGAACATTATTATTTCGAGCTTCTCATTTGGCAACGGCTAATACTTCGGTTTTGAATCTGGCAAGGGTAATAATTTAGTTCCAACTAAAGTATTACGAGTTGGTAGAGAAATAGTTCATGAAACTTACAAGAAAAAGAGCAGTAAAATCTCTCCCGTGCTTCTTACAAATGGTACTAATAATTAATTAAAATGGTTATCACAATTAAAACGGCTATCATTAATAATACCTCATTAATTAATAATAATGAGGAAATAGTATATATAAAATTATACCTTTATACATATAAAAAAAATACGCTTATACCTCACAGAAAAACCGGCTGTTTAAACAATTAAGGAAATCTACAATTACTATGCAATTAATTAAATGAAATCCACTTGCATTTATTTGGGATTCAGCGCGCAAACTTCACCACTTATTGTTGCTACGTTTTATCAGTGACGTAGTTAGCTGCGAGATCTAGGGGGGAAACGTTTTATAAGTAGTTTTCATTTGTAAGTTTTGTTTTCATAGGGAGGGAGGGGGGGTATTTTTTTTCTGGGGATATTAAATTTCTTCTGGATGGAGGAAGCAAAGCCTCGAATTAATGTATTTGTCGTCTAGTATAAATAGATTAGTGAAGGCTATATGGATTTAAAAAGTTTGGATGGAAGATATATAGCCAACGTTCGAAATGCTCAATTATCCTTATATACAAGTTTACTCAGAAGAATTTATCCTTAAAGACAAGTTTGAAAACAATCAGTAATACTACACGTAATCTGACGAGTCAGCGGAAAAAACAAATATAGGAAACTTATCGTAATACACATTATCCTTATAAAAATATTTTGCTGTATAATTAATAATAGTATTCAATAAAATACATCTTAATATACACCCCTCACATACGATCATACCCGAATTTAAGAAATTCCCAACCAGAAATTTCTTCAAAATAATATCCCACATTTTAAGCTTACCCCTATTTAACAGACAAATTTTTCTCTCCAGTGGGTGTCCGTTAACGGGAAGTTTTACTGTATACAATATACTAAGTCTCTACATTAGTATACTGTATACAATTTACTACTGCAGAGGATATCCGGTTTGGCATATTCTGGAAACAGTCAATGCGTGGTTTTGCTGCATACTTTTACTGCATACTTTCGCTAGTAAATTTCACTCGAGAGATGACTTCAAACTTGTAAACAGAGGCACTGCCATGTCCAAGTAACCATATGTCTCAACAGTATTATTCATAGAATTTATAACGCATTAAATATTGTTATTCATCGTATATAAAAGTAATAAAATAAATAACGACTCAATCCGTCATTACTCAATCATGACTCAGCAATAATCAATCATCTTTAGATGATTTTTATGATTATTTTGCTGCCGGAGAAATAACTCTGCCACTAACTCTTTGTTGTCACAAACGCGAAAATGTTTTTTTTTTATATCTTTTCATCATGATACGACAACATAGATATAATATTGGACGAGATGTAATAAAAGGGAATTAAATTGTCCGTATCGTCCACTTGAATTGGATAAACCATGCCTTCGAAGAAATACGAAGAAAGGAATTTATTTTTTTAACAGAAACTGGCAACAGTGTTCCGGCTCTTTGACTTGCATTACATGTAATGCCCATTATATTAAAGTGCATCTGGTCATAAGAATTCTTTGCAGTATTATGACAATTTCATATTGCGCCAACATTACAGTCCCATTATATTAAATTCCGACGTCATGTTTGTTTCATCATATTTTCAAATTAAATGCTATATTATGTAATGCGCGCATTATACCGCTTAATAGGGTTTAACATATAAATGCAATAGAGCTTCCATGCATTAAAAAATTATATATCAAGGTCTTGGTGAATCGCCATGGTCATATATATACAAAAACTTCGTATATATCAAATATAATTCTATATTTATCGATTTTTTTAAGGTAAATCTGGGCTTTTTGGTTCATTAAAGATTCTAAAACGACAGTTTTTAATAAGCTGAAAATGTTTATAGCAATGTGTGCAGTGGCGGATTTATAAAATTGCCGCCCTTAGGCACAGCCTGTACTGCCGCCCACTTGTTTAGAAAGAACGGAATATTTGTTAAAAAAGAAACGCATATCATACTCTTAACATTTGATATGTAAAGCAGATTTTTCATATAATTATTCAAATTAATAAGATACAACTCGAAATTATTGCTACCATAGTCTCCGACTTCCTGGATTTGAGACACTTTTTGAATACAAAATAATTTTGGTATGTATTCCTGGATCCTCTAATATTTTTGCCTGAACATTTATCCAGAAACAAAATTATTAAAAAAAAATTTAAACGTTGTCGATTTTAGAAAATTTTATTTTTAAGTTCTTTGATGTCACACTCAGATAAGTGCCGCCCCTAGGCCTGTGCTTTGTGTGCCTACTCAAAAATACGCCACTGAATGTGTGTTACGTAATTAATATGCATGAATACTTTTTGGATGAACCATTATAGAAAATCGTTGTGCAGAAAAAGAATAGAAAGTTTATTGCACAGATATAGATTCTTGTGAATACTATATAAAGATGGCGTTTTGTAAGGTATTTTCAGAGCATTTTTTCTTATTAATTTTTGTTTGTTATTTATATGAACGCAACTTACGTATGGGAATATATATTCACACAATGACGTACGTATGGGGAGTGGATGGGGGTTGTACCTCCCCCCACTGCGATGAAATTTGCATATGAATATATATATGGCGTTGTAGCTCTGTAACCCCCCCTTGTAAGCCTGTAACCCCTCTTTATTAACTTTCTGCGTACGTCTGTGTATCCGCATATTTATAAAAAAGAGCGCATTCATTATAAAACAGCGTCTCTAACTGCGGTATATTACACAATATATCTGCATAAACAAGATCTTTTCTATATGCAATGTTAACTCCCAATTGAGGACACCCACGCGACCGTACATTTTGTCCCTTAAATAGAGGTGTCTCTTCTTCGGAAGTGAACACATTAAATTCCCTATCCAAAAGGACCCGGGGACCTCCTCCATTATTTCATGCTTTTAAATGTATTCCATACTTTTGTCCCTGCACAGCTTCTGGAATTTTGATGCAACTTTTGATTAAATGAACTTTTGAAAATGAAATTCCTCTTAATTTATACCTAATTAATCTACGCATATAATGTATTTTGATTGATTGTAAATAGCTAATCAGAACGGAGTTAAAACAGGCCCCTTTTCTCTAAAATTAAATAAAAAATACAAGTATTCCATACTTTTGACCATGGAGTTGTAGTCATGGATACTATATTTGAAGTTCATGCATAACGAACATTTTCACGACTCTTTCCAATCTTTCGAAAATTTTTTTAATGCTTATTCAGTACGAACCTCGTTAAGACGAACACCAAGGGGAACAGAAAATATGTTTTCATTAAGAGTAATTCGCCTTTTCCAGAAAGCATAGTATGCTATACAATCTGACGGGACTTCAGAAAACGATTTGTATTAAAAG
This sequence comes from Dysdera silvatica, assembly GCA_006491805.2. Taxonomy (NCBI): domain Eukaryota; kingdom Metazoa; phylum Arthropoda; class Arachnida; order Araneae; family Dysderidae; genus Dysdera; species Dysdera silvatica. The sequence goes on from QLNU02014176.1 coordinate 143,901,759, forward strand.
TAATTCGTCTTAAGCGTGTTCGTCTTAACGAGGTTTGACTGTATTTCTACTACATTTTCCAATTATCCACGAAGTCGACTATCCGCTGCCGCCTATTAAAGCGAAATAATCGATAGTTTACTGCAGTAATGTTAAATTATAGTATGAATTTATATTGTGGAGTTAGTTTATTTTAAAATTTTTATAATTAAAAACTATCCATAAATTTTGTTACTTTTATGGTTAATAGATGGCGCCACATACGAATGACTTCTACAAGTAAGTTGCATATATGTAAATTTTATTTTATCCAAAATTTTATCTAGAGTTTGGAAAATTATTGGGGGAGATGTCCCAAACATATATCATGAACATTTGTCATTACAATATACGTATAATTGCAATTCATTTAAAATTATTGGGAGTTCAGAGGCGGACTGGGTTTCTCAGAAGGGGCACTTGGGTCCATAGCCCATGGGCGTCTCGGCCCACAGTCTGCCCTGGGGGGCCTCAGGACTGGCAATCTGAATCCAAGCTATTTTTAGGGGACAGTATGAAACCCCGATTTATGGTACAGTGTACGGTAGTTTCCATTTTCCAGCCGATACCAACCCCGGCTCAAGGGGCAAGTTACCCCATGGATCCACTTACGGGTCCATATAACTTTACGTCTATGCTTATGAGTCAATTTATAGGTCATAACATCGCTTTGTTAAAGAGTAAAAAATTCAGGGGTGCCTTAAAGTCATCATAAGCAAGTTAGCTTGTATTTCAATATGTTGTAATATTAATTTTCTAATATATTAAAAAAAAAAGAAACATGGAACTGTCTAGGATATTAAATTAAGCTGATCATGTAGCACTACGCGGAATTAATAACAAATAGAAAAACAACGTTTTTAAGTGCAGTTAAAATTTTATTAGACACATTTCAACCCGTTTCGGATGGAATTTGGCCGTCCCTTGTCAGGAATACACGTCCATGTGGCACTGAAACAAACAACGAAGTGTTCCCGATTCACCGACGGTTTGGGTTGCCAGTTAGAGCCCATTTCCGGTTAAAAAGTTGCTATTAATATTGACTGCGGCTTCATCTATCTGCGATGACACGCTACATTGAATCAGGTGGGGTGGTAGGCGAAGGTTGAAGAACTGAAAGTAGGTTTCTCCAAGCTTGACTGAAGTATGGAGTAGACCTGTGGTCATTTACATTGTCACCGGAGTGTTTGTGAATAAAAATAAAAGATGCTTCCAAAACATCTAATTCTGCAGGAAACGTGCTGGTGTCACGAAGTCGAAGTTTCCTGCCAAAAATCCGTCCGAAATGAGTTGAAATTTGTTTAATAAAATTTCAACTATGCTTAAAAACGTTGTTTTTTCTAGTTGTTATTTAGTCTAGAAAACATTTTAAAATATATTAAAGTAGGAGTAAACGACACCTACAAACTTCTTTTAAAACACAATTGCCAATAGTGTACAAACAATGTAGCATAGTTCGTGAATTTACAGTAATTACAATACAGTTCAAAAACATTTAAATTAAAATATGTACACTTGCAGTTATGAATATGGAAGAAATGCAGTAACTCCAGTTAAAAATAATATTTATTAATGCTTTAAAAGTCTAAGTTAATTCATTGATATACGCCAATAAATAAATTTAGTTTGAATACACAGTGGAAGAAATTTCGTACGCCTTTTTTTGGCGAAGCCTTCGTAGTACGCATAGGCGTACGCATAAAGTTCGTAAGGGGGTTATAGGCTCAATGGGGGGTTACAGAGCTACAACTCGCATATTCCTATGTTAAATATACAAAATTTCATTGCAATGGGGGGGTTACAACCCCCATCAACACCTCCACTTACGCCAGTGGTGGTACTACATGTGCACACGTTAATGGTAAATTGAAGACTGATTTAATTTTAGAATTCGGAAAATAATTACACAAACTGCTGACAAATATAAAAATTGAAATTATAATTATACAATATTTGTGTTGCCAGATAGGGAAAGCAAAATTGTGTACATTTAGAAAACATCATGTAAAAGGAAACAGTTTGGTATTTTGCCAAATTTAGAAATTAATCTTAAGTTTTTTTTTCTTGCGTTTATAACCGGCAACGTTATTTTTTTTTTTTATGATTCGGATTCCTGATTATTTTATACGGTTTCATTATTTGGTTTTTAAATAATGACCCGTCTCGCGGACCATTTGGGACTCTTTGGCGGACCACCAGTTGGGAACCACTGCATTAAACGAATAACGTCGTCCATTTCAAAACAACGGAAACATTCTCCCCCTCTTCCTCCCCCCCACTTCAATTATTTACAATGGTAAAAAAGGTGCTTTTCTATTTCTCGACTTTCGCGTATATACATATATATATATTTAGTATTCTGGACAACCAAATTTAATATAATTACCTACTCTTCTTTATTATGCACAAAACAAAGTTGTTTTTTGTTTCTTAAATAATTCTATATTTGACATTTACAAAATTTTTTTAAATAATTTGATTTATTAGACTAAATTAATAAACGTCAATTGTTTTATAAATTAGAGCAATATGTTTGTCAAAACACAAAATAATATTTTTACTTTACTTTTTTTTTGTTATTTTGTTTATTGCAGAGGTCTTCAACCTTTTTCAGTCCAAGGGCCAATTTTGCTCATTCTTGTAGGCCCGCGGGCCGCACTACTGTATCAGCAATATTGAGACTAAAAAGGACGGATCGGGGGGGGGGGGCGCAGGGGTGCCCCCGCATCCGCCTTTGTTGCCATTTTTTCTAAGGTTCCTATATTGGTTTTGTGCCGGCGAAAATATTTTCAAGATTCGCCTCTGAGACAGTATATATATATTACAATATAAAATACGTATGGAAGCAAAAATAATTTAAAATACTTTTAGTTATTAATACATGAAATCAAACCAGTCAGCGAGATTTTTGGCACTGCTTATTTTTAACAACCTGTCAATATCAGGTCTTATTTTTTATGTCAGAAAATTAGAAGTATTTTTAAGGTGGGCGTCAGTTATTCTGGTCCTATAGCTTTTGATTTTACCAAACTCATTCGTGAAAGAAGTTCGAATAGCGACATTTTTAGAGCATGCAGTCTACATGCAGTAGATGGTTGGGAAGATGTTCTTATCGACATATTTAGAATAGAATTCAATGAGTTCTAAGTTGAATTTGTTTTAAAGTCACTGTTGCACTGCAAATCAATAAAACTAACTCTAATATACCCTCCCATATATGCAAGAAAAAAGTAAAACACAATTGAGGGAAGACCGCATGTTACTTTAATTCTCTAGCATTTTAAGATATTTATTACGAAATGTGAAAATGGCAACAAAATACGATGTACTCGCGTTTTCACAAACCTCCAATTGACGAATTATTCGTTGTGACGAGCAAATGAGTTGGTCCCAAAAAGTATCCCATAAAACTAATGTTAATTTCTGCTCCAGTTTACGAACTGAAATTTCAAAACATTTTTTTTTACGAACTCAGTTTCGTCACTTTTTTTTGTTTTCGGACACCGTCGTTGGTGTGCATGTGTAAATTTTGGAAAAGTTGGCCGAGCTGGCGGCACTGTATTTCCAGAAGAGGAGATGAATGCCGGAGAACAGCAAAGGGTGATGTACGGATGATAAACAATCGAACATGAAACTGGTAGAGATCCAACATATGCCAAGACAGCAGTTAAGTACCCCAAAGCAAGGCTTCTCTATATCAGGTATGTATAAGATCATACATTATAAACAGAGAACGAACAATTTTACTGACGACTGCGGTTAAGAACACAAAGATATGAAACCTCTGCATTTGACAAGCGCAAATGCATACAATATATACAGAGAAGCATTGGAGTTAAAGGCCACAGGAAATAGCATGAGAATGACATGCAATAGAGTCATTAGTTTGCAGACACACACACACATATGTAACATTTAACTCAGTTGCTACAAGTGCTAAAGTTCGAAATATAGTAAAGGACACAGAAAATCTGAACAAAATTTCAAAACTACAACTCATTGGACAACCAATGGATCAGAGTTTTATCCATAATATTCATTGTTTTAAACGAAAATATAGTCGGATGCTTCTGAAATGGGTCATTTTGACCCTGGAACTTGAAAACGACACGAGATCGATGTACTTTGTGCAATATATCTGTCTGTCAGCGCATGGAACGATCAGGGCTGGATTAAGGTGTCGTTGGGCCCAAGACAATTTTTTTCTGTACGTCTTGTAGAAAAAAAAAATTAAGCTTGTGTTTTTATGGTAGAACCCGTCTACAACAAAGATCTTGGGACCATCTAAAATGCTCGCTACATCCGATAGATTGCTAAATCTGTTCTGGAATTTAATTTTTAAAGTTCTTGAAGATTTTTCGGTATTTTCTGATTGTAGATGACAGTGTATAAGCATGCACAGAAGTAATACCGGATGATGAAATTGTCGATTGAGTAAACGAGGGTGCCGAAAAAAAAATCTGACGAGGACGAAGAATATGCCGAGGCCATCTGAAGTAGGGTTGTAGAGGAGCCAGAACGCCGTTCTGCCACTGTTTTTAATTTCCTGTTTCTCTCTTTTTTTTTTTGCCTCCCCTGCACTACATTCTGTCTCTCAGTCCCCCTCCCAACAATACCACAAAGGACAGAGCGTTCCGGTACTACTTAATTTATGATTACACTATTATTTGTAAGGAACCCACAGAATAACTGTCAGGATTACTGTTTTTTTTAAGCAGATGATAATTTAGGGATGCTTGTTAACAATAACTCTATAGAATCGTGTATTTTGTAAAGTATTTAAGATAGTTTGTGAAGTGTTGTTATCAAACAAAGAAAAATTACTGATTTTCTTTGAATCTGTAATAAATAAAGGTGAGCGCAAATCGTAGTTTTCCTTTTTAAAGGCTGTTCCTATTTACGAACTTTCGATTTTACGAACTCTTTTACGGTCCCCATGAGTTTGTAAAAAGGCGAGTCTACTGTAAAATAAAACACGTAGAGTTAAGACTCATATTGAACAAGAAGCGTTATTTTTGTGTGAAATAATTTGTATTATTTCATGAGCCAGTGGGCCGCAAGTGACCAGCGGGTTGAAGACCCCTGGTTTATTGTAAGAGAATGCCTTTAGGTGATATTTATACATCATTACACCTACAGAAAGTTCTGAAATAGTTTACGTATATATTATAAATTATTGAAATAGGAAAACGTATTACAATACATAAAATTGTATAAAAGCTAGGAAGATTATTCCACGATTTCATAGTATTCCTCTGTAATATTGTGGGTATTTAAGGCATATTTCGGAGATATTGCGCATATTCAACGTATACCTTGGAGATACTGCCAGTATTCAAGGTAATCTCTAATTTCAGCTAGAAATTAATTTTCTTTAATTAATTTAATTTTTCTTCTAGTGTTTAATTTTCTTTAATTAATTTAATTTTCTTTAATTAATTTAATTTTCTTTAATTGAGAATTTAATTTAATTTTGCCTAGCTACTAATTGAGAATTTAATTTAATTTTCTTTCCAATTAATTTAATTTAATTTTCTTTAATTAATTTAATTTAATTTTCTTTAGTGTTAATTTAATTTTCTTTAATTAATTTAATTTAATAATTTTCTTTAATTAATTTGGTAATTTTCTTTAATTAATTTAATTTTAATTTTCTTTAATTAATTTAATTTAATTTTCTTTAATTAATTGGTACATTTTCTTTAATTAATAAACCTCCTCGGTTTCTAATTATCTCTCTAAAGCGAGTAACCCGCATTTTTTTTTAATTTCTAATGCATAAAAAATTACCATATGACATGCATATATAAAATGCATATTTTATGCCCATATTACACTATATTGCGGTTGTACAGCGCGTGCATACTTAATTAACGTGCATATGGTTAATGGGGCCCGTCTCCCCAAAAATAATGGCCAAATTTGAAAAAAAAATATTTGGTTAAAAAATATATATGAATCTTTACAAATCTAATAAGATCAAAATTTTGTTTCTAGGTCAAGCGGAACACCATCATGTAGAAATTTTTACTAATGGTATATAATAAGAAAAATAAGGCATTTTGAAATTTAAATTAAATTTACTCGGTATTTCACATTTGCAATTTTTTCAACTTCAAAACGCTAAGGCTTTTAAACCATTCAAGATATTGCTTTAAAATTTAGCAAATATATAACATGTACATATATAAATAAACCTCCTGAACAGAATTTTGATATTTTAATTTTAAGTACACATTTTATTCTGTTTTATGTTTCTCACTATGAAATATTGTTAAAATATCAATTTTTTTTCTCTGGTTCTATGCAAGTTAACAAAAAATCCTTCAGTCGGATTTTTCTTTACTTAATTTTTAATAAGATAAAATATTAAAAAAAATGTGGAAAATTTAACGACAAGTTACATACAAAAGGACCAATGTCCTTTTTCAGCACATTGTACATTTTTCTTAAAAAGTAAGTCAGCTGTAAATTACTTTTTTTGCCTATTACCAATACAGTATGCCCTATAAATGTACACTCAAGAAATTAAATAATTTTAATAAATTATTTTTTATCTGAAGGGAGACGGACTCCCTTCACGTATTCATTAATTACCAAAATGGTACACAGAAGTATGAAACAACACATGTTTACACAGAAGTATGAAACAACACATGTTACACAGAAGTATGAAACAACACATGTTACACAGAAGTATGAAACAACACATGTTGTGATGACATGAGCTGGCAGACTTGCCCAGTGCAGGGTTGGCGCAAGCCGCCAATTTGGTGTTAAAAAAATACCATGCCATATATAAAGGATAAACGAACGAGATATAGTTCTATTCTAAAATCGCTGATATCTATTATGCAATATCAGTTATCCATTTCGATATCTAGAGCTAAATTCATGAGTATTAATCATTTCTTTATTGCTATAATGATTACGTTTTCGTTATTTGAATTTGTTGTTCATTAATTTGCAGTGTGAAAATGATTCATTTTATAACACTGCCGACATAAATGAACGACTAGAGGCAGAATGGCGATTTCTGGGTACGAGTATCCAGCGTCAGGAGGATATTTTAAATTTGATAAAAACTGAAAAGCAACGAACGCTATTTGTTATCAGGCCACTACTAAATCAAGGCGCCTTAAACGAGAGGGAAATTTCGCTATTTCATAATGGAAGGGGATACCGATACAAACTGCAACAATATTACTGTAGAAATAAGCTACAAAGTACTGGGAAAGGGCGGATCTAGTGATGCTTCAAGGGGTTGTTCCATTTGTTTCAAATTCCTGCTTTTAGCCAAGTTTCTGGTACTTTTCATTTTCCATGATATAATCCCGACTCAGTGGAGGGTAATAGACCCCATTGTACCCCCTCCTGGGATCTGCCAGGGAAGAAATTTACACGGAAAGTGTTAAACACTGGAAAACTAGCAAATGAAGATTATCAAGCTTTTTGACTCGTCAGAAGCAGTCCATAAGGAGTGATGTCCACGTCGTGTTCCTGACTCTTTACACTTAAAATTTCTGGAAAAACCCTTCATCCGAGCAATCTCTCAGAATGGAAAACTCAATGGGAATCAATGGAAAGCCTGCAATAGGAATCATGGAAAACCCCAGTAGGAACCAATGGGAAGCCTACAATAGGAATGATGGAAGAACCCAATGAGAAACCTGTACTGTGGGGCACCTAATGTTGGGAAATCCCATATATTTCAGAGTAAGAGTTGTTTGTAAGTTTCTGGAAGTGGTTGTGATGTATTAATGGCTTTCCCATGTAGTTTCTAAGTTTCCCAAGATTCTAAGAAAAGTCTACTATTCTTGTTTGTGTCACAAACAAAACTAGCCGATTCTTCTTACAAGGGAAGCCTCCGAAGTGCCCGTCGCACCTCAAATCGAGACTTATATGGTATGAAAGATCCATATGAGTAATGAACAAAACCGAAAGAAGGTTTGTGTAAAACTCAATTTTTGAATATTTACGAATTTTGAAAGTTTTCAAAATTACACTAAACGTAGCTTTGCGCTTAACTGCAAAGCCGTAAGCTGAAGTCTTCTGTCAGGGGTAATTTTCATTTGGATTGTTTGGCGAAAAATAACATTAAATTATCTACTGAGTAAGCTTTAACTAAAGTGTCTTCCTATGAGTATTTTAATACCCCTTTTCATTCTTGCCCTGTAACATTCTTTGTAATCAGTTTTTATTATTTCGCACAGAAAATAATCCATAAGAATATTTTTTACTTCACTTCTCCGATGTTAAAAAAAAATAGAATTTTGCCCCCCCTGTACAATGGCACATTTGCATATGCCTTATACTGACCTCAGGCGAATTCCACCATAAAAGAAAGTCATAACATAAATTTAAGGTACTATATCTTCTGATTATTCATGAAAATGACAACTTACGTAAAAATGCATAAAACATAACTTTGTATCCCAACGCGCACATTTTGAAAAAGGGAATTCTTTGCGTTCATTAAAATCATATTCTTCGTGGTCGACGTGAAATGATAGAGATAAAATTTTATCAAATGACTCAATAGGAACGTCCGTGTAATTGCAAGCAAACCAAGGGTACACTAATATGGGCTTTTATTTATTGGACTGAATTTGATTATAAATAATCCTGTTAATTAAGATCAAAAAAGGCTTCTGCCTAGAAAGTTTTGGAGAAGTTTTTTCTTAATCTTCTTTTATGTTTTTTGGGGTGCTGAACACGAAATTCAAGTTTGCCACTTCGTAACTCTCCTGCTTAAAAAGTTATAAGCAAAAAACCATGAAAAAAAACGGGTTTTTCTCTTTGAATTTGACACAGGGTTAAATTTTTTGAAAAAATTATTACACCAAATTATATTAAAGAGATTTTCCTTTACTTTTTCATGTAGTTTTTTCTTCTAATATGAATAGAGTAAAACCGGCCTAAGGCGACCACCGTTCGTGCCGTGAAAAAAGAGGTCGCCTAAAGAAGTGGTCTGTGATTGGAGGTAAATTTAGCATTGGGCCTCTAGGGGGTGAGGAAACCCGTTTGCTTCCAGAAAAAGTGGTGGTTAAGGAAGGTGGTCGCTGAACAGAGGTGGTCGGTAAGAGAGGCTTTACCGTTAAGGCGACCACCGTCGATGCCGTGAAAAAAGAGAGATCGCTCAGAGAAGTGATTTCTGATTGGAGGTAAATTTAGTATTGGGTCTATGGGGTGAAGAAATCCGTTTCCAGAAAAAGTGGTCATTACGGAATGCGGTCGCTGAATAGAGGTGGTTGATAAGAGAGAGGTTTTACTGTAGTCTTGGTGTGAGTAAAATTAATTTTAGCGATAGATTGAATTCCGGCATCAGAGGGCGAAAACGCGATCTGATCACTATGCATCCATTTTAATCACCAATTTGAAGCTTTTGAGTTATTTGTAGTTGCATTTAGACTATTTATATAAATCGAACACTACGCAGATTAAAGCAAATAACAATATAAATCAACGTTTATTGGCGTAGTGATACCAGCGCCGATGTTATGGCGTGATTAGATGGTGAAACGTTCGAAAGAAAATAAATATTTCTGCGTTGGTGGGATACGGGGCGATGCTCACTTACCGGGCGGGCTCTACCCACTGAGCTACGAAGTTCGTGGCTCGGTTCGCTCGGTTCGTAGCTCAGTGGGTAGAGCCTCCGCCCGGCAAGTGGAAGGTCGTGGGTTCAGGTCCCACCGAAGGCAGAAATATTTATTTTCTTTCGAACGTTTCACCATCTAATCACGCCATACCATCGGCGTTGGTATCACTACGCCAATAAACGATTAATCCCGTTGTTTGATTTAGACTATGTTAACATTTGCATTACGCATTTTTACAGTTTTTATTGTTCTAAAAAGAAAAAAGTAGCGATCGGATACTATGCGTTTATTTTAATTACCAATTTGAAGCTTTCGAGTTACCTTTGCAGTTCCATTTCGATTACGTTAACATAATTTTTTATCACGTTTTACACCTTTTATAGCACTAACAAAACAAAATGAAATCAGGAGGCTAGGAAAGATACAAAAACACAAACACTTTGAAGTAGACAAGAACACTAATTTTTATTTATCTAGTAATGTAAGTTACTTTAAGTAGAATTATAACTTTTGTAAGTTTTCTAAATAATAAGTTAAATGTAAGCATAAAATATGTGGCAGATTGTAAACAGGAAACAAGAAGAGAACTGCAGTTATTATCCAGTTATTGTCGTTTCGGCCGCTTTGAAGGACCTGGTTGATGTTTTTCGACAGGAGGCTCATTGTTATCTTCATCATCACTTGATGGCTCAGGCTGTGGCTCCATTTGACTTAAAGTATCCAGGAGTATTGGATCATCAACCTCTGACTCCTCATCATCTTCAGCGATGAAGGAGTTCACGTTGTCACAATGGCCATTGCAATTCAGGCAGAGGAGCGAGCAAAACAAACCTGCTTTCTTACACCCACATTTTCGACTGCAGTTAGTTTTGCATTTTCAGGATATTTGTCGCAGAACAGATTCTGCTGCGGGGGGGTTTGACAGTTGTTACGGCCATGCTGCCTCTCTTAGTTTTATCCCAATCCCATTCCTCAGATTTTTTATAGTTTCCTGGCTAGAGGTGTACCTGGTGTAAACTCTGAGGCAGTGGTGTCGAGCTGCATTTTCTGTTGTGAGGAGCGAATCTCTATATTTGCAATGGCCTTAAATGAAGATGTTATGCAGCGCTTGTACCTCAGGTTGTTTAGGGAAGGTGGTGTTTTCCAGCTGACTTGGTACAAATATATCAGAAACAGCAACCCAACTGCAATAATGTCGTCGACAATATCATCTGGGTTTTTAAATATATCGACTGCATGTTGCAAATCCGCATTTTTCTCCAAAATTTGAAGGCATTTCATTTTCCTTTGGCTGTACAATGCAGAAGTGGCATGACATTCACTCATGGCATGTAAAAAGAGGATATGTTGGGCAATTAATCTGTCGGCTGCAACCAATGGCGAATAGATCCTCTGAGGAGTTTCCCTTTTCCTAGTTTTAAGAAATGAAAATTGGAAAAATTGCAAAGCCCAATTGGGATTACCAGAAGGTCTACATGTAAGATATTATTATCCTTCACTACATCTTCACCAATGACTATTACGTCATCATGGTTAGGTGAGAGCAGTGTTGATAATTAGTGTGTCGGCATCTTCTTTCGCCTGCTTGCAAACCATATTTTCAGCGTCAAATCTACTCAACAGCATGGCTATTAAACGGTTTTTGTTCTTGTCATTTGCGAGAAATTTCTCCTGAGAAACCGTGGGCACCATAGTCTCACTAAAAGCAATCTCATTAGATATCGTTTTGCGAAATCGGCTTTCACGCTCAGAAAATTTAGTACTAATTTCGGTAACGTTTACTGGGTATCCATCGAAGATTACTACATCGTTCCTTCTGTATTTCGATTTAACGAAGGCCACATAGTTGTTACAAATG
>QLNU02014176.1:143913333-143959383 GCA_006491805.2 Dysdera silvatica
TAAGATTTAAAAACACGACGTTTCGGGAGCCAACTGCTCCCTTTGTCAAGTGAAGGCAGAAATTCTGAGTTCAGAATTCTGCCTTCACTTAACAAAAGAAGCAGTTGGCTTTCATCAAAACGTCGTGTTTTTTTTTAAACCTTACGCCAGTGTCGAAATAACTGCTATTTAGTACACTTTATCGCGGAATGGCTGGAACGTTCTGTGCTCTTTCCTTTCCTAACACACATTATCAATAATGTGAATTGTTAAACATTTGGTAACGTTCAATAAACTCAATCTTTTACATATTAATTTTTCAAAAACTTTGGCAAAAACTTTTAGTACTAAAATTGGTCTATGGTTATTTATGTCCACATTGGAACCTGACTTAAAAACTGGTATTATTTTTTAAATTTCCTTGTGGAATTTTCTCATTATCAAAGAATTTATTCATAATTAAAGTAAGAGGTTCTCCCAGAAATCCCACAACACCTTTTATGGACTTAGATGAAAATCCATCTTCTCCTGGTCCTTTTTTTTTATTTACGTCTGATGAAGTTAATTCTTTAATAACCTCTTGACTATCTATTGGCCTCAAATAAAATGTGTTACTGATTCCTTGTGGTAAATAACCTTTAAAGTTTAATTGCAAATTATGTGTTGAATTAATATGTATTTGGGGAATCTGAATAAAGTGTTTGCCAAACTTATTTACTATTAGTGTTAAGTGTTCTGTTCTTTCATTATTAATATTCAGTGTAATCTCTGAATAATTTCTCTTTGTCTCCCCCTTTCCCATCAAACTATTAATGTTTTTCCATATTTTCCCCGTATTTGCATTTTCAAAAATGTGATAATAATATACTCTTTTTGCTAGTCTTATTTCTGTGTTAATTTTATTTCTAAGTAGTTTAAATTTCTCCCAGTCTTCTGTACTCTTACTCTTTATAAAATCTGAAAATCCTTTGTTTTTCACTTTAATTAATTTTACAATATCCCTCATTATCCAATTTTTTCTACATTTTTTATGTTTTTCCTTGTGAAATATGGAAAACTTTTGTTATGCAGATTTTGTAACCTGCAAACAAAAGTATCATACAATGTGTCTATGTCCATTGTATTAAAATCCAAAAAGGCCCAATCTATCGCCGAAACCTCTTCTAAAAATTTCTGTAAATTAGCTTCTTTGTAATTTCTAAATCTTATCTCCTCTTTCTTCCCTTTTTTCTAAATATCTTTTTACATTGCACAAATATTGGCAAATAATCCGCTTTCAAACTTCAGTATTCCTGAAAATTGCTCATAAGAATTTGTTGTACATAAATCTAATAGGCTCCTTGAATTTTCTGTAATACGCGTTGGTGAATTAATAATGTTACAATATTCCAAATTAACAGCTGTATTAATGAAGTCCGAACTTGTTTTGCTGTCTTTCAATAAATCTGTATTAAAATTTCTCAGTAAAAACAGTTTTTCTCTTTTCTCCCTGCAATAAATAAGGCAATGCTGTAATTATATAAAAAAAATTACTAGTAGACCTTTTGGGTGGTCTATATATTACACCTATTAGTTTGGGACTTCAATAAATATTGATTTATAATCAGCACAAACATTTGTTAAATCATCATTTACATCAAAATCCCTAATCCATATATTTACAAAAATCGCCACTCCATCTCCTTTGCTGTTATTTTGTCTATTGTTAAAATATCTCACGTAGTTAATAATATCACATATTTTATCATTTTCTAACCATGTTTCCGTACAACACAAAATATCAATTTCATGTTCAATATCATATACAAAAGCTTTCAGAAACAATATTCAGACAATGTACATTTTATATAATGCATCTCTAGAATTGAAATGTAAAGTATCTGACATAAAGATCTTTCTTAATTATTCTCCATTAAAATGATTTTAAGTTTAACGTGGATTTGAGGTAGGCTACCTACGATTGTGATTTTAACATAGATTGATTGGCTTTTGTCAACGGCGCAATGGTTTTACTGCGCCAAAAGATATTTACTTGATTTTAATATAGCTATTGATACAGTCCTCATTCTCTCTATTTGGCGCAATATGGTCTTTGTTGTTCTTGCGCGCCATAAGACCTCAACCGACCTAACATCAATCTTTATATGAAATCTCTGTGTTTCATAAACAAAAGGAGATATTTTATTATCCAATCACGAAACTTGCTTACGAACGGTAACTAGTATGCTATGAAAACCATACTATGATTTTATCAAGTAAGTGCTTCCATCTATACTAGCAGCAAAGTTTACCTGGTACACTGTTGAAGCTACGGCGACCCATTTACGCCCGTGCAACGAGTATTCATTCACAAATTGGCGAAAAATGAGGTAACCCTCAACATTATTAGGCTATTTATCGCCTAATTTGGAATGCAGAAAAACGCAGTCGCCAAAATTCCACGCGCCAAACTTCCTGCCAAGCAAACGAAGTCCTCTGAGTGGTCAGTTACTTAAATGACGTCATCGCTCGCTATAATGAGTCTTTTCTCCTAAATTTAATAAACAATTTTAATTTACGATTTTAATTGCACAAATATGACTATGTTTTATGTATTTGAGCATTATTTTAATGTTTTATGTATGAAATGCATATTCTATTAACTCCGTTAACGTAAGAAAGGGCGAACTATATCACACTGGCAGAACCATACTGCTCTGTGCCTTCTCGATGTACCAAGTTAGCTTTGCCGAGTGTATAAACTGCAAGCCTCAAGGGGAGAGACAGAGTGGCAGACCACGGAATAAATGGAGGAAAACATTGGGAGAAAAAAATCAAAGGATGGAAAAACAGAGAAAGGGAGATTTACAGAAAATCTAAACAAATAGGAATTTTTTTTTATAACGGACTTAGCCCAAATTATTTCCACATTATTCCAACTTATTCCTAAATATCCAAATTATTCCTAATTGCGTTAAGCAATTAGAAACAGAGAAAAAATAAGTATTCGTCGAGAGTTCGATAAAATGGCAAAGCAAGCGTTAGATACTAAGAGCATCAAAACGTACGTTGCTAATAATAAAATATCCGGAGTTTGCTTTGGCAACGGGGAATTAATTTTTGCTGTTATTGGAACTTATGAATCCAACAACACTGTTCGGCTGTTTTCAGAAATAGAAAGGGATTACCCTTTCGTCTGTTTTTTCTTGAAAAAAAAAGAGAACTAAGGAAAATTTGATCAATTTCGGAGTAGAGTAAACAAATTTGCAATTCTAATCCAATGAAGGGAGCTAGATTTGGAAAACGTAGAAAGTAAAGAAGTTTTTCAGGTATCGACCAAATTAGGGAAGAATAATAAAAGAAGGTTCCATTTCGTAGGGATTTTCCTCATGGAAAAAGGGAAAATTCGCCCATGTAAATAATAGAAAGGGAAATTCCTCTAAGTTCTTTAAAAACACCATTATTCTCAAGTAAAAAATGTACATGTCTCCTCTCAAGGCCGCAAACATATATTTTGTCGCCTCTAAAACACACAGGAATCCGGAATTGTGAAAAATGGTGCCGGATCGCTTTGTTTCTCCGGATAAAAAACGGATAGAGCGGCACAGAAACTGGAGGTCTTGTCGATTTTTCATTTCAAGATTTCAAAGATAGGTTTTATGCAATTTCTAGATCTGTCACATCTTTTTTTCACATCTCCGTGGCCCAGTTTTATTTTATTTAATGCTTTTGGAACGATGTGCTGCCATGTATTGTAATTACAAATTGCATTGTATGTTGCTCCAACTCAAAGTATTTGCTATCCTAGCTGAAGTTAAGGACGCTCGTGTGTTTTTATTTCTTATGTACTATTTCGTTAAGAGTACAACCGGGTATGCAGATTTCAATTATCGATATCGATTGATATTTGGAAGTTTCGCTGTGAACAGAGTATCGTTTTACTGTATAAAAACTATAATTTTACAGGATAGAGAGTATCAGAATCCTACAAAGTATATGCATATGTGATCTCGTATTCTAATTCTGTTCTGTAAATTTTTTTAGATTTTCGAGACATTAGACAAATTGTTTAAATCATTTTCAACTGACTGGAATCAAATAAAAAGCTTTAATAACTGTTATTAAAAATTAATAATGTTAGAATGTGGACATTAAGCTTATTACTACAGTCGAATCACGTTACGACAAACACACGTAACGCGTGACGAACTACTTTTAATAAGAACCGTTTTCTGAAGACCAGTCAGATTGAACATACTATCCTTTTACGAATAAAAGGAATTACCGTTACTACGAACAAATTTTGTTCCCTTGCGTTATCTTAACGAGGAGTGATTGTGGTAAGAGCGCTATTATTGTTGTTATTATTATTGTTACTACTATTGATATTACTATTATCATTATTACTATTATCATTACTCTATTATTATTACTATTACAGTTACTACTACTATTATTACTACTACTATTATTACTATTACTAGCACTATTATTACTATTATTATTGCAATTAATATTACTGCGCTTTCATGGCATTTCCAAATTAAAATTACATTAACCACCTTGTCTTTGCTTTTTTTTAGTGTAATTACATATAACAGATTGAAGTTTTTAAATTCTAATTCTTTTTAATTCAAAAAAATGATTTATTTACTTAATTAGTTTTTTAATTACAGGAAGTTTTCTAATATAAGGAAGTTACTAAAATATTTGTAATATATTAAATAATTTCTAATAATTATTTATATCCTTTTATAGAGGAATGGAAAATGGAGAATTTTACAAGAATCGTGAATAATGTGTTTTTAACTATAATTTATTATATTAAATTAATGAGGATAATAAATTAAGTTAAATTAAGTAATTAATTAAATTTATTAATTTCTAAGACTGAATTTATTTGCCGGCGTCGGTCTAAAGTTTTATTTTATGTGTAATATCTTCTGTGAAATACAATCATAATTAAAAATATTATTAATATCATGATCAGTTAAAACAGTTATAGAAACCTTATAATTAATAATGATTATTTAAAAAATCATCGATATACAGTAGAACCTGCTGAAAGTGACCACCTTTGGGACAGGACTACAATGATTACCATAGATATGTGGTCAGTCACTATGCACGACGGAATTTGCTACAGTTATGACTGTATCGGGCTGTGCTCTTGACTGTACACTATCATCATAGCGCAAGTGACTGAAGGCTGTGCTCTGGGACTTGTACACTATCATTTATACAAGACTGTACACTCATCATTTATACAGCTATGGCTTCGGGGTACACTATCATTTATACAGTTATGATCAGGCTATTGACTATCATTTTATACAGTTAAGTGACTGTACACTATCATTTATACAGTTATGACTGTATCATTTATACAGTTATGATCGTACACTATCATTTATACATGACTGTACACTATCATTTATACAGTTATGACTGTACACTATCATTTATACAGTTATGACTGTACACTATCATTTATACAGTTATGACTAAGTCACTATCATTTCACTCTTATAATGGGTGACAACTTAATTCAAGTGGTCAATTTATGAAGGTAGTCACTTTAGCAGGTTCCACTGTACTTAGTCGGCAGATTTCAACGTTAATTTTTCAAATTACGAAAAATCATACGAAAGTCTGTGACAACTGAGTACACTCTGATAAACAAGTGACGTAGGTTGATTTCAAAAGCAGACCACCTCGAATTGCTCACCATCTCCACCACCGAATACAAAAGCTACAGTTTACACAGATATCATTATCATAATATATGTGAATTGTGGCTTTTTGATTCGAGATAGGGAATAATGAACATTTGGGGGATGGCTCACTTTTGAAGTGTGCTACGCCACTGACAAACACCAATATTTATAATTTAATGTGAAAGTATTGAACCAAATGTTGTATTTGTGGCAAATTTTTTTCTATTTATTTATTAAAACACGTCCATTAATTGAGAAGACAATAGTTCCATATTTGGTAATTTAAAACTCTACAATTCAACAATTCAAAATTTTTCAATTCAAAATTCCATAATTGCGCAACTCCAAATTCTATAATTGTACAACTCCAAATTCCATAATTGTGCCACTCCAAATTCAAAAGCTACATGATTATGCGATTTCAAAATTTTTATAATTCTGCAATTTCGACTTCCATAATTCTTAATTCCACAATTCAAAAATTCTACAGTTCAGCAATTCCGCAGTTTACAATTCCAAGCTTTATAATTCGCCATTTACTTCTAGTAAATGGTAACGTCATAGTAGTTGGTGTTCATACGTCGTAGCTTTGGCATTCGATTAACTGCAACTGTAGTAGCGGATAAATTACGGAGAAGTATTAGTCTGCGCCCTATCATAAAATGTCCGTCAACCTGGGGTGAATTCTTCCCACAGTATGGCTTGGAGGAAACGAACGTGTGTACGTAGCAAACAGCGATGGCTACATTTGGAAAAAAAAACATTTGTTCATGTGCTGCAAATACTGCAAGTAATGGCAATGACTTGACATTTTCTGCCTCCGCGAACATTAATGATGGTTGATCGGTCTCTGACACCATTCGATTTCCGACATTGTGCCATCTGCTTCGCAAAATGGTTCACGTGATCATGAAGAAGGTAAAGACCTTCCTGGTATTATTTCTGGAACCTGAGTTCCATCGAAGGAAGTAAAAGACTATACGCGCTAACAACTTCAATAATGGCGCCCAGGAAGACACAAATAAACAACCGACGGCATGTTTACAGCTGGAAGACATTGAAAGCGTAATTTATGACAAATAAAACAAGCGGAAAAATGGGAGAAATAGTGAACCTTCGTTCAAAATGCAATGAAAACAAATACATGTACCAATTACAAAATAAACACAGTAAAAGTGAGACTTCAATGGTTCTTATAGATAGGTAACACTACACACGACAAACTTTGCATAGGCATGACTAATAGCAAGTCCCTACCAGTTCACTCTTGGTGGTCGATTTATCAAGGTAGTTGCTTTACGAGGTTTCACTGTATATTTATAACACGGGCCTACGTAGAGAGGATTGCTGGTGATCATGACTGCTCGAGTGTAAATTGCGTTATATTTATATGCTACAATTTTGTATGTGTATATATATATACAGGATGTCCTGCTTAAAGTGACCACCTTTGGGACTGGACTGCAATGGTCGCTATAGATGAGTGGTCACTATACAAAACACATTTTGGTATAAGTAAGTCCCCACCATTTCATTCTTATAAAGAGGGATCACTTCATTCAGGTGGTTACTTGATCAGATCCCACTGTACATGGAGCTGTAGCCATATAGCACCCTATTATAAACTTCCTGCGTAGACTAACTGCTTATAATGTATTTTATATCTGTAAATGCTCATCACTTTCACTTCATTTTGGAAGCACCCGTATAATTCAAATCTTTTTACACAAGCTCAATATAACGAAACTTCCATATACTGAAACGTCTGTATATAGAAACATCAATGTAATGAGGTAATCTCCAAAGGCCTGTTAGACATTATATGAAAGTGAAAGCACTGGAGTTGCAGGTCTCGAGTTCTGTTGGAGGGCGGGAGGGCTATTGCCCCTCCCAAATACTTCGCCCATTGCATTCATTTCTAAATTTTCATTGGGTCTTCATATTTTTAAGGTGGGCGGGAGCGGAAATTAGCCATATCCTAATCTCCCTAATTACACCAAGATGTAGTAAAGAAAAGGTAAAGGTCCTGTGAATAGAATAATGGAAACGGTCGATTTAAAGTTAATAAGAGTGACAACTCACACATTAAAAAAAAATAATGATTATTTCCATTTCATGAATGACCTATAATTCCTATTCTCATTATGCGAATGCAAGAATGGCTCAAAAACGAATGCGAACGAGTCCAAAGGATCCATTCTTCGAAAAGAATGGAATATAGTCACCAAAGCGAATGGTTTTGCCCAACTGTATATGGATGTTTCATTGTGAAATACGCTGAAAAAAACAACAACAACATTTGTAGTTTATAAATAACTTCATGAAGTCAGACATGGAAATGAACATAAACTTGCCTTTTTCAAGAAAACAAACATTGTCCGTTAATGAAGGATTTTTGTTCTGTAGTTCAATGTCATTTCCTTATTTTGTTCCATTACTGGATGGAAGGTTAATTTTGCTGCATTATTTATTGGGCGATTTTCTCGAATCACAAAATACCATCGAATGACGCAAGTTGTAGGAAGTTAATTATATATAATAAAGTGTCGATGAACCGGAAAACTCTAATTAGAATTTTGAGCAATTCGTCTGTTTAATTAGAAAACCCAAAAGATTATTTGTGGCAGAGGTGGAAACTAATTTATTTACCCATTACTTGAATTCGTGTTAATTACCGAGAAATATTCGTTGTATCCGCTAACGGATGCTCCGTTTGAATAAATGCAATTTGAGAAAAAGGTCGTGAAGCTAAAATTACCATACGAATGTTTATAGAAGAGTGAGCTGTCATCGCGGGGAAGTAATTGCCTTTATGGACATATAGAATGATATATTGAAAATGAACATTCTTACTGAAGGACGTAGTCAGTGGCCGCAAATAGAAGGGAGGAAGGGTGCTAAGACTGATTCAGTGGTTTAGTTCCACGAGATTTGTAACGAGCATTAATAAGTGTGAATTATTTTCTTGGGAGGGAGGCTGGAGCTCCACAGCTCCCCTTTCCTAGACCGCCATTGGTGGTATGAGGAATTTCAGCGGTTCTAATGCGCAAATGAACAAGAAAACATGCCTTGCGCACAGTTCATACATGTGGTGGTATAGCCTCATCGAACACCATAACTTAATAGTTAGCGTATCTTGCACTTTAACCAGTGTCTGTACATAGAATTTGACGTCATCTGCAACATTGGGGTATCTTTGCAAAGTGCCCAATACCTCTGTTGCCACTGACTCTGCAAGACAACGTACGTAACTGTTGGAGCATATGTGGTTGCTTTAGTTGCAGGGATTTTTTGGGTTCTTTTACCAACAGGACAATACACAACCACATGTAGTGTACCACGTCCAATAATCCCTGAAAAGTTATCGTGTTTCATTTTTATCTTGGCCTATCAGTTCATTGAATTTGTCGCCCACTGGGCATGTATGGTCCATGGTCCCACGACGACTAGCACACCAGCGTCTGCTACAACAGAAAAACTTTGGTGACATATCGAAACTACATGGACAGACAGTCCTCAAATACATGTCCAACGTTTCGTACTTTGTAGCAGCGGTTCTTGCTAATCGTGGTTGCTAAACAAGGTACTGATTAATTTATACTGAACGAGTTTAACCTCGATATATGTGTAACCTTTTCATCGCTGTAATGTTATGCATTCAATACTCTTACCCCCTTTTCTTTCTTAGTGTTGCATTTTTAACATCCAGAAGTTTACAATGACGTATCCAGAAATCCTTCAAGTTGGGGCGATCGCACCATCGCCTTCCCTCCCATTGGATGTGCCAATGGCAGAGTACCATTAAAGCATTTGTAGTTCTGTTTCTAAATTACAATTATTTGTTAGTCGTATAAATCCTCAATAGCACATTCGAATGATTATAATTTATAAACAGTTAATTAAAAAATATACAATTGTTAGGCGGTCCCAAATTGTTGACTTATTACTGACTTGCACAATCAATATAGATGAACCTTCGCATAATTGGTTGGGATTACAGGCCCGCCTCCGGCGGCCACTTTTCCCAAATCCCCCCTGACCAAACCATAGTCATTCGCATAATCGGATCCTCCACTTTCGTGTGTCTCATTATATTTAATACCTTCTTCAATGGAAATCATCTTTAATTACAATCTCTAAGGCATAATCTTTAATGATAAATTTTCTGAAGCATTAAAAGTTTTAAGGTCGTTATTTCCTTCTATAACAAGATATATTATAAATCGGTTATATAAATATAGCGCAATATATCTTTATTTGTTCCCAAGGTAATATATTAGTCTTTATATATAATAATCTTGTCCATCTATCTATCTAATAATTCATTACATGGAAATATGTTAATTTAGACACGAAATGTAAATTATCGTAATCTATATAGTACAGTATTTCATAGACTTTGAAGTGTTATTGCAGTCACTTGCCCAAATTATGCCAATTTCTCTTTTAGTTGAGAAGGGTGTCATGGTAAGGAAATACATACTTAGTTATTTGGCGATGAAATTGGCGCTTTTTTATAGATGGCAACCTTGTTGAAATGGGAAAAGAGGGGGGTGCGGGGATGAAACTTCCGATCCTGGAAGAAATCCGGATAAAGAAATCCGGAATTCGACGAGTTGGAAAAGTTTCCATCAAGCTCAATTCGGTTGGAGAAACGATTTCCCCCTTTTTTTTCCCTTCGGTGGAAAATCGCCCCCTCGGTGTTGGGAGCCGAGATAAAACGGCCTGGAACTGCACGTTGGCATCGATTTTTTTGGTTACTTTCTGTGGTAACCATGACTTAGAGAAGTTTTTCTTTAATGGGAAGGGACTAATGAGGCCTTTTTATAAGGAATCAAGAGCTAATGAAACCTCATTCAGCGTCAGTTAATGCAATTCTACAGGCGAGCTTCGCCGCTGGAAGTGGACCAATCGTAAAAGAAATAAGAAGAGCCAATCAAAATCATTGATTTCTTTCAGGTCGAACTTTATTCTATAGAATTAGTAGAAGTTCTATAGAACTAAATGAAAATGAAAAACTTTATTTACACGACGATTGGGTATCATTTGTTTGTGTGTTTTATCCTCTAACCCTTCGTAATTTTTATTAAATAACAAAGCTAAAAATAGATTAAAAGTTTTCATTATTACTATTAATTAGTTTATTCATTTCAATATGTGCTTAATACCATTAAGATAGCAAAATTACGTGAATTGCATTCTCAGCACAGCAGTGCATAAAACAGTATGCACTGCTGTTTTATGCACTGCTGTGCTGAGAATGCAGTGCATAAAACAGAATGAAAGAGACATTAATAATGTTTTTAACATGTGAAGTTTGTAAGATTTTTTGTGCTTTATTAGTACTTGCATATATACACTGTCGGACACAAAAATTACAACACTAGGAAGTACATGCAGAGAATACTAGATCGATAAGTCATATAAAATGGCACGACAGAGTGCATCATTTGATTGATGAATCGATGGCAGGATCTAGCGTATCATTTATTCGATGAATCGATGATAGGGCTTAGCATACTGCTTATTCGATGAAACGATAAGCCACGCATTGGCGGGGTCAAGCTTTTGGTTTGTAAAGGGTCATCAGTTTCCCACATACGTTGACATGCATTATGTTATGAACTGATTAAAGTTTTTTAGAATGCGGGCGTAAACTGATTCAGAGTAAATTTCTTAAAGTGCAGGATCATTCCCACTCCCATTCAGGAAATGAGTCACAAGAATGCACCCTCTTTAAAAAAAGAGAATGAGCCCAAATAATGCATCCTCTTTAAAGAACGGGAATGTTCAACCAGTTCATTCTCTTTAAAGAAATGAGTCATGAGAACGAGTTCAAAGAGTAAATCTTTTTCAAAGAATGTGTAGCCTTTTTAAAAACAGAAATGAGTTCAAACAGTACATATTTTTTTAAAGAAAGGGAATGAATTTAAAGAGTGCACATTTTTTAAAGAATGGGAATGAGTTCAAAGAGTACATATTTTCAAAGGACGGGAATGAGTTCAAAGAACGTGTCCACTTTAAAGCCTGTCTAAAGAATGGAAAGGTGTCCAAAGAATAAATCCTATGTAAAGAAGGGGAATGTACAATGAACACATTCTCTTTAAACAAAGAGAATGAATCACAAGAACACATATTCTTTAAAGAATGAAAACGAGGGCAAATAATATACAATCAAATACGTCTGAACCACCACCTCCCTTAAAGGTCACTTTTTCAAAAATGGACTTTAACCCCAAAAAAAAAAAAAAAATTAAATTACCAAATCGTATCTTTTAATTTTGTGTTTGACTGCCTTATATGACACAATTTCCCCCATATATATATAATTTCAATTATTTTCTATTTAATTTCGTATTTTTCTTTCATCCTCATGGAACTCCATTAAGAAACCCCTTTTCTGAACAACCATTTTTCACGGAACATAGGGTACCTTAGTTTGAAGTGAATTCTTAGTTTTACTATATCCTCTTTAAAGGGCATGAATGCGTCCATATAACATATCCTCCTAAAAGGACAAGAGAATAAGCCTTCATAATACGTTCTCTTTAAAAATAACGGGAATGTTCAACTAGGACATTCTCTTAAAGACAGGATTAAGTCACAAAAACGGATCCTCTTTAACCTGTTAACTGGGTATGACGACATTTTTCGTCATGCCCGGAAGACTACCAAAATGCGAATGACGACATTTTTCGTCATGCCCGGAAGACTACCAAAATGCGAATGACGACATTTTTCGTCATGCCCATAAGACTACCAAAATGCGAATGACGACATTTTTCGTCCTGCCTAGAAGACTACCAAAATGTAAATGACGATATTTTTCGTCATCCCCGGAAGACTACCAAAATGAAAATGACGACATTTTTCGTCCTGCCCGGAAGACTACCAAAATGAAAATGACGAAAATTTTCTTCATCGAAATTAAATATCACTGAGAAAAAAAATTGTCCCCAGTGTGAAACGAGTTTCACAAAATTTTATTCCCCGGTTAACAGGTTAAAGACAGAGGTAAGTCAGAAAAATGGATCCTCTTTAAAGACAGAGGTAAGTCAGACAAATGGATCCTCTTTAAAGCACGGGAATGGAAGAACGCATTCCCCAAAAGAGTGGCTACGCCCATCGCTAATAACGACATTATAAACAAAACAGCCATAAGCAATTTAGGGAGAGCATGCTATAAATGAACGTAAGTTAGCATTGCAGACACAAAATCATAATTATTCGGGTGAAGACTGATTTTGAATGCTACACAGCGAAGTAAAGGCCACGGAAACCTGGCACAAAATTTTAAAAAAAATGAATATCCGACGATACAAGAATTTTGATCCTTAAGTCACATACAAGAATATGTTTTTAAACAAAATGAGGTTTAATCAGAACTGTTGAAATACTAAAGCTAGTGTTATTGCAATTTGAACTCATCCACAGGTAATCTATAATCTAGAAGCAAAGAGTTTTTCATCTATGTGTCTCAGATCAATATCCGATGGTATTCAAAGACCAAATTATGATAGTTGGCACATCAAACGGCAAATCGAAGAACGTCTGGGACAATATTAAAAAAGAATATTCGAATATATATATATATATAATAGAATTTTTAACAATTTGAAAAACGACACAATATTCATATATTCTTGAGTTTTTAGTTATGTTTTCGGAACTTTTTAATTTAGAACAATTATCTGACATTGATAATACAAAAAAAAATTATTCAACAAAATAAATATAATTGGAAAATTAAGCAGAAAGGTTCAAGATGCTAGAAAGAACGATTTTAAGTAGCTACAGGGTAAGTTTTTCCAGAAATTGTCTTGCCATTAAACGAACGAATATTTTTTTTTTATTTACTGTTGATACCTTCCGACACGATTATTTCCAATCTTCAGCTTCTACTCTGAAAAGTTTCAAATAATTTCCCTCAGATACTTTAAAGATGATGGAATTCCCATACATACCTGGGCCCTGGGGACTAACTGCAATGATCTCCCAAAAACGAAGCTCATCAGAAAAACCGAGCCCTTTGAATAAGCTTTAACACTGCAATGCGATGTAATGCAATGTGTAAAAAATTAATAAAATTTATTCATTGATAAATTTTTTACACACAAAAATGGTTTAGCAAAAATATTGCTATGTACGATGTTTTTTCTATATATTATCCACATTTAATATATTCTTTTATGCTATGTGAATTTTGTGTGCATGTATTTCTATGTGCATGTATCTATCAAGAGGAGTTTTTTTTTAAATTTTATATAATAATTATGTTATCTAAATCTCATTCACATTCAAAACCGTAGTCAGGAGTTAATTTTGGCGGGGGGGAGGGGTCAAAATTTTACAACATGTGCCGATACAATCACAGAATGCAAGTCCGTAGCCAAGTCGCATCAAAACTTTAGCTTCGGGGGAAGATCGGCCCCCTAAGATCCCCCCTTTGGATACGGGAATGCTCACATTACTACAAAAACAATTTGTTATATACATTATTATTATATGTTATATTTTATATACACATTGGAACCTGGTAAAGTGACCATTGTAGTCCAGTCTCAAAGGTGGTCGCTTTAGACAGGTTCTACTGTACAGTAAATTCTCTCAATACTATCGTTCTCACTAATGCTTAACGACCATTGCAGCTCAATGAGTTGTATATTGCAGTCCCGACAAATGCCTCATAGTATTATAATGTGCAGTAAAACCTGCTTAAACTGACCACCTTTTGGACTGGACTGCGATAGTCACCATAGAGAGGTGGTCACTGTACACACTGCCGTATGGGCATGACTAAGTCCCTACAAATAATCTCTCATAAAAAGTGGTCACTTTATTCAGATGGTCGCTTTACCAAGGTGGTCGTTTTACCAAGTTCCACTATTTTTAATTAACATCTTTTTGATTTAGCGACCGTTTTCTTCTTTCTTTGAAAGCTGTTAACGGGAGCACTTATCGTATATGTAAATTCTATATAAATGATTATTGAAGTAGCATTTGGAACTAGCCACTAAAATACCAGGAATATATTTTGGAGACACATTGTACATTCGAATAAAATAACTGCATTAAAAAAAAAGGAAGGCTCTTGAAAGTATTTCGTGGTTGTTTAGAGTATAAAAGAAACAAAAAAATTAAACTAATGTTGACACGAATGAGCCAAAAGTTACGTTATTTTGACTCGAAACTTAAAAGCCTTTTCCCGGAGTGCGGCATAATACACGTGGCAAAAGACCTACTCACGCAAGCGGTGGCTATGAAGTCCCCAACACCAGCATTTAAATGGGGAAAATGGAAAAGCCGGAATTTTTCCCGAAATGTGCATTTGTTTGAAACCCGGGAAAGCTACATCTGCTCTTTTCACGAAAATCCTGGAAAACGAGTATTTCCCCCCTTTTCCTTTTCTCGTAACATTGCATATTTCGCTTTCAAAGCATGTTTCTGTCAGGGGTTCTACAAGTGGCGGTAACTACGAACAAATGCCGCCTAATTTGGCGAGGTTTGGCTCATTAAATCTATAAAATATTGCCAAATAAACGTAGGTGATAATACAAATTCAAGTTTCTTTAATTAAAAAAATATAAAACAAGTAGGAATGTTAAACAACAGTATAAATCAACGTTTATTGGCGAAGTGATACCAACGTTTGAAAGAAAATAAATATTTCTGCGTTCGGTGACACCTGAACCCACGACCTTCCACTTCGGGTCCCACCGAACACAGAAATATTTATTTTCTTTCGAAAGTTTCACCACCTAATCACGCCATAACATGGGCGCTACTATCACTGCGTTGATTTATATTGTTGTTTAATTTAAAATGCGTAGTGTCCGATTTATTTAAGTAAAATTGGATATATATATCAAACAACAATATCAATCAACGTTTATTGGCGTAGTGATACCAACACCGATGTTATGGCGTGATTAGATGGTGAAACGTTCGAAAGAAAATAAATATTTCTGCGTTCAGTGGGACCTGAACCCACGACCTTCCACTTCAGGTCCCACCGAACATATAAATAGTTATTTTCTTTGCGAACGTTTCACCATCTAATCGCGCCATAACATTGGCTCTACTATCACTGCGTTGATTTATATTGTTGTTTAATTTAAAATGCGTGGTGTTCGATTTATTTAAATAAAAGTAGTAATATATCAAACAATATAAATCAACGTTTATTGGCGTAGTGATACCAGCGCCGATGTTATGACGTGGCTAGATGGTGAAACGTTCGAAAGAAAAGAAATGTTTCTTTCAAACGTGGAAGGCCGTGGATACAGGTCCCACAGAACGCAGAAACATTTCTTTTCTTTCGAATGTTTCACCATCTTGCCGCTTCTTAACATCGGCGCTGGTATCACTACGCCAATAAACGTTGATTTATATTGTTGTTTGATTTAATCTGCGTAGTGTTCGATTTATACAGATAAGTAGGAATATGGTATTTAAAAATAACGTCCATAACTAAGTAAAGTTTTCAAAATTATGTTAGAAATAAATATACACTGAATTCTCTCATTAACGACTATCAAGGGACGAGAATAAAAACGTCCTTAAAGAGAGTCAGGACGTTAGTCGGAACCTGTAATTTTATACAGCATTCCTTGGGACCCTAAAATGCAGTTTCCAAACAGAAATAGTCTTTAATTAGAACTTTATTATTGAAATAGTTTACTGTATAATAGTAATAATCTTACACCTATTTAGTGTAATGATCTGACATCTATCTAGAACGCCGTTTCCTTAATTTCACACGAATCGCAACCCCCCTATTATATTAGTCAATTATTCCGCGACCCTCTTTTATAGTAGCCAAATAATCTGCGACCAACACTATGACGTTTACATAATAAAAGCATTTTTAACAGAGTAAAGAAAAGAAATTATATAAAAATATTATAATGCATTTTTTTTTAAAAAAAAGAGCGCCCCTAAAATCATCTCGAAATTTCGCATGCAAATTCCTTTAGACCAAGTATGCAAACAATTAAATTTTCAAAGCCAATGAGTGTTAACTTCGATCATAGCGCGCATTTCTACTGCTCAGCTGACATCGTATAAAAGAAATAAAATTTTCGGACTGATTATTTTTTTCTGAAATTGAAGTTGGTGTTGTAGTTCCCTGGAGACGTAATCAGTAATGCCGTTACGACATTGTCGAAGACCTTATAGCCAATTTTATGACTTCAAACGTGGTCGCATAGTCGGGATGCGTGAAACTGGCTAGTCCTACAGAGCAATAGGCTGCCACCTGCACCATAGGCACACTGCTGCGCAAAGATGTTGGCAGCTACGAGGAACACATCGGTGGAATGAAAGCTCTGGAAGGCCAAGGTGCATGGATGCGAGGCAAGATCAGTTTAGTTAGGCAAACAAGCCCGAGCTGACCCATCGGTATCATTGTCCGCCACCCAAAGTGCTACAGTGTCTTTCATACCACTCGTAGCACCTTCCACCAATTCACGACGCTTGGTTGAGTTGGAATTATACCCACAGCGGCCTTTAAGGCGTCTGCCTTTAACCCCACACCATTGATAGAGTCGTCTGGAGTGGTGTCGTAGCCGATCATCATGGCTGCCAGCAGATTAGCATCGCATAGTGTTCAGCGATGAATCCCGCTTCAGTCTTGGAGCAGATGACCATCGGATAAATGTGTGGAGGTGACAGGGTCAGCGGTCCCAACCACCCTTTGTTTTACAGAGGCATACAGCCATTACCAGAGGTGTAGTGGGGCGGAAGGGCGTGGCAACGGCGTCCTCACGCTTATTTTTAACTCGAACGATTGTTTCCGCTTACAAAAAAAAGATGAAACTGTTTTTGAATTAATTAATGTCAGGAAAAAATGTTCTAAAATATTTTGGTTGTTAAAAAAAAGGTGACCATAGGTTAATTAAGACCATAAAATAAAAAAATGTGAAATTATCATTTGTGAAAGTAATTAAAGAATGAGAATATTTAAATATTAAAAATATTTAAATAATTAAGGAATAAATAAAGAAAATTCATAATTTTTTTTTTTAAATTCTAAAAAAAAACAGTTTAAAACGGTAATATAAGATTTGAAAAAATAAAAATAAATTGTAGGTGGCTTCTTCACCGTCGCTTGGGAATATGAAGAGTTTAACATAATTTATACCGAGTTAGCGCACAGGCTAATAGCAATATTATCTCCTCTTATATGAATTGCATTGAAATGGACATAAAGGATGTTTTGCACAAACTGAGAACTCTCGAGAATCATCGCAATCCTCCTCCTCTGCATCGTCATCTCCCAAATGGGGTCGGCTTTCGAAATTAGTGGAATGTGGCGATTTAGGACAAAAAACACAAATGAGGAAACTGACGAGCGGAACACGCTTCTTTAAACGTGACTCATTTTTTTTGATGGGAGTTGTGATCGCTTTCGGTCCTGGAATTTCTTTTGTTTCGGAGCTGTCGATTTCATTCAAAGAGCTTGATTTCAGAGGCTTGGAGTTCCCCACGTGGCACGCGTTTAAAAGTAATATTTTGTCGTATGCATATATAGACTTCGTACCCGTAATTCGCTTGGCGCAAATCTCATTTATCTACTGCTTAAACGCTTATGTGATATATTTCGTTCAATGAAGATATTGCATTTAACACACGGAGAGCCGTAACGATTCGAAAATTATGGGGGACGAAAACAACTTTAGAAAGGACCGGGCGTTGTGGAGAACAATATATTTTGTTCTCCAGTTGTGCGGATGTTTAGCTACCAATACCCTTTCTTTTCTACACAACTAAACACGTGAAATAAAAATTTTTAGGGGATTTTGGTGCTCTTAACTATAAAACGATTAACTATAAACGATGGGGGGAATTTACCCAAAAAAAAGCTCGTCCCGGTGGCTTTGTGTGTTGACCATTATTTGGCAATTGTGTTATCCCTGCGAAGGGTAATAAGAATAATAATATCTTACATCCTTATATACGGAGAAAGAGAGCGTTGTTCCTATCTTCGTTCGCCTAGCATTCAAGACACTCCGGGCTCAACTGAGGGACCCTGGTTCGAATCCATAATGGGGACGGCGTCTTCCTTAAAACAAAAAAAAAAAGCTCTAGCTTGAGCTATTTATGCGCGGGTGCCGAAAATTATTGCGCAGGTATTTCTTGTTTGTTTTTTATGCGAATTTCAGATAACTGAATTTTAAAGTGCGTTTCTGCAAATTTGTGCCCAAAGCCGAGAAATGTAATTTTCCAATGTTTTAAAATTCAGATAAATAAACATCTCGCCATAAAATAAGGAATTTGTAATTCTGGAGAACTTTAGCTGCTGTGAATTTTCTTGAATATCAAAAAAATAATGGATCTCTTGAAATGTTACATAGAATATTTTTCAAATGTGAAATATTTACTCTTGAAACTCTGTGTTAAAATTTTCTTACGCGAGTGCGCCCAACAAAATATTTTCAATGGCAATTTTTGAGTTTTTCGACCAGAGGATACAATTTTTAGTCCCGAGGGGCAATTTCTGCACTAAATCAACATCTAACACTCATTCATAAAAAACGAAGTTTCGGTTGAAAATCCTCCTTTTTTTTTTTTTAGAAGCGAAATTTTTTTCATCTTCTCTTTCCAAAATTTGTCAGCGAGGCGAAAATGATTTAGGGTTTTCAAAAAAGGGAAGACAGCTCCATTTTATGTTGTTTTCCAGCCAAATGGTTCAAAGAAAATATCGCCAAAACTAATATTTAGGATGCAATTTCCTGCCAATGATAGTTAATGAGCATTTGAATGTCATAATTAATGCACCTGAATGGCATGATTAATTTACATGAACAGCACAATTAATGAAGGTGAAAATCATAATTAATGAATTTGGAAAGTAAGGTGAATTAATTTAAATTGCTATGAATTTGTTACTGTATAATTTTTAATAAAAAATTATTTTATGACCAAATACTAATATAATAGTTGTTTACGAATGGTATTCATGAATAAATTTCACTAAATTAATTACATTACGATTTTTTTCATGAATGATTATCAGTGAAATTTTTTTCGAAAGGTGCTAATCAATAATTATCCATAAATTTCTTGTAAGGACTATTCAGGTGGTTCTTGAATATCCAATATTTTATAAATTAAAATCATTTAGCTTAATAACACCAATTTATTATATGAACGACTTATTATAGTTATTATTATTATTATCATATTGCTCATTAAAAAGAAATTGATTAATTAATTACCATTTACTTCTGTCTACTCATCATTCTATTCAGATTTTTCCTGTTAAAATAACGCACTGCATTTAAAAAAAAATTAAGACACACAAATACAAGAAATTCACTCCAGCGAATTGTATCTTATTGCTTTAATTTACGAAGCAGAAGAAATAGTTATGTGAACAAGTAGTTTATTATACAAATAATCAGTTTATTAAGTGAATGATCAGTTTGTTATTAAGGGAATAATCGGGTTATTATGTGAATAATCAGTTTATTATTAAATGAACAAGCAGTTTATTATTAAGTAACTAATCAGTTTATTATTAAGTAAATTATCGGATTATTAAGTGAATTATCGGATTATTATTAAGCAAATAATAAATTTATTATGAAGTGGATAATCAGTTTATTATGAAGTGAACAATCAGTTTATTATGAAGTGAACAATCAGTTTATGAGGTGAATAATCAGTTTGTTGTTATGTGAATAATCAGTTTATTATTATGCGAACAATCTGTTTCATAGTCCGAGGCCCAGTGTTAATTATCCAGAACGTTTGCGTTTCTTTACAACAATGCTTAAAATAGATACGAAAATTTACGTAGCCTTTACGATTTTCTCGTACGAACAAATCACATATGCGCAAATGTCGTAACCATTAAAATGGAAATATTGTACGCTTCTTATAATAAATAACCAGACACGTGATGCTCAGAAGGAGTTAACACACGACGAATTATACCGTAGTACCAAGCCCATGTACATTATTTAAGAAGGGGAAGGATTTGTAAAAAGTGGAGTTTGATAGTGAAACAAAATTATTTTTCTTATAAGGAGTGCTATGACAATTTTGTTGTCGAAATGAGGATTTTTTTGCCGCCATAGCACCTCTCGTGCACGGTTTTAGGTAATATTCAAAATTTGAAGACTACAAAATTTGAATCTACAAAAGGAAAAGATAATTCATAGCGCCAGCAAGGAAATAAGATGTTTCGAGGCAAAGCTGATACAATTTTAAAGTAATATAGAGCTATCAGTAATATAGCTATCAGCTACATAGCTATCAGTAAGAAACTTACCCGAATCGTACAAATAGGAGCTAGAAGAAAGAAAGCAAAGTTTCCCCATATAGAATTCCTGAAATATTCACACTGTGTGTATGGTCAACTCTGGCAGCTATATAGCCCTCAAATCGATTCTTCATTCTCTTTACGTAATGGTTATTAGGACTGGGAAACGTCCGTACTTTTAAAACGACTTACGTCTAATACAAGCAGGCCATTCTATCACATTTCGTGGACTCTGGTTCGATAATTTTTTGGCATTTTTCCATGTATTTTTGTGGCGCAAGGACAGAAGGGGTCATTCTGCGCCGAATCAGTGTTTGGAGCCCGTTTTACATTAATTTCAAAGTATCCGAAGTTTTGCAATAAGAAAAACAACGTACAATTAATGAATTTCGCCAATCTGGGATCCCCGTTTGGATTGAAGGCCTGAGCTCCAATCCGGCTGCCCCACCCACAGAGCCTTTTCTAGGTGTTTTGAAGCCCTAGGCGTGAATTGAAAAATGTAGCTCCTAGCTGTTTACTACCATCACTCTTTCGCCTATATCCCCCCTCTCTACCACCATCAACATCCAGCGGTACAACAATGTAAATCTTTTATTATATTTTTAATCATTAAACCCGTTAATTATATTTATATTAGTTATTGTGAATAGTAAAACAATTGCTACATGTTATAATTGTTTAATTTCAACATTTTATATTTTTGAAAACTGAGATATTAAGGGAGTAATATTTCAAAACACAACGTTGTATTATCAGAGCTAGAAGGCTTAAATGTATTAGATATGAAAGAACTTGTGTGTAAAATTAAACAATGAAACACATCAAGAAATTTTACATTCGTCAAAGTAAAGACTTATTAAGTAATTGTCCCGTATGCTTTTGAAAACAATTATATGTTTTAATTTTTCTTCTTTTTCATTTTTTCTCCTCATTTGTTCAATTTTTTCTTTGTTTGATTTAAAATTAATTTTTTACGCCTAGGCGGTCGCCTACTCTGGCTTGATGGTAAAAATGGCCCTGCTCACCCATCAAGATGACACTGAATACATATGTGCGTTTTATACCTCAACACACTGTGGTTTTATAGCTTTGTTGAAGTGTCTTTCTCTGATTTGGAGGATTGGCGACCAACGTGGATCACTCATTTGCAGTTTCTGCCTTCAACGAATAATGTCTTCTGCGCCAGATAATTTGGCGCAGCGCTACGCAAACTAGATTTCTATGTCAAGGTCAAGGCTCCTAGAAAAGAGAGCTGGCGCATAACCGCCATTTTCCTGCCAGCGTATCACATGATCCCATTCATTGCTGTGTTGAAGTTGAGTGATTTACAAGCGTGTTATTTTTAATAAAATAGGGTGAAATGGGTAGAAGTGCTGTTGTAAATTGTTCAAATCATTCAAGGTATAATAATATATAATAATATAAATACATAATATTATAATATATAATAAACATAGAATGTTTGTATTCCTCACCTATCCTCTAAGAAGAAAACGGACTATTGTCATATACCGGAAGTGTAAAACAAAATGGCGGCTGTTGCGTCGGTCTATAATTCTGGGCGCTCTAGTTGAGGTCAACATCATGAAGTTAAAAAGTTTCAACACGTTTCAAACGAGCCTAGCCGTCTTTCATCAGGAATGAAAAAAAAAACTTAAAATTTCTTTAATATTTCTTTAAGACTTTTTCTTAATATTTATATTTTGTAATCTGAAGAAAAACGACAAAATCCGTTCGAAAGGTATGCTGGTATTAACTTTTCTTCACTTTATACATATATAATCTTGACTTCCACATAGAAATCTAATATCATCTGTGCTTATCTCTATCGAAGCCTTCATATCCATCCTTTTTATATCTGCCCCTAATTTTCTTGCCCATGGTAGTCCTCCGCCCCTATGTGCTAACTGGGGTATTATCTAGTTCCCACTGCACAATCTATGTTCACAGTATCTTCTAACATATTACTTTGATGATATATTTTTTTTCCAACTGGTTCGTTTAAATCCTTTTTGTTAGATATGTCAGTTCATAAAGACTATTTCATGAACCACAATTCTGAAATAGCACAATTAAAAATATTTCTTTTTGTTTTCATGCTTTTTTTTCTGTCTTGTTTTTTGAAATCGCCTCTTTTAATTACAAACTCCATTATTATCTTGTACCGAAGTGGAAAATAATGAAATGAATTAGAAATTATTGGTGTAAAAAAAAGGGGCTGAAGCCCCCCATTGGATATTAAAATATTTTCTCCAAGGCTACATCACATAATCTTCTTTAAAGCCACTTAAGCCCCCCCTGAATTTTTTAATTTAACTTAACTTTTTAATTTAAATTTTATTTTATTACGCTACTGGTAGCAATATATCAGCGGCATTTCGCAATCTTGCATTTTGCGGGGTAGGCTCTCTATGTCACTCTATAGGCAAAATTATTTCACGACACAACATATAGCGAAACGCTTAAAAATGTAGAAGTCTTAGTAATCTGATTATTTCGTTTATCCGAATTACCTTGTGGTCCGGTTTGTTCGAATAAACGGAATTTTACTCTACTTGTTTAAGACTAATCGACTACGATCGACATCACATTCTTTCCATGATTAATTTGTTGGTTGGTTTTAGTTTTTTGGCGCAAGGATAAATGATTAATTTATGCTCATTTCTTTTAATAATTACTCAATATCCATTGTTAAGAGCTCAGGCTCAAATTAAACTTAATTATTAATTGAATTAAACGTACTGAAGTTTTTATAAAACATTAATTAAATGTTAAATTATAATTTATTATTGAAATGCTTGGTAAAGTGAAAATTTTTGAAATTTAAAGTGTTTGCCTAATTTACAAAATTTTAAACGAAGGTATGATTGGAGTAATCGGCCCAACTTAGTTCAATCTCCCAACAGATCTTGAAAATGAAACTGTGCTCATTATACTAATTATATGATGCTAATTAAGGACTCGGTGCTAATTCTTTCATCTGAGAGCATACACTTCGCTAGGTGACGGTGCATATATAATAACGGACATTTCTTAAGTCATGTGATGTACAATTTTCAGAGGCTTTATTTTATATAGATATATATATATATACACATTATGGTGATCGTTATTTTTCAACTTCATTTTTTTTTAAGATCTCACCCCCCTAAATTATTTCTAAATGACCTAAGACTAATTCCAGAAAACATTAGAGTCATTCGCATAATTTTAATTAGTTTTCCAGAGGCTGAGAATGTCTCTATTTATATAAAAATTACTATTTTCCCACAAATTTAAATAAAAAATTAACATCTTATGCACGTTCATAAGCTATGTAATATTAAATATACACTAAACCATAGTTTTCAATAACTAGCTAGTATGTAGGGAGATGGGGGCAGTTCACGCATTGTCGAAAAGACGACACTGGAGTTTAGACGTATCCAGTGTTGTTTGGCTTTCACACGAAGTCGTACGGTGGTTTGTTAAAACTGGGGCTAAAAGGTAAACTCCACAATAATATATAGCTCATTCGAAGAGAAATAAATCAAGTATTAGGTTGCAAGTTACCTTTTAATAAACAATAATTCAAGGGTTATAATAGAAAATGTGCAAAGTTAAATTTCCGTGCAAGTGCTCGTTTAGTAGTTTCTGTAACTGTAATTGTTTGGCGAAAAACTACCATCTGCAGAACCTCAGTACGACAGAGAGTGCTTACACATTTTTAGAACGATTTCAATAGAGGATTAAAAAATGAAAATATTTTGTAAAAAATGGATCTGGCAACATGTTATTATTTCAAATTAAGATTATCGTCTGCTACTTTCAAATTCATTTTTCATTCAAAATGGCGCCTGTAAACAAGCTGTGGGTCGAAGGATACGTTTTTGCGCTTTCCGAAGAGAAATATTCTTATTCCATTATTAAAAAACGTTGTGAAACGCATGGTATAAAGATTTCTAAGTGCAAAATAAGCAACATTATTAATTGAAAAGGGAAAGACCGTCAATCAGAACTTCTACATAAAAAGAGGACTCCAAATGAATACCCGAACAAGGTACGTACTGTTGCAAATATTTCTAAAGTGAGATCACTGGTAACAAGAGAAAATCCCCCGACGCAGAAATCAATTGCAAACTCTTTAAGAACTTCTGTAGCAACAGTAAATAAAATAATAAACCAAGATTTATAACTTAAAAAAGCTAAAAAACATAATCTTCACCGTCTTTTGTCGAGACATGTGGTTCAACGCAAGACATGTTGCAGAATCCTGTATGAAAATTACTTATCAGGAGATAAATGGAAATACGTTGTTACCCTTGATGAAGCATGGGTTTACCTAAATAATTGTAACAAAAAAAGGTCCATTTACTATCACAAGCGCGGAGAAAAAAATTTCCAAACTTGGTTCCGAGAATGCAAAGAAAGCTTCAGTAAAGGCTTTATGATTGTCGCAGGTTTCTCTTACAATGGGAAATTAAAGATAAAAAAAACTGGAAAACAACGTTAAAATCAACTCATCATATTATCAGGAGAATTTTTTGCATCCAATATTTACAGAAGAAATTCTATTTCTTTATTCCAACAATTTTCAGAGTATAAAACTGCATCAAGACAAAGCCAGCAGTCATACCTCAAAAACTACCACTGCATTCCTTGAAAAAATGAAAATTAATACAGCTATTGCATGTATTCCGTTTCATCATATTCCTGCAAAGTACCCTGATGTTTCTCATATGTTTCTCATATATATATCATCAAATTCTTTGGATATTGTGCCTTTGGTCTGCTGAAAAGAGCTCTCTCTAAGCGCAAACCCACTACCATCGATGGACTTTGGAAAGTTGTGGAACAACAATGGCAAGCAGTACCTCTGGAAATGTTGCAAAAAACCCTTCTATCGTTGAAAGTACGATGCACACTTACAGCTCAGAAACAAGGTTATCAGATGGAATATTTAAAAAAATAATCTTTACATTTTAAACATTAAAAAAATGGCTCCGAAATCGTTCTAAAAATGTGTAAACATCCTCTGTACCACTGCTAAGCTGGAAGCTCTGCATAAAAATGGAGAAAGCTTCAAAAACATTCTAAAAGAAAGAAAGAAACACATGAGTAAAAATAACATTGTTTTAAAGAAAAACCGTAGGATCTATTTGATATTGCTCCAGCTACCTTCGAATTTATTATAATAGAAGACAGTTCTTCTTACCTTCCAGAGAAAAAAAAATAAGAACCGACATTTTAAGGACATTGATAAAAAAAACCTATGAATTGATACGTCGTCTGGACTCGAAGCAGTATTATTTCAAAGTTTTCAACAAGTCTGAGACAATATAGACTCTTCTAAATGCATTGCTGGAGTTGCTGATCCACAGTTATGAACAGTATTAGCAAAGACATAGATATTACGCTTCATTTTGCCGAAGAGCAAGTTGTTAATTAACAGATATAGGGATGACAATATGTAGCTCCTACAGTTAGTTATAATATTTTTAGGTGGGACACGAAGCAAAACTATTAAATTTCGGTTTCATGGCGTTTTCTATCATGCCAGATAGATAATGAAAGCTATTTATTGCTTTAAAGTATTTATTTTTCGAAATGAATCTCATTTGACTCGGTAGGAATTGAGGATTGTATAGGCTAATCCACACTGGAAGTCTCGTGATTTCGGTCTCAGAGACCTGGTCCAGCAATTGTCTACAGACATCCAGTAGATCCATCAAGTGGTCTAAAGGCCGCTCTGAGACCAAGAGCGCCGAATGTTGGTCTTCCACCATAATGGGAGTTCTGAGACAATCATTATACAATGCTGCGCAACGTTGCATAGTGTAGACGCTTGTGATGCCATAAATCTGGAGCAGTTTGTCTCCGAACTCATTGGTAAACACTTCGCCGACGTGTTCTCGCTTAGTATTTATTTTTTCGCCTCACAATGTGGTTCAACGTTAAAATTTTTACAGTTAATAGAAGATTATCATACTTTATCTTGTTTTGTGGGACGTTACTAGTTCGCATTGCAGAAATCATTAGAAAAGAAGAATAGCAGTGAAAATCTAGCTAAAAACATGATATGTCCGTGGCTGATCTTGGAAAGAAAATTCACAATTTAAAAACGTCTTTTAGTTGGGAGCATAATAATGTTAATAAAAAAAAAGCTGTCGCTCTCTTTGCGTACCTCATTGGTTCGCATGCAATATTTTGCTATTTCTCATAAAAGGAACTGGGATTACAGCGCCGCCTCCGGCGGCCACCCTTCCCAATGAAACCCTTGCACAATTCCTCCTCCTCATGAAAGGAACAGAATTACGGGGAGATTCAACGAAGAATGCTCCAATACTGACTCGGGACAGATATATAGGTGTGGACGCGAGACAAAGTCTATTGACTGTCTCAAGACAATGTCTATAGGTCGCCCCGAACAGTCTACAGAAATTACGAGGCCCGGTTTTCCAGTGCGGACTTGCCTTATAGGTGTACATAAAAGCTTGGTACAATGCTCCTTCAGTCTATAAAGCATTATCGCAGGATTCGATGTTTCTAAAGGACCTTTATTTTTACGATGAACGAAATGAAAATATTTCTCAAGCAACAATGACAAAATTTTGTAGTTAGTTGTGATATTTTAACGAAGAAATAGTGGCTCTAGCATTTTTTGATGATATAATTTTTTTTTCGAGCAAAAGGTAAAGATGTCCAAAGCATTTAAAGAAAAAGTATCGCATAATTATGATTCCAAGCGTTTAATTTTTAATTTTGAGGAAAACACGGGCACAAAGAATTCCAAAATTTTGTGTCGAAAAACACATCCAATTTAAGTGGTTTAAAATATCGTTCGATTTTATTGCTCATGATCCTATAATCTGGAATTCTCTTCATGATTATCAATCAGTGGCGAACACAGGGGGGTGTTGATGGGGGGGGTTTACCCTCTATTGCAATGAAATTTTGTATATTTAACATAGATAGAGGGGGCTCTGTGAACCCTTCCATTGAGCCTATAACTCCCCTTACGAACTTTCTGCCTCTGTAATCAATGTGACCTTACAGTCGTCAGAAATACAGTTGTCACTGTCATTGCAGAATTGGCCTACTTTTGGAAGAACACAAAAAACTTATAACCCACAACAGGAAGCAAAATCAATACATATTGCATGCCGTAAATGACCAGCGAAGTCATTTTTTATCAGACTGGAAACATCCATTATCAAAAACTTATTAAAATCTAATGCAATAAAAAGTTTTGTAGTTAAATGGTTCTAAACTTAATTTTAGTTATTCTTTCTCCTAAATATTTGTTTTACATTTAAAACAAACTTCATAAAAGCTTTGTTGCGAAAATTTAGGAATTAAATTTTAAATTTTCACCCTCCTTTGGTGTTAATATTAAATAAATTTTGCAAAATTTTTACGAGTTGCTTACTAGCATAAAGGAAAAGAAATGGGAAGTGAGACATATAAAAATATAAAATTAATTTTTTGGGCATACGCTAAGGACCATTCTAATACATATACACAGCCATATGGCCTGCAAAAGGGTTGCTGGTATCTAACTGGAAGGAGACCCACACGCTGAACGTATGTGACGATGTGTGGAACCGGCCAGGCCAGTAACCTAGTGTCCTACCCCGCCTTCGAGTGATGAGGGCCAGGCATCCTATTTGTGAAGAACATTGATATTTTAATTATGCCGGGTGGCCATAAAATAACTTATCCTATTTTAAAAGCTCTAGAGCGATGAGGAAAAATGTATTGTCTAGGGATTTAGAGAGTAGTTTAATTAGACCATAGGGAAGCGATTTTAATTTAGTTCTAAATTACACCACCAGGGGGGAAAGTGGCGCTTTCAAGGACATAACTGATGTTTTCAACCAGTGTAAACATTCTAAATTTTACAGAAAGGTTTTATTTTACATAAGGAACATCGTTTTACGCAAATGAACGCGATTTCCACACCTAAATCGCCATTTCCCCCTAGTGGCGAAATTTGGAACTAAATTCAAACTACTTCCTTATAATCTAATTAAGATAACTTCCAAATCTCTTGCCGATATCTCCTTTCATCATCGCTCTAGAGCGTCTAAAATTGGGTAAGTTATATTATGGCCACCTGTATATAACGATTTGATATATAATTGTTTGTGATTTTACGGTCCAAGGACTACAGTGGTCATGCTGTGCTGGGACCTACTCTTTTCCAACGAATCCGAACCTGTTGGACCTACAATTTTTGAGAAATCCGTACTTCTTAAGGCCTAGGGAACCAAACCCCGGACTACAATGGACAATGCGATCTTTATGAGATCTCTGAGTAAGCGTTCTTTGCACTGTTGGGAGTCGAACCCGGATTAACGGCGTACTAGGCGAACGCGTTACCACACTGCGCCACCGCAGGGCCTGGTTTGATATATAAAACCGAAAATCCCATTGTAATTAAACTGACAGAGCGAGGAAATTGTTTCATTTTAATGCAAGTTCGGTATAGCGAAATGCAATTTCGTTATAGCGAAATTCAACATCTTATCGGAACACTATACCAAAATCACTGTCAATTGTCGATTTCGGTAAAGCAAAATTTTTGTTATAACGGCTGTGTCGGGATTATCGAAACTGTAATCTAAAATTTGAAATTGAAACTGATTACGTATTCAAAATAATCATATTTACAAAAAGAAAAAAATATTTTTTTTTCTAAACCCTTATGTTAGTTTTTAAACGGCCTTCACAAGGTCCAGTGACTTTCTAGTGGAAATATCAAGATCTGGATGATTTCGTAATTCGGATAATTTGATAATCGGGACAATATGGCTATCCGAGTAATTTGATCATTCGAAAATTCGGAGATCCGGATAATTTAATTACCTAGACAATTTAATTTCCAGATAATAGGATATACGGAATAATTGGGTACTCTTGATACTTTCCGGATGATTTGGTAATTTTATGTTTCATATATATATATATATATATATAACACTTCTCTCCCTTCCTTTTACTGAATTTTAGGTAACTGTGACTTTAAATGCATTTCAGCCAATTTACAAATATAAGATTTCGAAATTAAAAAACACAGAGCACAAAAATTAAATTTTTTTAATGTTTCGGAGTTTATATAAACATTATTTTTTTATATTAAACATTATATAAAACATTATATTAAATTACATCACATTTTTTCGTTATATTAAACATTATATTTTATATTATATTTATTATAAACAAACATTTTACAGCAAAAATAGAGAAATTGAAACTCTCGGGAGAGTTGTTTGTCGCAAATTTTCTTGACTACAAAAAAATAAGAGAGATCTGTCTGAATGTTACAAAATTCTGTTTCAAATATGAAAAATTTACTTAGAGTCCCGTGCTAAAAAAAATTCAACGAGTGCGCCCAACAAAATATTTTCAGTGGCAATTTTTGAGATTTTCGACGAAAGGGTACAATTTTTACCCCAGAGGCGCAATTTTTGTACTAAATCAACATCTACCTCTCGTTCATAAAAATGTAGTCTTGGTTGAAAATTCATTTTTTATATCCAGAAAATGTTTTCTTCTTTCATCTCAAAATTTGTCAGTGAGGCGAAAATGATTTAGGGCTTTCAAAAATGGGGCGACAGCTCCATTTTATGGCGTTTTCAGCCAAATGGTTTAAAGGAAATATCGCCAGGATTAGAATTTATGACACATTTCTCTTGTCCATAGCATGAGAATATAGTAGTTTCACCAGGACTGTATATAGTGGATGGACTTGAATTGCATATAAATATTGAATTTCAGTGGCATATTTAATACATTGGAATTGAATATTGTCAATAAACTTAAATGACACAGAATTTATGAAGAATGGAGTAGGGGTGGACAAATGCGGCTCTTCGTCGAGTTAAATGTGGCTCCTATTGAAAATTTAAATCCCTTTTTTTATTATTTCATAACTTTTTTCACAAACCTTGTTAAATTGACTGAGATATGAAGATCATTTTTGCGTAGGATCTTAAGTACAAAATATTTAATAATTTTACACGAGTAAAAACAAATATAATTAATATCAAAGAAGAAAAGTTAGATGAATACAAAGAAAAATTGAAAGAATTGCAAGCAAATTTCAAATATAGGTTTGAAGATTTAAAATGTTTGAAATCTACATCTGAATATTTTGTGAACCATTGATTTGTGATATTATTGAAGATAGATTTTAAATTTCTGAAATAATACTTTATAAAGTAATCGTTGGGGAATTGGAATAATTAGAGATGAAAAAGGATCAGGCATTGCAAATGCAGCACAAATCTACTTTCATAATGAAATTTCGAAAACTAGTGTCAGAATTAAAATATCCACACCTAAAGAAAGCTGTTTCTCCGTCTAATTTCAATTTTTGGTACAACATACTGCTCTGAATCTTTATACTCTATAATGAAGCGGGTGAATTCAAAATATCGTTAACATCTACCTCGCATAATGGCTATGGACAGCTTTAACAAATTTTTCGCCAAATTTCAAAGATTTGACCAAAGGTCTTCGTTAAATGCCATGCTTTTTAATAATACATTTTTATCGTATTTTATTTTATTATTAAAGTTTTGAAATAATTATTTTGTATTCTCTTCCGCTTAATTATATATTCTTTATGTATATATATATGTGTGTGTACTTTACATAGAACGAAAGACTTGTGTAAAATATATAACCATATTAATTAAATTAAATTTAAATTTTTGTTTCGTATTTAATACTATGTAACTGTGATGTGGCTTTTTATAATGCATGAAAAACCAAAATACGGCTTTCATTGACCTCATGCATGCCCACCCTGGTATAGAGTTAATTGAATTAAGTGTCATGTAGTTAATTAACTCGAATTGTACAAAGTTAATTAATTTGAATAGAATATATTTAACCAACTCTAATGGCATATAGTTAACGAATTTGAATGTTATGTAATTAATGAATTTGAACGGCATATACGAACCTAGTTAAAACGAAAAAAAAAACCATTTGTATGATTACGTGTGCATTCAAAATATACAGAACGCGAATCGTTTATTACGAGAGATATACATACTATAGTAAGCAATTGTCCAGCAAAATTTTCCCTTAAGCTGTGTAGACCAATCTAAAAATTGGTTTTCCTCTTTTTTATAACGATTTCACCATAGTTGGTTTAAAACAGTGAGGGATTTTTCAATTAATTACGCGAAAATATGTAAAGTTTTAATATACATAAGAAAGAATAGAAAGGACAGAAAGAAAAAATAATAAATCAATTGTATGCTCATTTTCACCGTCCTGTCACATTTTTTTTTTTAACTTATTTTAATGTTAACCCGGTTTGACCGTAAATTTCATTCATTCATTCATCAAACAGTGATTGGGATTAAATTCCCACGGGATCAAATGTATACAGTGTGTTTCCTCAACGTATCAATAATTCACGGTAATCGAGTTTTCTGGATTTCCTAAAAGGTTCTTATTTAACACGCATGAATTGACATAGCATTGTAAATCCATTGCATGTGTGTAGTATCTTGATGCTGCAATGCATTGCAATAGATAATACAATAATAGATAATTCAATGAATAATACGATAATAGATAATGCAATGGATAATAAAATAGATAGTGCAATGGATAATAAAATAGATAATGCAATGGATAATAAAATAGATAATACAATGGATAATAAAATAAATAATGCAATGGATAATAAAATAGATAATGCAATGAATAATACGATAATAGATAATGCAATGGATAATAAAATAGATAATGCAATGGATAATAAAATAGATAAT
This sequence comes from Dysdera silvatica, assembly GCA_006491805.2. NCBI lineage: Eukaryota > Metazoa > Arthropoda > Arachnida > Araneae > Dysderidae > Dysdera > Dysdera silvatica. The sequence goes on from QLNU02014176.1 coordinate 143,946,054, forward strand.
GCAATGAATAATACGATAATAGATAATGCAATGAATAATGAAACAGATAATGCAATGGATAATAAAATAGATAATGCAATGGATAATAAAATAGATAATGCAGTGGATAATAAAATGATAGATAATGCAATGAATAATATAATAATAAATAATGCAATGGATAATACAATAATAAATAATGCATAGGATAATGCAATAATAGGTAATGCAATGGATGGTGTATTTGGTAAGGCAATAATGGATAATGCACTGCAATGGATATACCTCTTGCTTATATACGTAGAGCTATATAAACCCCACAGGCCCGTACAACCCCCCCCTCCAACCACCTCAATATTTCAAAATAAATTACAATTTTACATACTTAGAGCCCAAATAATTTCTAAAAATGTACACTGTTTCCTCTCACTGATTTCGTAATCTTTCGGCTCTAATAGTAAATATAACAACAATAATAATTGCTTTTATTCCAATTGGCTACGTCTCGATATGTCCAAACTAAAAGTTGAACTTTTTTTTCAAACACTTTTAAATAATTTCTTTTATTACTGGTATCATTTCGCATTGACTAAATACTTAGAAGGGCACAGTATTTTATAAATGATTTGTGCGTGTATTAAGAGCGCAACACTTTAAAAATTATGGAGGTAAACTATAGCTTCAATCATATAACAGCTTCAATCATCTAATATAGGATTAAAAAGAAAACTCTGCCTTGATTCCCAATGGGATAGAATTAAAAAGAAAATTTTGCCTTGATTCCCAATGGGATAGAAGAATTAAAAAGAAAATTCAGCCTTGATTCCCAATGGGATAGAATTAAAAAGAAAATTCTGCCTTGATTCCCAATGGGATAGTCTTGAGTTTTCCAGGAACTCGATCCCTACGCATGCCACTTATGTGTGTATACATGCACATATCAATGCACAAATAAATGCGAAAATTCCACGCCATCCATGAAATTCGAAATATTTGAGGTAAAATTGTTTATTTTTTAAGATATCCTAATATTTTGAGCTAAAATTGTCTACTTTTTAAGAAATCACAATATTTGAATTAAAATTGTTTATTTTTTAAGAAATCGTAATATTTTGAATGTCAGGTTTTGTATATTTAAAAAAAAAAAAAGCGCAATGTTGAAATATTCTTGTTGAAATGGAACATTTGGAATTAAATTTGTTTATTTTAAGAAATTAACATTTTGACTCGTATTTTTTCGCAATATTTCTGAGCTTGGTTTATTCTTTTAAGTCAACAGATTTGCGGATTAAATGAGTTTACTTGTAATTCTATTTACATACGTTTAACTATGCATGGTTTTTATATGATCCTATAATGAAGGGAATAGTTTATCCAGAAAATTAGATGAAAATTTTGTGGTAAATGCTAAGCACTTTTCTTTTCTTTCTTTCAACTTCAATAAGTCGTTAAAAAGTAGGGATTACTGAGGGGGAAGTAAAAACGGGAAAAAAAAGACAATACGGAACAGGAAAATGGGATTCCGGAAACAAAAGGCGGATAAGGGGGAAAAAAGTAGCAAACATAATAATAGATCTTGGTGGTATGCGAAAAGAAGGCATCCTCACTGTTCGAAAAAAAAGAAAGAGAAAATTGATCTCCGATAAGTCATCTTGGCGTTTTTTCTACCACTGTTTCACATTGGGTGTGAATTAAGAGTTGGCGAAGGGTTACAGATTTGGCGATTTCCTGCGAGCTTAAAACCGTTGAAAGAATTATAGAATTCTTGGGCATGCGTTCCTTTTCAATGACGGTGCAGGTTTCAGCGGAATCCGAACCCCTTTCGCACAGGGAAGTCATCACTTCCATCTAACAAATTAGACTTATATCACGTTTAATAAAAACAATTACCTTCAGTTAGCTAAGCTTTATTGCCATATTAAGTAGCGGACGTAGAAAATTCATATGGGGGGGTTACATGCTTATACCGGGGGACACGGAACTACAAATACGTATGCCCGTGCACACATACGCACATGGGGGCCCATATGAGTTCTTCTTGTGGGGAGGGGGTGCTGAGAAAAATTATTACCTTCTTCTCAAGGCTGTCAAACATTTTAGTGATTGTACAAAATGTTAGAATGCTGCAAAAATAATTGATACTTCTTGACAATTAGTAATGAAGTAAGAAGTATCTTATTTTCAAATGTGACTAAATTTTTTTAAACATAAATGCACAACAGAGTCGGGTAAATAACATTTTTGAACGGCTAGGTGGGCTCAAGCCCCTACTCTCCCTATATAGGCCCCCATGCACACACACACACACACACACACATGCACACAAAATTGGCATACACGAATGATCATATTGTTCTTAGCGCACATTGCAATGAATGGGACGTGTTTTAAACTCGCTATGAAAATCCAGTTTATGAAATTACACTGCAGCTTTTGAATTTGCCTGTTTCTTATAATCTTTTGTATATTTGGGCTTACTTTTAAGAACGAGTAAGCCAATGAATGAGTAAGCCAATGAATGAGTAATCATTCTGGTAAGCGTCTGTTAATTTGGAAAGCTAGTTAAATTTAATTGTGGTCTTTATTGAAAACAATCATCCACACAGAGCTGAACTTACAACAGTGACTCTGTGCTCATTCGTATACAGTTGGGGTAAGGGGAACTCTAAGAAATTTCCAGAATTACAACGTAATTTAGACGAGTTGAAATGTCAATACTCTTCTATTTACGTTTGACGTGAATACGTCTATAAAATCACTGAAATACGAGATGACATTTCAGAAATCTTGATGTGACTTTTGCATATATTATATATGACTATAAAAATCCATTGAATAACTCCGGAAATATAAGTGCGACTGGAATAATTTTGCAATCATTCGAATCCAGTGGTTCTCAACCTGGGGGCCGCGAACAAGTTTCCGAGGGGTCGCCGCAACTAAAAATAGTTGCGGCGACCCTCGGTCCTCTAAAATTTAGTATTTTAATAAGAAATATATAACTAAATAAATATAATAAAATAATAAAATATACCAAATAATAATATAATAATATACCATGTAATAATATAATATAATATACCAAATAAATATATCAAAAGAAATATACCAAAAGAAATATGCAAAAAGAAATATACCAAATGTTTTCCTATATTTTATATTTCAATATAGCTACTACATTCAATATTCTACTAATGGTTGTTAATTTTATATCTATAATATATATAAACAATATAATTCTATATCTAATGTGTTTTCTTTACTTTGTTAAAAATGCTTTTATTATACAAATGTGTCGGCGGCGGACAGAGGGGTCGCAGATCTTTTGGTTACTATAAAAGGGGGTCGCGGCTTTAAAATGGTTGGGAACTACTGTTCTAACCGGTACAGTAAAGGTCGACAATCTTTTAAAGGTATTGTGTCAAAGTAATATTACGATTTCCTTCCTAGCTAGCTTGCACGCACATAAATTTTGCAAGCTTAGTTTGCTGTCTAATTTTAATAAAAATTAATAGATTGGTTAATTAAGAAAATAAAAATTGGTAATTAGTAATTTAAAAACATACAAATTAATAACTAGTAATTTAAGCAGATACAAATTAATAACCAATTAAGAGAATACAAAACCCTTAGGGAGGGAATTCTTTACATTGAGTTTTATTTTAAAATCCCTCCGCGTGCCATCCGAATATAGTTCGCGTACCAAGTATGGCACACGTGCCACAGCTTGCCGATCCCTGCGGTATAGAGTTCCGTTCCCGCCAAAATATGACGTCACCACCGCGCATGCGCAGTGCGCGAGGGACGGGGCGCAAAACAGCCGGTTTAGGCGTCAGACGCTCGACTACGCATCCTATCACAGTCCCAATTTTTTTACATAGAGTAATACCTGTATGCTGAAGATCAATAATTTCTGTCTGTAATGATTTGTATCTCCTCCAGTAACAACAACAAAAAAAAAAGGTTCATAGAGAGTTCAATATTTGTATTATCTGAAAAATATAAAAACCTTAGCTTCCAGTGTGTCACACAGCACATTTCCGCGTGCTGTTATGGCACATGTGCCGTTGATTGGTCACCACTGAGATAGAAAATCAAACTTTGGATTACAAATCTGTAGAAAAAAAAAAAATCAGTCATACGACACCTTTTGGATTCGAACTCGGATCATCAGCATGGTTGCGTTACCATTACGCCATTGCAGAGTATTAACGGGTATGTATACAATCACAATGTCCAAATTAATGGGTATATGCGTACAATCACAATGTCCAAATTAATGGGTATATGCATGCAATCACAATGTCCAAATTAATGGGTATATGCATGCAATCACAATGTCCAAATTAATGGGTATATGCATACAATCACAATGTCCAAATTAATGGGTATGTATATGTTACCAGCTAAACCCGATTTTAGGCCCAACTAGTTTATCCTAGGCCAATATAATTTGGCGTAATTTTATCGATCTCTTGACTTTAAAAATAATTCAATACTTACATAGAATATATTTCATTAAAAATCGTCACATTTTGTTAAAAATAATTTTCCTTTCTGTGGATCAGCGTACTTAAATATTTCTTTCATAAGTTAAATCTGATAATCACCTATTAGTTTAATCCTTTTATGAAAGGATAGAAAAGCAAATTGACAAAAGAATTGCAGCAATAACAAGAATCGTTTTATTTATGACTTATTGCACATTATAAAGCTACTCGCACCATAATTCTTTCTTAATTATTATTGCAAGCTAAACTGCTATGGACTTTGAATTATAAACTAATGATTTCTTCCTGCAGGAACATTTTTTGGTTGTACACATTTTCATATAACTGCAGCAATGGATCACTGACCCGTCCCAACTGAATGTTCGATTGCAGCACTCATCAAACAAATTTCATTGTCTTTGATAACTTCTCCTCCAGACAAAAATGTCTGTGCACATATGTCAAATTCCGTTATAAGGGGGGAAGATAAAAGGACTTTTAAAAAAACTTAAAAAAAAAGAAATCTCTATGTGATATATTTGATCTTCTGATATAAAAAAATAAACTTTTTAAAAAATTAGCTATATTGGGGGCAGAAGGGGGCATGTATCACATGTGATACAATGGTTTCTAATGCACACAAAACAATTTAGGGTAAAAAATATTTACTGCCTGCTTTAATACCCGTATATCATATGCTTGCTTGTTAATTATTTCAAATACTCTGTGTCATATTTCAGTCTTCCCTAAAATGGGATATGCATATGGATATGATTGCCGCAAAAATTAGAATTTTTATAAAGATACTTCGTCGCTTTAAGAATTTTCTTCCTCGTAAAATTATATTGATTTTATATTACTCTAATATTTATTGTCATTTCAATTGTTGTCAAATTATTTGGGGGCACATAACAGAGAATAACAGTAGATGATTATTTTCATTGCAAAAGCGTTTTTCGCAACTCTTATCTCTTAACGCCTCTTCTCTGCAATTACTTAATGGAGGTTCTATTTTATTTGTTCCTAATACTTGCGATTTTACCCTAGGCCAATTAATGTCTCGAAGAATAAATAATAATTACTATTCAAATATTATTACTCTAATAAAATTTTTCCATACTTGTAATATTTGAAATACCAATTTTCATTTGCCTTGTCGCTCTCAAACGCATTTAATATGTAATAATAACGTTGATTCAACTCTTTCAAAATTATGGAACGCTCTTCCATCGGAAATGACACAATGCAACATGTTTAATAAAACACTATAAAAATAATAATTTTTAATATTCTGAATTTTATTTAAAATAAAACTGTTGCATCTATATTATTATAATCCTATTTAATCAATGGCGTAGATAATGGTGAGAACCACAGTCTTGACTCAATACCACACAAAATGAGTTAAATTACATTGAAAGTAACTTACATATTTTCTTGTGTATAAGCGAAAATATGAAACTACCACATATACACGTCTTGGTGACTAACACGGGAAACTAAAGAGTAAAGGATGGGATAGAGGGTGGGAGTGGCGGCAACGTTACTATTGGCTTAAAGTTTACGCCAGATTGGCGCTGGAGCGGTCGTTTGGATCAATAAAATTAAGCCAAATTACATTGGCCTAGGATAAACTAGATTGGCCTAGGACAAGATAGTTCAGACCAGTGTATAGCAGGCCAAACAAGTTTGTCCTAACGCACATAGGATAAACTAGTTTGGCCGGTAACATATACAATCACAATGTCTAAATTAACGGGTATGTATACAATCACAATTTCTAAACTAATGGATATGTATACAAACAACCTCAATGTCTCAATTAATGGGTATGTATGCAATCACAACTTCTATATTAATGGGTATGTATACAATCGCAATGTTCAAAATAATGGAAATTTATACAATTGAAATGTCTAAATGGATATGTATAAAATCACAATATCTAAATTAATAGGTATGCATGCAATCGCAATTTCCAAATTGCTGGATGTGTATGCAATCACAATGTCTAAATTAATGGATGTGTACTCAATAAAAATCAGTAGGTATTTAGAGATTATAAATAGGTTGTCATATTTTCTGACAAAGCAAAGTTAATCTGAATATGTAATATGCATGAATTTACTAATGTCTTAACTACTGTAATGGTATATGGGGATTAACCAATAAATCTAATATGAAAAAAATAGAAATTTTACAAAGTAAATTTTTGAGATCTATAAAATACTCAAATGAGTAGATCATTGCGAATTTAAATACGGATTATAACATAATGATGTTCAGTAAACTAGTTAAATATAAGATACTTTATATATTTACTTTATATATTCCAAGAGACCACCGAAGACCTAGAAAACGTCCTCAAACTAGATGGGTGGATGAAATAAGAAAAGAGGTTGGGGTGACGTGGAAACGAATGGCCCAGGATAGACTTGTGTGGAAAGCATTTGGAGAGACCTTCATCCAGCAGTGGATAGATAATGGTTGAATATGATGATGATGATGATGATATATTTCAAATATTTGTTATTCATAGAAGAAAAAAATTCCACAAGAATATTGAATTGATTGCTTTTTCCTATCCTATTCCTGAATAAAATACTAGAAATCAGGATTGTATTTTACAAACATTTGCACGAACACAATACATTGCTACAATTTATAGTTATAGTATATTTGCAGAAACTTAAATGGGATAGATGTTTGTCCATAGAATTATTTACCAGAAACTACGAAACTGGGCTAAACGGAGGGACCCTGGTTCGAATCCAGGATGGGGAAAGCGTCTCTTTTTCTCCAAAATTACATAAGCTCTAGTTTGAGCTGTAATTAATACGTGGGTGGCAAAAATTATAGTATAATAAATTCCCCCACGAAAACTCACAAAAATCTCGCCCCGGAGGCTTTCTTGTGTTGACCATATTTGGCAATTGTGTTATCCCTGCGGAGGGTAATAATACCTTAACATCTTTACATACGGAGAAAGAGAGCGTTGTTTCCTGTCCTCATTCGTCTAGCGGTCCAAGACACTCCGGGCTAAACGGAGGGACCCTGGTTCGAATCCAGGATGGGGAAAGCGTCTCTTTTTCTCCAAAACGAATAAAGCTCTAGTTTGAGCTATAATATATACGTAGGTGGCAGAAATTATTGTATAAGAAACTACGAAATTAATGAAATCTTTTAGGCATTTTAAGAGAACGTTAAAATCCTGCCTTTCCGTTTAGATTATTTTTTTTTTATTTTTCACATATATATATTGATTATCGATGTAGAAAATATTGAGTTTCGTTTGTGTTGTACATTATCACTAACTGATGTCATATTGTAGTTTATTAATTGGAGTAATTGATAAATTAATCATATAATAATTTTATTCCCTGGTTACATATTGAAGGATGGAACGGTATCATGGGCAGATCAGATGAGTAAGTGAGAGTATTCGGGGGGGGGGTTAGTTGAGAAGGGTGTCCGCAGAAGGCTGCCCTGTATTCTCAGGTGCAGGTCAGATAATTGCTTTTTATATAAATATCTTTACTTATGACATCCACAGACCAGGGAGGGTGAGAGAAAGTGGAGGATATGAATGTATGATTTCTAATTGTAACTTGATTTATATAGTTAGTGTAATATTGTTAATGTTGCCCTACGTTCCTTATATTATAACAACTTGTTTTCGACTTGAAATAATAATAAATTTAAAAATTCAATTCAAATGTCATGTATTTTGTGTCTAAATGTCACGTATTATGTGACATTGTATACAATGTCTAATATCATGTAATATATCTATTTTAGATCAAAAACATGCCTATTTCATGTTCGCAATTTTGTTTAAATGAAGTTTCCTATGCACATTTAGTTATCTGCTTGATGACTATTAAAATTAACCTTTGTTCAGAATGCCATAATTCCTAAACGTACGTAGGATTTGTTTTATAACGAACTCGGTTTACGCCGTGTATTTCAAGAAAAAAAATCTGACGTAACGGTGAGTACTACCTGCCTTAAAGAAATCGACACTAAAAGGCCGAAAAGAGAGAGAGTTGGAAGGTTGCACAGCCGGAGAGAATTTCAACATTTTACTAAAAGTTGAATTTCAAAGAATTTTCTATTTCGCTATATTTTTTGCTATTTTCTTTGACTTGCAGTCCTTTTCTTATTTAGTCATGCAACTTCCTACGAAGAAACTTGAAATTAAATTTCAAGAATTTGACAGTGACAGTCGCCAGTTTTCGATGTTTGTTTTCCACGAATATATTTGAAAAACATTCGCACCAAAAAGGTATTAGAGTTAAAAAAAAAAAAGCTTGGTATTACAAAACTTTTCTTTATTTGTAATCAAAAGATTCCAGTTAGGGAAAGCTATTATAATTCTTTGTAGTATATTTTCGAAAAAATAATTATGTCCAATAAACTGCATACTTTTATATACAGGCAATCCTCTCTCTCTCTCTCTCTCTCTTCTAACACTGAGATGCATGAATTTTAGTCACCTAGAAATGCTACATAACGAACCATGCTAAGGGTTGTTTAAAAACTGGTTGTTCTCAAAAATTCCACGGGAAGTTTTTTCTGATTTTTTACGTGATTTACCAACTCCGACACATTTTCAACTCCGACACATTTTCAACTCTGACACATTTTCAACTCCGACACATCTTCAACTCTGACACATCTTCAACTCTGACACATCTTCAACTCCGACACATCTTCAACTCTGACACATCTTCAACTCCGACACATCTTCAACTCCGACACATCTTCAACTTCGACACATCTTCAACTCCGACACATCTTCAACTCCGACACATCTTCAACTCAGACACAATTTTTCAATTGTGAAGCCTCCACATCTTAGATTACTCTCAATGACCTATTGGGACTTTAAATATGTAAATCAACATTTTTGAAATTTTGTTGGAATTTCCTTGAAGTTTTCCAAGAAACTTTTTTAAAACTTTTGTTGGAAACACCTCATGCTACTCTTAAGGCTATTTCGGTACTACAGAAATACTGATTTGGTCTTAACAACCGCGGACATGTATAGTCTGTGTAGGGTCTTCAGGTAATCTAACTTCCAGGTTTTCATCAGCAGTGGATATCAACATATTTATAGTCTCAAGTCCACAGGGCCGATCTATATTTTAAGCGATTCTACAACATGAATCGAACCAGAATGCTACATAACGGCGCAGAAGATCACCCATCGCCCTGCAGCGTATCGGAAAACTTGATCAGGATTTTCTGCACAGTAGAAGATTATTTTCGTTTCTACGTCATCACATCAGCTTATAATAGTACCATATTCAGCTCCTAGTAATTTCCAAGTTTTCATCCTCCACGTAAGTCGAGGCTTTTGGTGCTACTGATATTTCAATGTTCTTGTGGGAACTGATAGTTCCAACTTCGAATGGTCATTGTCTTCCTTTCAGCTGCTCTCATTTTCTATGCATATGTCGGCGGCGGCGGCAACACTGAACAAGATGGCGATGTTTACGATTATTTTTTATTTTTTTTTGCTCAGAATTTGTTTCGCATTCATGGATTTTTCCTTCTACTTTGTTTAAATGAGTTTTTCTGTTCATTTTGAGAGACTTTTCGTTCTTACTTCGAATGTGGTGAGTATACTAGCTTTGAATATTGAGAAATTGTGATGTTAAAAGTGTAATTAGTGCTTACGGCATCCATTTTATTTTCGTGAAGTCGGACTATTGTATACACTCTATAACAAAAAAATCGACGCACCAAGAAGGAGTTGTCCGATTGTAATTAAATTTCGTATGCAAAGACATTTTGACCGAACATGCAAATGATTAAAATTTGGTGTCCAATGAATGAATAGCGGGAACTCCAGCGCACCGAAACTGCGCATTCAGCAGGTGTATATAAGGAGCGATTCTCAATATGTGGTCAAAATTTCTGTTGCATTTTGACTGCGGATATCTTACGTCGACTGTAACAATGCCTCGCCGAAAGATTCGTGCTCATTACTAGCATATGTCAGAGTTTGAAAGAGGTCGGGTGTGCTAGCGGATTGAAAGAGGCTAGTTGGATGAATCGAAGAATCGCTGGACATGTGGGTCGAAGCGATGCGGCGATTGGACGGTGCTGGCAAGAGTGGGTCAACAACGGCAGATGTCAGCGTCGGGACGGCAGCGGTCGACCTAGGGCCACAACAGAACGGGAAGACAGAGCGATTGTCAGAGCAGATGTCACAGCACCGGATTCGTCGTTATCAACTATCCAACGTGTGGCCCGCACACATGTGTCCAACATGACCCTCTGCAGACGACTGAGAGAGCGGAATTTACGCTCGCGCCGACCGTTACGCCGCTTACCTCTCGCGCCTTTACACCATCAAGTCCGATTACAGCGATGCGTAGTTCGATCAACTTGGAACTGCGCTGACTGGGGACGTATAGTCTTTAGTGACGAGTCCCGTTTCCAACTGTGTCCTGACGACAACAGCAGACGTGTCTGGAGACGTCCAGGGCAGCGTGGGGATCCTGCCCTTACTATTGCACGCCACACATGCCCACAACAGGGCGTTATGGTCAGGGGGTGCCATCTCCTTTGATAGCCAGAACCCTTTGGTGGTCATTTCTGGCACACTTACAGCACAGCGGTACGTAGACGACATTCTACGATCGGTTGTGTTACCGTTCCTTTTGCAACACCCTGGACTTACGTTTCAACAAGACAATGCCCGGCCGTACACGGCACGTGTTGCTATGAATTGTCTTCAAGCTTTCCCAACACTTCCTTGGCAAGCTAAGTCTCCTGATTTCTCTCTCCCATAGAGCACATTTGGGACGCTATGGGAAGGCGATTGCAACAATCCTGGAATGTTGACGATTTAGTCCGACAGTTGGAGATAATTTGGCAAGAAATTCCTCAGTACACCATCCGGGATATTTATTAGTATATGCCACGCCGGATGACAGCTTGCATCTAATCCAGATGTGGATCCACGCCTTATTGACTTCTCCCTTTGTAACGGTCACACTCTGCAATAAAATCTGAGTTGAAGTCGAAAATATTCCTGAATTCTCGAGTGAAGACTGTGCATCTGTAATCATCGATATGGCTAAAAATGTTGAAATGGGTTTGGAGCTTTCGGATTTAGACACTGTACACTGTGTTCCTAATAGAAGTTCTGTTTCTCCAAGACCAATCAATTATTGTAAAATTTGTAAATAGAAGAAAGTGTGACGAATATTTTGACAGAATTAGAAAATTGTCACCACCAGCCAGTTCTTTTGGTTTCGAAGGCAATCAGAAAGTCTTCTTGAATGATCATTTATGTCCTGAAAAAAAGAAAACTTTTTAATGCAGCTCTCAAGTTAAAAAGGAAAATGACTTGGAAATTTCTTTGGACGAAGTTAGGTGCAATAAAAATGCGTAAATCCGATACTTCATCAATTGTTAATATTCTGTATTATAACGATTTAGATAACATTAACTAAACTTTACTGTTAGTTTCTTTCTTTTTTTCCTGCATTCCTGAATGGGTGCATGTTTTGAATATTGTCACTTTTTTTCAATACTTTGAAATCTAGAGATCAATCTATGTCTCTTCTCCATATGAATTGTTGTAAAGTTGGAGGAAAAATTGAATTTGGTGGAGAGTTTGATACATGATACTGATTCTAATATTGGTTTTCTTTGTTTGACCGAGACTTGGCAATCAGGAGACTCTTGTATTCATATAAATAGTTATCGTGAGTTTTTTATAAATAGATATGTGATTCAGCGGTGGGGGGAGAGTGTTGCTACGTTGATTGCAATGAAATATCAAGATTTTCATTTGAATCAGAGGTTTACTTCTATAGATTCAAACTGTGAAATGTTGACTGTTGAAAATAACTTCTGTATGAATTCTATTGTTTAGCTCTCGGGTAGGGGAAGTATGTATTTTGGATAAAATATCTTTTCTTCTTGAATACTGTACTGTTTCCCGTAAAACCCTTAATTTAGTTGGTGATCTTACCATAGATTTTTCGAATTCTGAAAATTCAGCTCAATTGCTTACTAATATTGTTCATTGTTTTGGTTTCTCACTTGGTATAACATCACCTACTAGAATAACAAATCATTCTCAGTCTACTTTAGATCAAATAATTACGAACAGTAAATCATTTAATTCTGGTATTCTTTTGTTGCATATAAGCGATCATCTTCCTATTTTTTTTTTTTTTTGCTGAACAATGATATGGGTGGAAGAATGGGAAAACATATTCACAGTCCTATTTTCTTTACCAGAAGGTTAGACAATGATGAACTAGAAAATTTGCGTTTGAATATAGATAATACTGATTGGGACCGGATTATCTATAAATCTAGGGTTGATTCTGCTTTCAGCTCTTTCCATGCATATTTAATGTCCGTATGTCATAAACTCTTACCATTGAAACCCAATTTTAGATCAAATAAATGTCGAAATCCTTGAATGACTCAGCAATTATTGTCTCAGATTAATAAGAAAAATAAACTCTTTGCACGCTTCATCCGTACTAAAAATTCTGCAGATTTTTTAGCATTTAAGATACGGAGAAATTGGGTTAACTCAGCAATAAAGAGGACTAAACAGGATTATTTTTTTTCAGTTATTTTGAATTTTGTGATCATAATAACATTTGGAAGGGTATTAAGATTTTAATAAACGAGCGAGGGAATAGAGAAAACTTTACTGTTAACTACAATGATCAGATCCTGAGCAATGAATTAGAAATTGCTGAAGCTTTTAATGATTATTTTTATTCAAGTCCTCAGTTATACATTTCTAAATTAAACGAATCGCATAATGATTTTTGTAGTGCTATGCCTTCAAAGCCGCAATTCATCTTTTTTGAATCAAT
>QLNU02014176.1:143966916-143982962 GCA_006491805.2 Dysdera silvatica
ATAATCATATACAATCATTATCTATCCACTAACTGATGAAGTGCCAGACATAAGTGCCTATTCAGTCAGTTCAAATACTACGATTTATGTGCACAATAATCAAATTCATCATTTATTACAAATCATGAAATAACTGATCATTAATTAATCATTCACGCTCGTACATAATTCATATATTATTTACTAATTATTAATAATATCAAATTAAGTGTATGAAAAGACGGTCGGTTGGTTGTTTTTTTTTCATTTTTCTTTGCTATTTCACTTATGCAAGGGCAGCTATATGACATTAGCGCATCCATTGAATTTGTTTTCATGTTGTACCTGGCTGGTTTCATCCATTTAGTCATAAATGGATGACTAAATGGATAAAATTAGCCATTTAGTCATAATATCCTTTCCAAGGACATAAGTTAACACGGTATTTGCGTATAATATAAGCTGTGCCCAAAAGTGTGGCTTTTTATTTTGTGACAGTAAAATGCCGTTTCCTTCCTTCCTTCCTTCCTTCATTCATTCATTCATTTTATTTTTTACTTATCTTATTTATTTCGTGACAGTAATTGTCGTTTGTTTTCAACGTGTTCAGATGGTATTCTAGATTTTTGAAAACAGCACCCACTACAATCGGAACAACTGTGGCCTTCTTCCTCTAGGGTGTCTCCATCTCGATTTGCAAATCCTTGTATTTTGTGACTACCTCAATTTCTTTTAGGTCAATCTTTCTCTCACTAGGCATAGCAATATCTATCAATCTGATATAACTTTTTTCTCACTATAAAGTCACTATAATTATATGGAAGGTGCTTTTCGCACTGGATTTGAAAATCCTACGAAATGTTTGCATTTACACTTTCACCAACTTTTTCCTGGTTATGGTTCCACTGGTCCTTATTTGCAGGGAACTGATGTTACTCTAATATGCACCAGTGTATAATTTTTGCTGACTTATTGTGGCGTTCCTTGTAATCATATTGCGCAATCTGTTTGCAGTCGAAAATCACGTGTTTCACAGTTTCATCTGCTTGCTTACAGAGGCGGCATTTGCTATCTACTTGGGGCCTTGTTTGAATTTTTGATTTGATTGAATTAATTCGTAATTCCTAATCCTGTACTGCAAATTTGAGATTTTTTTTTTTCGATATTCCACCCTTTACCCACTATCTCATACATCCTATGTCTATCTTTCCTTGAATATTATGGATGAATTGACCATGTACTGCGTGTTTATCCTTATGACATACAATTGATTCCATTTACTTGGGCCACCTTTTAATCGGGTCAACGCTTAATTGGGCCAAATCCCTAGGAACGGAACTCAAAGCAAGAAACTAATAGTAATTTATACATCGCTTAACTGGGACTACATTCCGCTTAACTGGAACAAAAGTTTAAGATTACAATTAATTTGTACATACATATTATGTTACACATAGCCTAGAAAGGTTTGTGCAAACGATTTATTATCATGTGATCTTACATAAAGCACAACAGGGATTCAGACACATCTCAATGTTTACCGACAATGTGGTGACGAAGAGCTGGCATGTACGTGACGTACATCGATGTCATAGATCTCGACCTCCGAGCAGGGTAAAACTGAAGACATATTTTATTTTAGAATTTATTATTTTTTCTTATATATATTATAGTCTTATATAGCCTATTATTTGAGTATCCTCTTAGGACACGAGGATTGGTCGGCATGATGCAACTTCTGCAAAAGCAAATTCTCCTTTCGCGTTTTTCTGAGCTTTCCAGCGACATCTAGTGACACTAAAAGAAAGCTTAAAAAGTGCACAAATGACACCCTTCGGTCTGAGTTCGCAGTTTATATTAGTTTAATAGAAAAAGCGTTGCAACCCTCATATGTGTACCTCTGGAATGAAGAGGTTAAATCCATTGTATATCATGTACATAGTATTGAAAAAACATCATTGTTTAATTTTATGCGAAATTCGCCTATTTGTGGCAGCACCTTAGTTGAGCCAAAATATTCTAGTCCCGATTAAGCACAAACGAGTGTATACATGTATGAATGCCGTAAAATGACTTAAAAAATGAGCTATCGCCAATTGTTCATCATTTCACGCCATTTGAATAAAAAAGCTACAATTCACTTATATATCATTATGATAGTGATGATGATGATATATGCAATGAAATTGGCGTTTTTTTACTCGAGGTGAGGGTTATGCAATCGAACATGGCCCACTGCTGAAGTCATACTATCCCACAATAAAAAAAAATATTACAGCATGTGCACACAGCGAAGAAATTCTGAAAATGAGTGAAAATAAGGTAGATTATTTTTTTTTATATATATATTTAGTAAATAATCGATTACGGTTATTCAAAAGGAGAAATCGATTACGACTCTCGTCAAAGAATAATCAATTACACCATGTAAAAGTTAATTGCCAATTTCGCTGATGGAGCGCTATAAAACTCGTTCATTTCTTTCCCGCCCCACCCAAATTTATTTTAAACTAGTTTGTTCTAATATTTAATTATCGTTTGAAGCGCTTTCGTCGAAAAGAATGTTTTATATAGGCTCGTCCATGTCATCAAATAACACCGTAATTAAATAACATTAATCCGATCGAAATTACATTCATTGAAACGCCACCTAGTTCATGCACTGAACCAAATATAGATAAATTTCCATATTCCAATCGTTTTCTCACAGTAGTTATATCTTTGACAATTGGAATGAGATGTGGGCTTCAGAACTTTCAAATTGACCGCCGCCTTAGAACTTTCTAAAAGACGGAATAAAAAGGGCAGAGTAAAAACAAAGGATTATGGACTACTAATGCATATATTTTTTCGTTAGAACTTCAAAATCGCAATTGGATGCTTTGAAATGTACATTGTACATGATGAAGTCACATATTTTTCTTACGTTCGAAGTCAATTTATATGTAGTCCATTGGTGAAACAACACTACGGGGAATTTCGCTTTCAGAACTCGCATAAATAGTTTATGCTTGCAGTTCTGTAACACAAAACAGAGTTTCTGGGTAGTATAATGCTTTTCTCTTTTGTGTGTTTTGGCCATTTCAATGGCCACCAAATAATAACCGAAAAAAAAAAAGAAGAATGTTTTCCGTTTTCTATCGCCAAAGAGCACAATTTCTGTACAAATGGCTTCTTTTGGAATTCTATGGTTTCGCGAACCATGTTTTTTCAAGTGCTTTTCGGACGCCACAATTTGGTAATTTTCTTTCCTCCCTTCATCCTCCGCTTTTTTTTTCGTGTTTGGGATTTTGATGATGGGTTTCCTTTCCCGCCAAATTTGGATTTTCTGTCGACGTTGTAAGAAATGGCAAGTTAGCATTTTTGGCTTCATTCATTTCAGTTGTTGCTACGTTGCTAATAATAATATTTATTTGTCATTGCTACAAATAGCAAACAGACACGAATAATAATAATAATAATAATATGCCATATAAAAAGAGGCAGGCGCCTTGCGGTGGCGCAGTGTGGTAACGCGTTCTCCTATTGCGCGGCTAATCCGGGTTCGACTCCCAGCAGTGCAAAAAGAACGCTTACTCAGAGATCTCATAAAGATCGCACTGCTCACTGTAGTCCGGGGTTTGGTTCCCTAGGCCTTAAGAGGTTCGGATTCCTCGGAAAACAGTAGGTCCCGGCGCAGCATGACCACTGTAGTCTTTGAGCCGTAAAACCAAAAACAAAAAGAAGTAGGCCTATATAATATTCAAGTGAATTTGCAGTATTCTAGTGAAGTTTACAACATCTTAATATAGATTACAAGATTAGATTCTAGTAAAGGTTGCAAGATTGGATTCTGGTAAATGTTGCAAGATGATATTCTTGTAAGGTTTATAAGATTACATCCTAGTAAAGATTATATAATTTTGCATTATAGTAAATATTCAAGTATTCTAGTAAACATTACAATATTACATTCTATAGTAAAGAGTATAATATTGCATTTTAGTAAAGATTACAAGATTGCATTTTAGTAAAGATTACAAAATTGCATTTTAGTAAAGATTGCCAGATTACATTTTAATAAAGATTACAAGATTATATTTTAGTAAAGATTACATTGTAGTAGCTATTCAAATAAAATTTACAGCATATGAATAAAATTTACAACATTCAAGTAAACTTACAGCATTTATGTAAATCAAGTCTATAGTTCGTCTAGCGGTCTAAGACACTCCCGTCTAAACGCAGGGACCCTGGTTCGAATCCAGGATGGGGACGGCGTCTCTTTGTCTCCAGAAAAGCTGTAGTTTAGAGCTACATACACGTGGGAGGCAAAAATTATTGTATAATAAATTCCTCCACGAAAAACTCACAGAAATCTGGCCCCGGAGACTTTTCTGTGTTGCCCATATTTGACAATTGTGTTATCCCTGTGAAAGGTACAAAGTCTACAGACATACAAAGTCTACAGTATTCAACTAAGGATCACATAATTCAAATAAAGTTTACTTCATTCGAGTAAACATTTTGGTATTTAACTAAAATCTAGTGTGTACTGCTTGTTACATATTATGGTTATATATAATAATTTAATTAGATTTTAATGAATGATTATAATGAAGGAATATAATTCGTAAAAGAGAAGAGATTAATAAATTGCTGTGATTGATTATATAGTCATTAATCGTATGGTGGCCAATCGAACAAGGTAGAACTTCAGCGTTTAGATTTTTGGGTCACCCTTTGTCAACGTAAATATTGGTTGCCATTGGGGTGACAATGTTTCTGTCGATGATTGTATGTAGGTCGCTACATCCACGGGCTCCATACGTGAAAGCAGAAACGACATATTTAATAAAACTTGACAAATAGTTTATTAACAAAGAATTCATATTGGTATGGGCATTAACATTACATCGATCGAGATATTTTTACGACTCTAGATTGATCAATCAACGGACGTTTTCTTCGGTCAGCTGCGGCCGACCGAGAAGCGGTATATCTTAGGCCTCTTCTATCAAGTGCGCGTGGGACAGCTCGCGTCAAGTCAGGAGCGCATTCTCGTCTAGAGTGTCTCATGAGTTCTCAGAACTGGTTTTTTCTTAAAGAGAGTGACTTGTGGGAATCTGGTTTGGCTACTTGCAGTTAGCTACCGGGCAGCCCTCGTATAGCAATTTTCGCTATGATTTCTAGCCCATGCCTGCTTTTGCAATGTCGTTACTTATTTATGCGGGCTACGCTCCCCAATACTCCTACGCCAGTGGTGTGCCACTGAGGATGCCACGTAATAAAGTAAAAACAAATAAATAATCTAGAGATTTTTGCAACTCACTTGAACGCTGGTATGTAACATACCATGTTTATGCAGATTTGAAGGCCGAAATAACGTTTCGTACGGACAAAATTGCATTTGATTATATGTGAGGGCATGCGCGGTATAGGAATAATCTCCAGATTGTTATTAGCGCATTTATAGCTACGTGGCGTTACATTGGTCGTTTTATTTTTACCTGAGATCAAACAGACTGTATGCGATATCAAAAAGGCAGGAAAATAGCAGAATAAACTTGGAGATATTTCTCGGTTTGATGGGCGCCTCGTTGGCGTTGTATGCATCTAGGTGACATCTTGTTTGCGCCTAGTTGGCGTCTTGTTTGCACCTTGGCATCTTTGGTACGCCTAGGTGGCGATTCCGGTGCACCTAGGTAGCGTCTTTGGTACGCCTAGGTTGCGATTTCGGTGCGTCTATGTGGCGACTTTGTTAATTTGAATGTTTGCTACACCTACACTTTACAACGCATGCAGTTGTTCTAACCCAGGCAATAATAATTGGAATTCGTTTAGCCGTTTCGAACGTTTGTTAGGCTAATTACATTTGAGACGCCAATTCGGATTAGATCCACCAGCGATACCCGCGCCAATGTGGTAACCCACTTCTCTTCCTGGCTATTGTCCGTTATGACAACCCTTGGGATAGTTCTCGATTTTTGCGGTTAAGCGTGTTGTGTTGGCGCCACTGTCATTCTTTCTCTCCCTGCCCCATAATTTCCCGCTCAGCTCTTTCTTTCTCTCTCATTGCGATCTGTAACGGACGGATCTACACTAAGGTGGGTCGAAAAAATCCAAATCGCTGTTATCAAAAACCCTAATGCGGAAAAGTCGTGGGTGACCACCACTGAGAATTGTGTGAAATATTTTTCGAATCGGTTAATAGCTTTGACTGACCAGAAGGTCAAAATTTTGAAATTTCTCTAAAAACACGAAATTTTCGAGCATTCGTAGAAAATACCTGAATTGCTTGGATCGAAAGGCCCTAGTGTGGAAAAGAAATTAATAACCATGGACAACAAGTGTATATAGTATAATTCCAATCCTTATATTTATTCGACTCTGATTAATGGATCGAAATTTCAAATATAAACGCTAAATTTATAAAATTGATAATGCTTGTTTTTACTATCACATGGCTAAAATGTGGAATAACTCGTGAACATTGGATTGATAGTGGTAATACTAGATAATAAATTAATATTTAATAGAGCGGAATAATTAATTAATGTTATCGTCTCATGATCGCTCAGTGTTCATGGACTCTGACAGTGCGTTGATATCGATGTTGAAGTTGAATTTTTGTTCAAAGCTTGACCATTTTTCTGGACAATAGGGTTGATCGAATGTAGCCATCCCTATTATCGCGCCCACACACGCGACCCGTCTTCTCGTGACCCTTGTGACATCTCAGTCATTAGTTTCATTAGAATTAGTTTCGAACTAGAATTCGTTTACATATCTCGATTTTTGCCAGAACCTTTATAGGTTATTGATCCAGTCATGGCTAGAAATACGTTCTTTGCTTCCCCCGAAAATCTGCTGTTGGCCATGCTTACAGATGATCGAGTCCGAATTAGGCATCTCGCATTTAGAAGAATAATGAAGGCAAGGGGAGCTGCTAGTGCTAATGATTCTGATATCAATGTCTGCAGCTTTGTTGTGCCTAAGCTATCTCTGTTGAAGCCAAGGACTACATAGATCTGATCTACTGGTTTAACTGGGAAGTTACACCATCTCCAGTCTCAGCAGTTCCTCTGAGCTCACTCTGCTCAAGACTGGAGATGGTGTAACTTCCCAGTTAAACCAGTAGATCAGATCTATGTAGTCCTTGGCTTCAACAGAGATAGCTTAGGCACAACAAAGCTGCAGACATTGATATCAGAATCGTTAGCACTAGCAGCTCCCCTTGCCTTCATTATTCTTCTAAATGCGAGATGCCTAATTCGGACTCGATCATCTGTAAGCATGGCCAACAGCAGATTTTCGGGGGAAGCAAAGAACGTATTTCTAGCCGTGACTGGATCAATAACCTATAAAGGTTCTGGCAAAAATCGGGATATGTAAACGAATTCCCATACGTGCCTTGCACCATCATCGGTAGCGTGTTTAATTTTTATTCTAAAAGAAGGAGGAATGTAAACTTTCATGATGTATTCTATAATATGCTTGAAGTTTTAAGATAGATTTCTAGTAGCGTTATATAATCTCAGTAATCTGCTTGCAGTTGTCAGCCAACGGGAGTGTGAGAACAACCCCAGATTACGTTTGCTGAGGTCAGATGGGCAGATGTCTGATTCAACTGCATGTGTTATTTCCAGCAAATATTTTCGGTTTATAAAATCTAACGCTGTAATCGAAGGTAGATCACAATCCATGGGTTCGTATTGGACTACGGGTAGCTCTTCGCATCTTATAAGTTGTTTCCTTATGGGACCAGCGTATGACTTAAGACCACTTGTTGGGCCATCTACCTGCTCAAATAGGTGTCTGACAGGAAGTTCATTGAAATGGAGGACGCAAATCTCCCATTGCAAAGGCTATTTCCCCTGCCAATTTCTAGCTCCAGACGACGAATTATATCAGATTTGTTCCCGGTATTTACTGCGGTTCCATCACAACAGATTACTTCAAGTTCACTGAAGTCACAAATCCTAGAGGAAACGTATTCATATATGCTGTCTAATATTTCCTGTGCTATGTGAGATTTGGGAGTTGCATGTCCTACATAATGTGACGACGGCTCCCACAGAAGCGATATGTGTTCCCCTGTTATGGTTTTCTCTCCGGTAAAATTTGGCTCCCAATGTCTGGTCCTTACGGCCGTTAAAATATAAACCTCTGAAGGTGGTATCAAACCGAGTCTTCTTCTGAAGCTGCTTTCGACATTTTTTCTTCTCCCTTCGAATTTTGCTTTTGTCCTTTACAAGTGAAGTGTTTGATTCCGATATGAGAATAGTTATAGGATGACTGGATTGCTTGGGAACGCAAAGGGGCGAAGGAAAAGCACTAAAATTAATTAGTTAGTAATTAACTAGTAACTATTATAACAATAATATATTAAATAAATAATAACAAGCGCAAAATGCAGTGCAATAATATGTTATATATTAAGTAATCATTGCACTGCTTTTTGAGTTTTTTATGTAAAATTTCGAAATATCAAGGCTTTGGTCAGAGCCGAATCCATTCATGGATTGGAATTATACTACATAGACTTGCTGTTTCTGATTGTTAGTATCTTTTCCGCACTAGTGCTTTTTGATCCGAGAAATTCAGGTATTTTCTACGAATATTCGAACATTTCATGTTTTTAGTGAAATTTCAAAATTTTGACCCTCTGGCCAGAGATATCAACCGATTCGAAAAATATTTCACACAATTCTTAGTGGTGGTCACTTACAACTTTTCCGCACTAGGGGTTTTCGATAACAGTAATTTGTTTTTTTCGACCCACCCTAATCTACACGATTGTCTCCGACAACCCCTTTTGTTCGATTCAACATGTCTGATCGGCTGAACCTTTTTTTTTTTGTATGGTTTGGAAATGCGAGGAAGGAAGTCTGTGATTGACTGATGTGTAAATCAAGGCTTGATTGCGAATAAATATACCTGTCCAAAGTGCAATGAGAAAATGAGATTGGTTGAAACCTCTTGTTTGAATGATCAGTTTTTTTCATGAATGATCAGTTTTTTCTTGGAGGTGCAAGAAAAGAGGTGAAAATGCGCTTGATGTTGCAAGGTCGGTGCGAAAGGATTCCTGGTTTGAAGAAAGGTTATCTGTGTGTGATATTTTATGTTTTACGTATTTATGGGTGTTAAAGTGTACGTCCGATATGATTTGAGTGGAGTTGGATGTGAGAAGTTCTAGCACTGTGGTTGATTGGAGAATGTTTTGCAGAGAGGTTTGTATGGATACATGTGTGTTGCAAAAGGACATGATTGGCGGAAAGGCGGAACTGTGGAAATTGACGAGAGTATATTTTGGGAAGCGAAAGTTTAATAGAGGAAGGCGTGTGAGAGGCGAGTGGGTGTTCGGAAGTATTGAAAGGAGGTCAAACAAATGTTTTTTCGTGGTAGCGAAGGAGAGGTCAACGAAAGTTTTGCTAAAAGCAATTTCTGAGAATACTTTGCCTGGCTCCATTGTGATGTCCGACTGTTGCAAAGGCATAATCGCGTCGCTGACGAAGGATTCCTGCATTATACTATCAACCACAGCCTCGCGTTCAAGGATCCAGAGATCGGGCAGCATACGAATACAATTGAAGGAACGTGGGGCAAAATAAAGCAAGATTTCCGTCGACAGCATTTCTGAAACATCGGTGATGAGCATCATTTCGATTCCTACTTTGCCGAGAACATGTGGAGGCGACGCCACAAGAAAGAACCCCATAAAATGTATCCTGACTTCTTGGAGACTATCATATATCCACCACAAATAGCCGACAAAACTAATTAGGTGAGTTTGGTTTATTATTATTCTTCCTCCACTACTTCTCGTCCATTAATTATTCCTTCTCTTCTCCTCCCTACTTTATCCTCCCTACTTTATCCTCCCTTCCTCCTCTACATCTCCTCCCTTGTTTATTTCTCCTCTTCCCGTTGATTGATCAACTTGAACCGTTCAGCGAGGTGGCTGTCTAGAAGGTTCTGATAACTTTTTTTGCATCTTTTTTTCGGATGGGTCACCACTTCAGCTACTTGGTTTTTGGTCACCGTAAATATTTGTTGCCACTGGGGTGACGAGGTTACTATCGCTGACTTTGTGTAGAGTCGCTACGTCCATGAACTCCATACACGAATGCAGAAACGGCACACTTATTATAAAACTTAACAAGATTTTATTGGCTGGTTTAAAACATGAAAGTTATGCAGACGTTGTTCACAAGATCGATCATTACTGTACGCGGTACTGGGTGCATCAATCGATGGACGTTTGCAGGGCTTGATCACCGCAAAGGCGTCCATAGCCAGGGCTTTGGACGCCTTTGCGGTGATCAGGCCCTGGACATTTGCCTAGACCGGCAGCCGCCGGCCGAGAAGCGGTATACATTAGGCCTGGTCTGTCGAGCGCGGGTGAGGCAGCTAGCGTCAGGCCCGGAGTGCGTTCTCGTCTAGAATGTAGAATTCCAAGTGAGGCGCGAGTTCTAAGAACTGGTTTTCTCTTAAGGAGAGTGACTTGTGGGAACTGGTTTGGCTACTTGCAGTTAGCTAGCTAGCGATGCGCGTTTAGTTATATTTGCTATCATTTCTAGCTCATGCCTGCTTTGCAATGTCGTTATTTATTTATGTGGGCTACACGCCCCAGAACTACTATTATGTTGTTACGATAATCAAAACTATTGGAATTCAGAAATTAAAAACGCTCTCTTTATTCTACATTCATCAGTACCAATGTCTACTTGAATACCCTAAACCAATGATTTTCGCATTTTTTTCTGCAGAACCATATTCTTACCACACACTTAGCCACGGAATCCTTTTATTACCATAAAACCGTATGTACGGTTTCATCTTGCTTGGCGCAGAATGACCATTGTTGTCCTTGCGCCATAAAAATACAACCAACCTTTTCTTACCATAAGAACCCTATCTACGGTCTCCCCTTGCTTGGCGTAGCATGACCATTGTCCGTGCGCCATAAAAATACAACTAACCAACCAACCTTTTCTTACCACATTCTTTGCCATGGAACCCTTTTCCTACCACATGCCTAACCGCGGAATCCCTTTCCTGACCACATGCCTAGCTACGGAATCTTTTTCTTACCTCATGCTTAACCACGGAACCCTATCCTTACTACATGCGTAGTCACAGCGCCCTTGTATAAATAATATTTAAGGAGAATTTAAATAACTGTTATTTATCACTCTGTTCAGATATAAACATAAAAATTATCAACCAAATACCAAAAAAGGCGCAGTATAGCCCAGATGCTCTTGCGCCATAAAACATCCAAACAAACAAACCAAAAAAGGTAAGTAAAACCTTTCTATTGTTCGCAGATATTGGTTACCGTTGGTTAATAATTTAGCTCTAAAGGGTTGTCATGGGGAAAAATTGCGGAATTTAAGGATATTCTAGAACTTTGGAGATATTTTGCAAACTGCTTATGGAACCTTTGATGGTCGCGCTATCCAAGGGTTCCACGGGAAACACTTACAAAAACACTGCCCTTGTGCTTGCTGTTCGATATGTGGAAACATTGTAGCTTTCAGTTATGTTTTAGGAAGACGGAGTTCTTAGATTGGTGAAGCTGGCCCCGAATCCGTAGTCTCCACATCCATTCCCCCTCCCCACTTTGTTCCCCAACACGCCTCAGCGGTTGATTGCGCTGTCCGAGCGTCCAGTCTGGGATTACAGTGCCGCCTTCGGCGGCCACCTTTTCTAGTCCCCCCCCCCAGATAAAATACTGATGTATGAAGTGCAGTCCTTGTTGATTAAATGCGGTTTTCATGTACTAAATGTGCTAAATACAAGCATATAATCCACGTGAATAGTCAGGAATATAGGGGGAGGGGGAAATCGAGAAACGTTACAATTCTGGACTTCCATTACTTTTAAATACTTTCTATATCTAGCCCCTATGAAAATCAGCTTCGTTAGCTCCATTATTGCTTATCACTTATTACTCCAGGCTATTTAGCCAGTAGAATTAAGAGCCATATATTCAGTGTCCCCACAACTGGGACACTGAAGTGAAAAGGGTTAATATTGTCTAGTTTACATTTAAGAGTATTCTAATTCCAATAATTTGTGTATTTTATAATTAACTTATTTTGTAACTTATGTATTTTATAATTTACATGATGGTACCATTCAGGGTAATTTCTCCCTGCGATGTTACATGAAATCTTTTAATCTCATTTCGTTTCCAAATCCCTTTGTTTCGGCTTTTCCATTATTATAATGCGCAAATATATATGCACAGCTAATCTTGTTTTGGCGACCGGAGTTAATCTCTTATTTCATTTCGTGTTCTTTTCAACCTTACCTGAGTCATCAAATGTATTTCTTTAGCATGCATGTAGTTCCAAGCAAAGAGGTCGTTTGTAGTTGGTTGATTACTTTTTCGTCAATTCCAACTATTCTAAGATGTTCAAGGTATGTATCACACACACTAATTCTCTTCTTTGCACATTAATTCTCTTCTTACAATGCGAATGTCTCTTTTTTTTTTTTGCCATGATCGTCCTATTTCTACTGCCTGTAAGTTCTTATTTTCGGTGAACCGATGAATTTCTTTATCTTCAGATATTACCACATCATTTATCCAAACTTACCTCTTTTTCCCACTATTGTCTTACCAACTGTGTTGTGAATTAGTAGTTTATCGTTTTGAACCAAAAAGTCTCGTGACATTTTGATGGTCGTTTACAATAGCTTGCTTCATCTTTATGGTCTCATCAGTCTTCATTAACTCCTTCGCCACCAGGCACGCTACGTATAGTGTGATGTTGTTTTGTCGTTCACTATCAGGCACTCCACGTATGGTGTTATGTTTTACCGTTCACTACAAGACGCACTCATATGTGTGCCTGGTAATGAACGGCAAAACAGCACACCTTAAGTGGCGTGCCTGGTAGTGAACTGCAAAACATCACACCATATGTGGCGTGCCAGGTAGTGAACGGCAAAACATCACATCATACGTGGCCTGCCTGGTAGTGAACGACAAAACGTCATCACATCATACGTGGTGTGCCTGGTAGTGAATGGGATTAACTAGTGAATGACACTTTTTTCACGTGATTCCATTGAAGCCTAAAGCTCCTTTACTATGACTTTCCAAGCAACGTTTGCATGAACTTATTGTTATTACTATTAGAGATTTGCAAATTCGGTGTCAGCCTGGTAATGGCTGAATTCTTTACTAATTATAGAACCTTCTAAGGACATAAAATAATGTCCAACTAAGGTATAGTGAAACATCAAAAAACCAGAGAATTATCTTCACTATAATTGTTATTCATTATAACCTTTACGCGATGAAATTATTTGTCAGAAATCATATTTTTTATAAGAGTTAACGATTAATGTGCATAATTTTTAAACCAATAAGCTTAATTTGACACTATTTTTAACTCTCTCAAAAAGGTTAATACTTAGTGAATAAAATTGTAAAAATTTAATTATATTTGGTAATTTAACGTACATAATGTTCAAAATACACGATATAACGTGAATAAAACTTATAGTTATACACATTATCCAGTATTTATATACGTTATATAAATACTGGATATTTATACGTTATCCAGTCACCTTTATCCAGTTGTGTAGTTAGTAGTAATACACGTTTATGTTGGCAATACAGGTATGTATTGCCAACTGGATTTATATACACGTTACTAATAATTAAATACTGGATTAATACTTCAAATAATTAAATACTGCATTTATATACAGTAGTGGACAAAATTGTGGAAACCCTTTGAAAAAAGATTATTTTAGAGGTTTGATGGCTAATAACACCACTTTTTTTTGTACCAATACTATAAAATTATATATCATTGGAAAGGTAATTTAATCAAGATTGTAATGCAATAACATTTATGAATCGTATTTTAATAGAACAGCATTCATAAAGAAGAAAGGTGATATACATAGAAAAAATGAGATATACAAAAATGTTCACCATACCAGTTAATACTTAGTTGGGTAACCTTTAGCCTTAATTACGGCCTTACAACGCTTTCCCATGGAGTGAACCAAGTTCTTTAGTTCTGCAGCTGTTATAATATGAAACCAAGATTGAATTATTGCTTCTGTTAATTGTGTTTTATTGCTGGGTTGCTTCCGACTAACAAGCTTCTTTAGCCGGCTCCATAGATTTTCGATGGGGTTAAGGTCTGGGCTATTTCCAGGCCATTCCAGCAGTTGAATATGATGATCTTGAAACCATTTTTTGCACACACGAGCAACATGACATGGAGCTGAATCCTGTTGAAATATAAATGCTTCATTATCTTGGAAAAGATCACATGCAGAAGGCTGCAGCTTGGGCTCAAGTATTTCATTTATGTATCTTTGGGCATTTATATTCCCATTGATCACGCAAATTCTGCCCACACCTCTTGATGTTATACAACCCCAAATCATAACACTAACTGGGTGTTTCACGGTAGGTGTAATGCACTCAGGATGGAAATCTTCTCCAATTCTTCTCCATACGTATTTTACGCCATCACTACCAAACAGTGAGATTTTGGTCTCATCACTCCAAATTACACTGTCCCATTGTTCCGTTGTCCAGTTAACATGGGTTTTAGCCCAGTTTAATCTTTTCAACCTCTGTTTGACAGACAAAAATGGCTTTTTTCGTGGAATTCTTGCATTTAGACCACATTCATGCAGTCTGCGCCGAACAGTCCTTGCACTTAACTTCACATTGCATTGCGCCATTTCACCTTGTATACACAGAGATGATTTTTTCCTGTCACCTAGGCACTGTCTTTTAATTCTTCTATCATCACTTGCTGTTGTGCACCTTTTTCTGCCTTTACCAGTCTGGTTTTGTAATGACTGAGTCTCCTTATACTTCTTCAAAAATTTAGAAATGCCACCTTTAGTTAAGTTTCCCCCAATATTTCTTCTAATTTCTTCATAACTGTAGCCTTGTTCACTTAATATTACTATTTTACATCGCTTCCTAGGTGACCAGTCAACTCTTTGCGCCATTTCTTTAATTTTATTACGTTTTACAAGCACACTAAATCAAAGAGCACAAAAAAAAAACAACCAACTTGATAGCAATTACAGAACACACTGATAAATGTCCTGTAACCTGTTGGCTCATTGCCAAAACAAGAGAAAACATGATTGGCTCATTGCCAAAACAAGATGACACCTGATTGGCTCTGTAAACACTCATGCTCATTGGCCACATTCAAATGAAGGAAAGCTACTTCATATAAATGTAAGCAAGCTGTGCTTCTTTTTTCTGGTTATTTGGCTATAACTTTTGATAGAATACAGATAATTGAACAAATGTTATTGCATTACAATCTTTATTAAATTACCTTTCTAATGATATATAATTTTATAGTATTGGTACAAAAAAAAGTGGTGTTATTAGCCATCAAACCTCTAAAATAAACTTTTTTCAAAAGGTTTCCACAATTTTGTCCACTACTGTACGTTATCCAGTCACCTTTATCCAGTTGTGTAGTTAGTAGTAATACACGTTTATGTTGGCAATACAGGTATGTATTGCCAACTGGATTTATATACACGTTACTAATAATTGGATTAATACTGAATTATTAAATACTGGATTTATATACGTTATCGAGAGTCACCTTTATCAATTGTAGCCAGATTGAAGTAGTAATACACGTTGTTATGATGGCAATACGGGTATGTATTGCCAACTGGATATATACACGTTACTAATAATTAAATGCTGGATTAATACTGAATAATTAAATACTGGATTAATACTGAATAATTAAATACTGGATTAATACTGAATAATTAAATACTGGATTAATACTGAATAATTAAATACTGGATTAATACTGAATAATTAAATGCTGGATTAATGCTGAATAATTAAATACTGGATTAATACTGAATAATTAAATACTGGATTAATACTGAATAATTAAATACTGGTTATACGTTATCCAGTCACCTTTATCCAATTGTGTAGTTAGTAGTAATACACGTTTATGATGGCAATGCAGGTATGTAATTAGTCATATGCGTTTTCTATGCGAGAACATTATGAATGTGACTAAAATCTGAGGTTTGCTTTG
>QLNU02014176.1:143994438-144012848 GCA_006491805.2 Dysdera silvatica
TATACCACAATAGTATATTATACAACCATATACCACATTAGCACATTTTCGTGCGAAATTACTCTCATTAAGAGATTTTCTGGGAGCTGGTTAAATATATTGTTAACCCAAAATGAATTACCAAAGCCCACTCCTATACAACAGAAACCAATGATTGGTATTGTAAATCTTGATGTAACTTAGTTTTTCCACCTTATCTTTTAAACTTGCAAGTTCGCCTTGCACCCTTCTCCTCGCTCTTCACCTAGAAAGTGAAACAAAGGGGATCAAAATCCCAAATATCCACAATTTCTTGGAATGAGCCCAAATAGCACCTGAAAAAAAAAGTTGGATAAGATTATTCCCAGCTTCCGTTATCTCTTTGGAATATTTTTTTCTCCTATTGATTATTGGCGAGACCATACAATCCAATCCTATCTTTCCCTATGATTGATGCCCAACGTATTTGACGAAAAAGAAGCGCAAGACCAAAAATATCGATAAATTTTTCGAGTTTCATCCTTTTTTCATCCCGTTAGTCTTTTTCCTTTCATAGCGCTTTCTAAACCCTCTTTTTTTTTCAAAAAAAGGAAGGGGTTTCTATCCGGTCCGAGTGAAAAGATGCTGCAGAAAATTGGAACGGATGACTTAGCCGTAACTATTCAGGCTGACCCACTTTGATATCTACAAATTTGACGTGTAATAGGATATGTGAGACTTAGAAAAGGTCGCAAGACGTAGAGGTTGAAGTTTTCTTTTCGATTCTGAAAATTTAAATTCTATTTTGGAGAGATGGAATTTTTATCCCCAAGGAAAATATGCTACTCGGTTATAATGGACATCAAGGGGGTCGGAGAACTTTCTCTGCTAAAACCTTCATTCGATATAGACTTCAATAGTTAATACGCATCATTTGTAAACCAGTGTACTTAATAGACAACTAATATTGTCAGTTTTAAGAGACTGATATACTTGGAGCAGCACTTGTACTGCATTGTGTTGTCATATCCGTGGTATTTCATATATATGTTTTACATTAAACCAGAATAATAGAAAGCAATGATTCATTTATGGTTTTGAATTCGTTATATCTGTGTTCCTTATTACAGAAGCACACTGTGTGCTAGGTGTGCGGAGCACACCCAACGATGGAATATGCAACTGATATGAATACCACAGATATTATTTTTAAAATCTAGTAATAGAAATATCACTGGTATTATCTTTAAAATCTAATAATAGAAATATCACTAATGTTTTCCTTAAAATATAATAATAGAAATATCACTAATGTTTTCCTTAAAATATAATAATAGAAATATCACTAATGTTTTCCTTAAAATATAATAATAGAAATATCACTAATATTATTATATTTGAAATGTATAATAATAGAAATATCACTGATATTTCGCTTTTGCATTTATTCCTATTAATCCATTGAAGACCATCGCACTACCTTTCACTGGACAAAACTGGACTACAATAAGTTTTTACATGTATTAGTGACTAATTAAGAGAAAAAAAAGTTAAGTTGATGAAAAAAATATTTACTTGTCATGAAATACAAAATATTGCGAAATCGCAACGTTAGTATAATGCGGTTACTTTTAGAATATATGAAAATCTTCAAAGCTTTTATATATTATGCAGAGGCATATTACACTTTCTACAAAAAATTATTGTCTGACTGCTACAGTGCTTGCATTTTTTTCTCCAACATGTCTGATTTTTTCAATAATATGATTTGCATGATCTTTTTCATTCTCGTTCGAAGCTAAATTTTGAAATACAGAAGGCCGACCTACACAATGGGTAAATAAAGATGAAGGCTGCACATCTTGACGATCTTTTGCTTTTAGTAACGATAAAGCAACAATTAATTCAAAAACTAAAAAAGAAATTATTGGATCTACAGCCATGTTATAGAGTTCCCATGAATTTGCTTTAGCGACGCCAATGAAATTTGAGAAAATTGACCACCATTTCTTTCCCTTTATTTTCAGTCCAAACATAGCTACAAAATTATCAAGTAAGTCCACGTCTCCCATATGTTCGTTGTAATTTTCAATGAGTTTACGCTGCTTTATAAATATAGATTTTTTTCTTGGGTATCTCTTGGCTATTGTTTGTGGTTTGATTGCATCCCAGTTAGTAGCCATCGTGATGAGAGAATTATCATTCCAATGAACTACTACAATGTTGTGTTTTTTATCAAAGACAGATTCAAGTGCTTCGCGTTCTTCCTTTTTCCATGTCATTTACTGCAATTTTGGGGCATTTTTCTAATCTGTTGCCGCGAATTGTCTCTGGAGCATAGAACCCTGCCCTATTCAATTCTGTGAATAAAAAATGAGATGTTAAAAAGTTATCAAAATATAGAGTGATTTGGTGGAATTTCCACCATTCTTAAAAGGAGTGTTACAACACCTCTGCCAAGATTTGCCTATTTGTCTGAAAATTTGCCTATATAAATATAAAAATTATGCAAGAAATGTCTGCTTTCTTTTTTTTTATATGAGTTGGAGGTTTTATTAGGTTTTCCAGATGAAAAAGTTTGAACCTTACCTGATATGCCTTTAGGTATTGGCAATTTATCTCGTAATATATCGTGAGCAATGCATTCTTCATCTGTCAAAACGCCGGGGTCTGGTGGGATTATAACTAAATCAGTTTTTTCTTCACAATTTTCATCCGATGAAAAATCATCATCTAATTTTTGGAGGTAGACCACGGCTTCACTCAGCGTTAGAAATCTTTGTTTTCGAAATTTAGATTTATTTGAAAAGGAAATCCAATTACAAATAAAATCCCAGTTTATGTCTATTCATACACTGTTACGTAGTGACGTTGCGTTGTCGCAACATTTCAAGTAACTCTTATTTACAATAATAAAAACAAAAGAATGTCCTTACGGACGCCATTTTGTAAATTTATGTTTGTAGAAAATAAGAATCGCTTAATAACTTTACAGGACATATACTTCTACTTGTGGGAGCAACTTAAAATTAGCAAGTAAAATTTTGTAAAAAAAGCTCATCCGGTTATTGATTTCTCTAAAAATGTACACTGTGAAACAAAAATATATTTTTTCCAAAAATACTGAAGCTTTTTCTACAACATGGGGAAAAAATGTTTTAAAACACAACTTAGAAAATGATTACAAATAAATTTGACACCCACGTATTAGTAGCTCAAACTAGAGCTATTTTTGTTTGGGAGAAAAAGAGACGCCGTCCTCATCCCAGATTCGAACCAGGGTCCCCGCGTTGAGCCCGCGGTGTCTTGACCTACTAGACGAATGAGAACAAGAACAAACGCTTTTTTCTCCGTATATTAAGTTGTAAGATATTATTACCCTTCACAGGGATAACACAATTGCCAAATAATGGTCAACACACAAAGCCACCGGGGCGAGATTTTTGTGAGTTTTTCATAGGGGACTTTTTTTATTACAAATAAATTTGACACCCACGTATTAGTAGCTCAAACTAGAGCTATTTTTGTTTAGGAGAAAAAGAGACACCGTCCTCATCTTGGATTCGAACCAGGGTCCCCGGGTTGAAGGGAAAAAACTCACAAAAAACTCGCCCCGGTGGCTTTGTGTGTTGTCCTATTATTCCTGTGAAAGGTAATAATATTTTGATTAGAAAGTGATTTACAAATATTTAAATTAATGTTGCGAAAACGCAACGTCAGTTTCTAGTGGGTTAAAAAGACTCAAACTGTTTGCAGGTTTCTTCTGACCCCTAAACTTAAACACAATATACTAATGCTCAACAAAACGGAAACGTTTCGGCGCATAGATCATGCATTTATTGGTGTTATAGCTCGGGTGTTAAAATTACGGGCGCACACCTTCCCCCACGCTTTCAAAGACGTTAAAAATTTAACCTACAGATGGCGCTGTGGTTAAATTCCTAATATCGCATTGTTCCAAACCGGTCGATATGGCTAATAAGGGCGTGCTATGAAAAATCAGCACTACTCGATTTTTTTTTTTTCCCCCTGCGTGAATTGAGGTGTTTGTGGTACAATGTTTATGTGAACGATATTGGCAATTTTTTTTAAATATATTTACAATTTTCTATTAGTTAATTTGAACTTTTTCATTCTTATTTCAACTGCGAAAAATGTCGATTATATACTAATTACTGAATGTTTTATTTCACGTCAGAGCTTTCGCAAATTATATAAGTATAGTCGAAGGAAGTAACACTCATCCCTGATTACCTTTCCAGAATTTATGTGCTATATATAGCTATATTCAAGGATAGTATTAAAATACAAATGATCCGTATCTCGTTCCCGTCAGTGGCGGATTTACCCAAAAACTAAGTGGGCTGAAGCCTACGGGGACAAATTTTCAACGAAAAGCTTTTTACCAAAAAGTTTGCAAAGGCGAGAGTTTGTTTGGGGACCAACTGAATTACTACTTTCTATTTATTTTCAGAGGCACAACTAGGCATTGGCAAAGGGAGAACTGCCATAGGCCCCGCTTTTGGAGAGGTTCAAAAGGCACTAAATTTACGAATACTTGCGAAAACACGAATTTGAAATAAATGCCACGGGTGACAAATTAAAATTGGACAATAGCGCCAAAATCTCTACCTCTAGTTATGTTTAGTAAGATTAGGCGGCAAAATCGTAAGTCCGCCTCTGACCCCCTGCTGTACTTACCAGTGATATTTCAATTTTACCGCGAAACGTAAACTCTTTGTACTACTGACATAAAGGGCATTCACGCACGGTCCGTCTCTCTCTCTCTCTCTCTTTCTTTCTTTCTCTCTCTCCCTCTCTCTCTCTCTTTCTTTCTTTCTTTCTTTCTTTCTTTCTTTGAGATACTGCAAGTCCTAGTGCAGTGCTTCTGAAAGTGCATTCCTTATACCCTTGACGTTCAACAGGTAATTTGTAATCCATCTTCAAAATTTGCAAGAAAATCTGTAAATTCCGTAATCCTCACCCGTGACAACGTTTTTAGTTAGCTAACCTTAACAAATAGCATACAATAATAAAAAAGTACTATTTACCTTTCTATACTGACTTATTTCTATGTTAATGTCTGAATAGGGATGGATCATAACCCTTCAGATATATTCCTTAAATGATATTTGTAGAAGACTTTCCTGGTTGTAAAAGCCTTCTGTAGGATACATAGCCTGAAAACAACTGTCTTCCTATAGCTAATATCAGATGTCTTTGATCTAAAAATAAATGTCACTAATTACAATTCTTTAGTGCATTTTATAATGCTACTGATTTCATCCACAAGGAGCTATATCAGTATCACCATGAGCCTACGCAGAAAGTTTATAAGGGAGGTTAAAGACTTATAATGGGGAATTACAGATATACAACTCCATATATTTATATGTATATAAGTAAAATTGCATCGCAAAGAGGATTGAAACCCCCCATCAACCTCCCCTGTGTGCGCCAGTCAATCTCATATTGAAGGTTCACTTTTCAATGAGCCCCAAGTTGCCATTTTGTGAACATTGAATAATGGCATAGCTCTGTCTTAACTCCTGAAACAAGTCACTTCAAAAAGAGTAAGAAAGCTAAGAAAGAAAAAAAAAGTAGACAGAGACAATTCCTCTCAATCCACGTTAATGATTGATGATCTCCCATTGGTCACTTCCTTCGACCGAATGGGATCTCGCCACGAAAATGATAAAGATTGGATGGTCTTTTTTACAAAATTCCTTTTCAATTCGAATTTCTCATTTTTTTTTACTATTAGAGGATTTTTCTGCATTTTTTTTTTCAAGTAAAACATATCTGCCAGTAAAAAATATGTCCGAACAGGAAGCTTCAAATTATATTTTGTAAGAATTTGTTCTTGAAGGGAAATAAAATTCGCCTTTATTTTACAAGATATCTTTAAAAGAAAATGAAAAAAGTATTTTTTAGCATCGCATTTTTTTCAACCATGTGCACAGCATCATCTTGTCAAATAACAATACGCTTTTTTACCAAAATTTTATTGCTGAAACCTAAAATCCAGTTCGAAAAATCATTTTAATGCGAATATCGCCCTCGTAAAATTTTTACACCACATCTTTATTTTTTTATAAAATTCGTTTAAATATACTCGAAAAGTTTTTCGATAGTTTCGACATCCAACATTTTTCTTCCGATTTATAACTAGAATCTTCGTTTTCGGTTGATGAAACGGAAACGGCTATTCATATGAACATGCCTAGTGCTACGCACGCAAGGTAAAATCGGACCAGTGTGAACAACACGTTGTTAATTCTCGGATGGCGATGATTACCTGTCAAACTGCCCGTCTATTTGCTGAATAATTAACAGTTATTCGCTCCACACACACACAAACATACGTTACATATACAGACATATACATTCTGACAGTAATTTGTATTGGAACCTCCATGTCATTGATATCTTCAATAAATCTCTAAAAATAATTAATGTGTTATCAACAAGTATAATAAAAAAATTTTTTTTTAAAGTCAATTCCTTCAATGCGCTGCTCAAATAAAAGGGAAGAAAGGGAAAAATTGCGAAAAGCAATTTTGGCGACATTTGGCTGTAATTGGCGGCAAGCATTAATCGCCAAATACACCAAAGGAAAGCAAAAAAAAAATCATTTAAATTTAATTAATGAATTAATATTTGAAAAAACTGTATTAACATCAAGTGTCATCCACTACAAGTTTAAAAAAATTTATTTGAACTTGATTGGATGGATAGAAAGTATTTTATTAACGATTGAAAATTTGAACAAGATATATATAGGGAGAGTGTGAGCTAATAGAAGGAATTGAAAATGGCTAAGGTCTCCTGGGGAATAGGATCACCAGCATTAAAAATTATCTATGAAGGTGCTATTGTTCCCTTGATGACCTATGTCGCACCTGCTTGGATCCCAGACTTAAATAAATTATACAACCAAAGGAAATTCAAGCCAGTTCAGAGAAGCATCGCCATTTTCGGGTAATCAGAGGTTTCCGCAGTGTCCTACGACGCTACCTGCCTGTCGGCGGGAATTACTCCGATCTGTGTAAAAGTTAAAGGAACATCAGAAACTTGTCGCTAAATGAAAGAAGCTAGAAAAACACAGAGTCAGGACTTACCAATTCCCTTCAACAACTGGATGCATCCTGGTGAAATGATTGACATATTTGATACGAGTGATTTCAATTATGAATTCCACGTTTTTACTGATGGAAGTAAAATGAATAATTGCGTTGGACGTGCTTACATAACAGCGCGTAAAGAAATGTGACCATCAAGCAGATTTTAATCGTGTACAGGATGATGTAATGGAGGTTGCTCAATGCGACCTCTATCGTTCACTCGTAACAGTCCATGGCCCTGTCAGATGTTACGGACAGCCCTTCGGTACCAGAACTGTTATTACAGACGTGTGTTTTGCCCCGACTAAAGAACCGATAGTGCGTTACATCAACCATTTTCGTACAGGATGGTAGCACCCACAAGTGGCACTGTCCTTCGAAGCTTTTTTTGTTCTAGTATTTCACCGATGGGTGTGTTACCAGTCGTTTGTTTACTAATCCCTGGCACACATTCGCCATATCTCACTCTGGGCGACTTGTGCTTGTGGGGTCATTTAAAGAAGTTTGTTCATCGTAGAAATGTTGCTATGTTAGCTGAATTTAAGGATTCCATCACGCTGCATGTTCGATGCATCACAGAGGATCAGTTGCGATGCGTTGGTGAAGAGACTGGACATCGGCTTGAATTGTTACACATGAATGATGTAAGAATACTGGACATCGGCTTGAATTGTTACATATGAATGATGGTGGACATATTAAGAAACATCCATTACATCATCGTGTACACCATTAATGGCTGCTTTATATTTCTTTACTCACTGTCTGCGTATGTAGAACCCTTTTTTGTTTCTTTTATCGTACATCTGCAGCCCCGGAGTACTGCTATTGCTCGTACAACATTTATTTGGGGAAATGTTTCAATACAATAAATTCTACTAAATGTTGTGAATGTCATTTGTGTTGCTTGTTGGTTAATTCATGGGTTGATTTTGTGGTTTTGAGCTAAAAAGCGCCCCTAGCTTACGTTTTTGAACTGAAATTTGTTTTGTAGATTCCTTTTCTACATCCTTTGGATTGTCTATTACCAATTTTGGTGCAAATCTACTAAACGGTTCAAGCTTCAAGGTGCTCTAAATAGGCAAAGTTTAATTATAACCACTATGTATACGCCTCAGGCGCGGAAAAAGGTTTTGTCCGCATTAACGGGCGGTCTGTCTTAAGCAAAGCCGCATTAATAAGATTTTACTGTAATTTATTTTATTGATTCGTATTCCATATTTTCATAGAAAAATAAAAATTCAGTAGCTAGATTCTTACAAAAAAAATAAATAATTACAAGAAATAGTTTATTTCCATCGGCAGAGATTGCCTTGATATCTAGCGAACCCTGTAATTCCCGCCCCAATGCCTCCCACGTAGCACTCGCTAGTAGTTTTCGTTTTTCTAGGAGAGTGTGGGGGGGTAACAATGCCAAGCCCCCCCCCCCATAATTATGCATTACGTTTAATCCATTAGAAAAAAAATAATATTGTCTTTTACAATTCCTTCGAAACGGGATCAAATCATTTATTCACCTTCGTTTCTTAATCTCAAATACTAAAACAATTTTCGAGAAGTGTTATTTGCATAATTTTTGTTTTGGAAATTCTCAGTTTGAAATACGCGATTTTGTAAAGTAATTGATCCCTCTGAGGATTCGTTATTTTGTCTTTTACGATGTTGACAACTTCTTGTTATCATTGATTATTTTCCGAGTATTCTTTTTGATTTGCATTGCATTTTTTCACATTATTCTTGTTTATCATTTGGGCTCTGGTAATTTCATTACCTTATTTTTGATTACTTTTCTCAATCACATTTTGAGAATTCTAAAATTTTGAACACTTTTACGAATTTAATTCTGGTTGCCTGGTTTCTTTCGTTTATTATTGTTTATATTTACAGAGGAGAAAATCATCTGCATACAATAGGACTCCTTTAACCATACACGCAGGGTCATAGATCCTAGATTGTTATGCCGAGAATTGAACTATTCGTAAAAAAAACAATGAGAGGATTAAACTACCATGATCAAAATTTACAAATTTAATTAAATTTAAAATAATACGATCATTTTATTTTATTTATTTTTTTTTTTTAAAAGGAAAACCTACAATAGCAAAATACCTTGTGGAACGGTTTTTGAAACTGGGCTTAAAATTGAAAAAATAAATTAAACAAAAAAATTGCACAACACCAAATTTCGAAAACACACACACACACACACATACACACAGGTTTGAACCAACGAAAGCCTGGCCTTGGCGCAGTATAGCCCAGATGCTCTTGCGCCATAAAAAAGCCAAACAAACAAACAAACCAACGAAAGCTAAGTGGTGCGTGCACTTAAACAGCTTCTTCAAAATACCATGTATTTTTTTAAAATACTGTATGTAAAGTATTTTCGGCTAAATTTTCATAGTACTTATTCTGTGCTTTGAAATTATTTATTCGTATTTCTAAGTTTATAAATTATGTGCAGTATTTATTTTAATAAACGCGCATTTTATTATTTAAGCGTGCTATTATTTTATTAACAAAGACAATGCAGAAGCATGTAAGATAATTTAAAACATGCAACATTTAAAGCTTTTGATTAAACATTTCAAACACGTGA
This sequence comes from Dysdera silvatica, assembly GCA_006491805.2. Classification (NCBI taxonomy): domain Eukaryota; kingdom Metazoa; phylum Arthropoda; class Arachnida; order Araneae; family Dysderidae; genus Dysdera; species Dysdera silvatica. The sequence continues at coordinate 144,004,120 of QLNU02014176.1, forward strand.
GTTTTCCCCTTGGCTCTTCCATAACTAAACCAGTTATGGACATAAACATAAAATTGCTTAACGGGCAAGGATGTCTTTTGATCAACAACTCCTTGCAAATAAAATTATGAGAAAGTATAAAACAGAAAACTGTCATGTTACTCACTTCCCATCTAATGCGTGGAATTCCCATATGGGTGCGTTGTGAGGCTTTTTATGGAAATACAGGTGTGGTGTTTCGGATATTTCTTTGTGCACTTATCAGGTTAAAATTTCATAAGAAGCAACAGTTTGATTTAAGATGTACCGTATACTGTTTGTACAACCTTATATGTACACGTGTATAATTTGTACAATTATAGATATGCTGTTAAGCGGGCTTATATAACATTACAAGATGTAGAAACTTTCGAGGCTTAATATTTCAAGCAATTTATGCAGTTATGCACTCATACTTGATCAACTATATGCGCACAAGATATTAAAATATAATTATAAAATAAATTAAAATTTAGGGGTATAATGCATGCACTCATACATGCAGACATACAGACAGGAATGAATGAATGAATAAATGAATGAATGAATGAATGAATGAATGAATGAATGAATAGAGAGAAGGTTAGTAGACACTACAGAGCTCAGATGATAGAGCATTTCACATGCAGTTGCATAGTCCCGGGTTCGTACCATAGTAGTCTCGTACTCTTTTGTCTGATGTTTAGGGAGGTTTCAAGTGTTACGTAAGCCTCTTGGAGTAGACGGGGGGGTTCCCGTTGGTCTTATTTTCTTATGTTAACCAATGTTATTTTGTGATTACTAAGAGGGGGATTTGAAATGGCCAAAATATTGCTTACGTAATACTTGAACTTTCTCTTGCATCTGAATTTCGAAACTATACATATCTATACCTTTACGAATTCTAAAAGTTTTCTGTCATGGAACCATAATCGACTTGATAGGATTTTGGAAAATGATTAATTATTCATATTCAATTAATAATTAATGTTTTTCTTATATTGCAACGCTCGGAATGAATTTTCAATTAATTTACCGACAATAACTATATGTGTACGCTTGTTGTGAGGTACTTTTAGAGCAGTGAACATTTGCAATGATTAATGAATCCGCTATTACGAAATTGCTAAGCATTTGAAGGTAGATCGAAGAACGCATTATTACCCAATTACAAATTCCACCACATTATTACCCAATTACAAATTCCACTACATTATTACCCAATTACAAATTCCACCACATTATTACCCAATTACAAATTAAACAACGTATAGAACAAACAATACCATAATATTTTAATAATTTCGAACAGTGCATTACTTTAATTTTCCTTGGATATTGCCGCTAAATCATGTTAGTTTATAGACCACATTTAAAAATTCTTCAATAATTGTTGGGATATAAGCAATGATTAACATAAGCAATGATAATGATTGGGATATAAGCAATGTTGAAATAAGCAATGATTAACCTAGTTGTTGATTAATGGTGAAGAGGTTAAGATCGAATGTAGATCTATGATGGTAAATTCGTCCATTCGCGCATGCGCACGTGTGTGTTTGGTTTGATATAATCAAGAAATCAGGGGTGGACTGGGTGCTCTCAAAGGGCGCGTACCTTGGAGTGTCGAAGGGCGCAAGTCCTATCGCCCCTGAGGGCGCACCGACCCAAGGGACGGTTTGCCGGCGCCCCAGTCCACCCCTGCAAGAAGTAGAAAAGGTGGAATATTTAAGCAGAAAGAAACGGTAACGCACGGTTAAAAAGGAATGCAAACATTAAAATAACACAGATCAAATCGTGGCATTGTAGACAAATTCCATCATAATAACCTACTCTGCTTATATAGCATTAATTAACATCTCAAAATATAGTCATTCCATGTATTGTTTGTGAAAGCAGTTTTGGAGGTAAACTTCCCGCCAAATGTAAACGATTACGATGAAAATCGCGCCGAACATCGATATAGATAAAAGAAAGAAAAAGAAATCTAAAATGAGTTTGCGAAAGCCATTGATAATGTATTTGTTTCGTGCCACGTGCATGTGTTTTCAGTAATTACCAAAGTTAGGTAATTGCTTTATACACCGTGTTTTCATGGATTACTTGCTAATAGGAGCCCGCGAAAACCTTTCCCATTCAGAAGTTGCGTGTTGCCATTATTGCTTCGGAAAAGTGTTCGTCTGACAAATCCCAGCCATGGAGTAAAAAACATCAACAAAAAAGTCCAGTTCAGGGAAAACACATAAATTACGGAGAGTAAAAAAAGGCGACGGCAATCAGGAAAAGATGGGTTTGAATCAGTTCCTTCGGGCTTTTAAACCTGCCGTAATAAATTTCGGAAACTTTGACTTTTCCTAAGCCCCCCCCTTAATTTTAGGGAGACAGCGGCTTAAGGAGTTCTCAGCAAACGGCGTCCAACTTGACAGGAAGAGACATTTCTCTCTAAGGGATCTGGCAGCATGCGGGCGTCGATTTTCGTTGGCGGGAAAATGAATGTAGTTCTTGAAATTTAGTAATGCAGGCAGAGTAAAGTTTTCGGATTTAAATAACCCGACGATGAATGAGTATTTACTGCGGAATTTTAAATACGAAATCAATTAAATGCATACCAAACTAAGAAAAAACCGTAAGTTTAATTTACTTGATATTTTGTACGAAGTTTCCATAAAATATTGAAAATAATATTAACAGTAAAAATGATTTCATCACGCCCACATTTTTTCTCGTTGAAAGCGTTTCTAATGGTTATTAACTTGTAAAATTTACGCATCACTTTTTTTAATATTTTTCCCCTTAACGTTTTTATTACTCGCCAAATCTCACTAATCTTCGCCAATTTTACGCCAAATTTCCTAAAATTTAAAATAACGAACTTTATTTTTCTAATTAAACATTAAACATTTTTTTGTTCAAAGTTTATTTGAACTTTTTGGAATTAACAAAATAACTCGCTTTAGGCCGAGGTGCCTACAATGGCAAAGAAATAACGCTTTCGTCCATAGGTTCATTAAACCTAGTTTGATTTAATAAGTAACAAAATGGCGGAGGCATGTTTGAATAGAGAAGAATAGGTGACGTTCTTGGAGAAGGCCCAGGTCCTCTTGAGACAGTAGCGTTAGAAAAGTAAGAACAAGAATCAGTTGGTAACCGAAAACTGGAGAGACACCTGGCGATTGATTATCAAATTCCCATAAATGATAACCAGAGCGCCTCGTAATTTCAGCCATAACAGGGATTCTCAGCCAAAGTAGAATTCCCGGAAGAGGGAAAATTTAAGAGTTTTAGAATACAGAATTACGAATTCATTTATAGAATTGGACTGTGTAACTCAGGCCTAAATGAAGGGGGCAACTAGGCAAAGTACCACATGGGGCACAAGGAACCCTGGGATTGTTACATATATATACAAATAGCTCGATGAGGCAACCGGGGCAAAAGCATGGGGCAAATAGGGCTAGGCTCCTGCTGACCCCGGATTGGTTACAGGCTTGGTGTAAATAATACTCATGCTGTACATTAAAAAAATATGGAATGGGGTGGGAAAAAAACCCTGAGACAGGGTCGTAACAGTTAAAAAATTATGGCGGGGTCTCAAGAATTTTTAAAGAAGATCAAGTGGTCCCGTGTTGAAAACAATATACAGTTGAAATTGCCTAAAATGGCCACTTTTGGGATTGGACTTCAATGGTTACCATAGACAGGTGGTTACTATACAAGACATACTTTGGTATAGGCATGAGTAAGTCCCTACCAGTTCTCTCTCGTATAAAAAGTGGTCAATTTATAAAGGTGGTCACGTTACCAGGTTTCACTGTGCTATCTACTGGTAGTTAGAGCTGTCTTTCTCGTGATCGATGCCCACATAGGGATTTTCAGCACTCCTGGATTCGACAGTTATGCTTGTTAACTTCGCCGGACACATGAAAAGTTGGCTCATCGTTGAAATAAAGCCTTGAAAGAAGAAATGCGCGTTCTGCCTCAGTGCGATTACGCATGTCTTCAGCAAATGTTTTTCGACGTGGCTTGTCATCGGATTGATTGTGCATTGACTGCACTTTATATGGATATAAGTGGAGACGCTTTTGCAGAATTTTGTGAAGTGTTGATCCAAGTATGTCGAGTTCTAAACTGGCAACACGGATTGATTTGTTCGAGCTTTTAACATAAGCCTCCTGCGCATCTTGAACACATTTATCACACACAGAAGGTCTACTCTTGCCTTCCAAAACACTTTCTGTTGTTTTGAACTTCTTTACTCACTGATTGCTGCTCCTTCTTGTCGAGGGTGTTCTCTTATACACGTTTCTGAATTTCTGTTGCACATATGTTGGTGATTTCGTCTTCATAAACCATATTGCACAAGTAGCCTTCTCCTGTGTTGATACCGTCACTGTCGTTTTCGGTGTTTTTTACGTTCTATAAACGCATGTGAACTGTTTGACACGTTGAGAAATTATAAACATACCGAAAAATACTTTGACTATTGCCACGTAATTATTTAAAAATATAATTAATTTTCTAGCTATTGTAGTTTCGATGCAAATAAAATTTGAAGTTGTATACTTCTTTTATGGACACCCTGTATATGCATATATATATATAATTAAAATATTCAAATGCTTCCTGTAAGCGAAAGCAGAATGCTAAAAATTGCTTAGAATATAACCATTTTTGGACAATTTTATTGCAAACAAGATCAAAATATATGATTATGAAAACCGGAGAAATGTTTTTTTTATTATTTTTTGTTTTATTTACAAAACATGCAAATCAATAAAAGCACTTTGTTCAGTTTTGTACAAAACAAATCTCACGCCTTTCGGTTTCATTCTCTGGAGAATTGCCATTTTTTATTATTCGCTAATTTCTTTTCGCGCTTTGTTATGTAAATTCAAAGATATGTATTATTAATAACAATATAATTAATTTCTGAAAAATTTTCCTCGCATTTTCCGCAACTCAATTTGAGATTTTCTTCTGCATTTATTAAGCAGGCGGAGTTCCGCATATTTAATTTTTTTGAAACGAATAAATTTAATTGGATTACATTCGATTTCGAATTTTTTTCATATGCAAAATGTGTAAGTATATTATGGTGAGCATCTCTATCGTGGTATTTGTGAGCAAATTTTAGAGCGCACTTTCTTTTTGTGAGCAAATTTTTAGGCGCATTTTCTTTTTGTGGTCTATTTTTAGGCGCATTTTCCCTCAGTCTAAAAGGAAATTGTAATGACTCTGATACTAGTGGCTTGTTCGTAATTAAACCTATTAGAACCTCCGTTGTCCGGATCCATTGAAACCGAGTCTACTCCCATAAATCGTAATTTTCGAATAATCGGAGACATACCGATTCAGAAGTCCGACACTATTTATAACACTAATTAAAAGCATGTATTTTTGTAATTGGCATACATTTATACAGTGAGAACTGGAAAAGTGGCCATTTTGGTAAATTGACCACCTGTATAAAGTGACCACTTTTATAAAAAAGAACTGGCAGGGGCTTAGTCACGCCTGCACCAAGGTCTGTCGTGTAGAGTGGCCACCTATAGTGACCATTGCATTCCCATCTCGAAGGTAATCACTTTGGAAGCAAGTTGTGCTGTATATGTACACACACATACACACACGCACAAGGCATTTACACATTTTTAGATTTTTAGAAGGATTTCGATAAAGTACAAAAAAATGTGTTTTTTTGTTTTCTGAAAAAAAAAGCCTTTCAAAAGCTTCTTAATTATGAATGCAAAATATAATTTGCGACTTTTAAATTCATTCTACTTGTCAGTTTTATTGTCGGAAATAAACAAGCAGTGGATCGAAGGATATGTTTTTACGCTTTCCGAAGAAAAAATTTCCTATTCTGTAATTAAAAAATGTTGTGAAATGTATTAAAATTTCTAAGTGAAAAATGAGCAAAGTTATTAATCGGAAAGGAAAAAACCGTCCGTCATTACTTCTGCATGGAAAGAAGATTCAAAACCTACTGAAAATACCTACTAAAGTTCGTACTGTTATGAATATTTAAAAAGTGAAAATACTAGTAAAATAGAAAACCTGCTGACGCCGAGATAAATTGCAAAGTCTTTAAAGACACCAGTGTCAGCAATAAACAAACTAATAAATCAAGATTTACAGCTTAAAAAGCTAAAAGCTCTTAAAAAGATTAAAGCTTTAAAAGCTTAAAACATAAGGTTTGTCTGGATCTCGCCGAGGCTTGTGGCTCCGGTTTCCCAATACGGACTGGCCTTTAGGATTCGAAAACTGGTGCAAGGATCCATATTATATGTCGAACCTGTTTATAAAGAAAATGAAGGAAGCCGCAAAAATAGTCCGTGTACGTGGACTTCAATATAACCATACCTGCTTATGAACATTATGAAGTTCAAAGGAGACGGAGTAACTTAGATATATATACTAGTTCGCTGTGAGCTAGTCCGACTGCACTACGAATTACATACGTTAATAAAAATATAATCAACTCTCACCGATTAATTTATTCTATAACTATATAAATTACTGCGAAAGTAAACCACCTTAATAATCTTAACTAATAACTGTAAAACTGAACAATTCAACAAGTGTTAATTAATTAGACATAACAGAATTGGGCGGGAAATCAAAACCGACTACTTTAAAAATCTAAATAAAAGAAAAATTAGATAGCGCTAGACAAACTTCACACGATTTGAGGACTAATGATGTCAGCCGAAGTCTTCGAAGGCTTTCCATTTCGATGGCTTTGGTTTCTTAACAGGAATGCAAATCCTCTAAGGTCGTCCATTTTGTTTTCTAAAAGACTAGACTCTCCAGGAGTGCTGAAAGGATCCAGAGGAGAAAAAAAAGTAGGTCAAAAATGCGGATCCAATGGGGATTTAAATAAATTTTGGAGTTCGAGTTGGAGAATTGCAAATCAGAAACAGAATTGTAATCCTGGCTTCGGGAGTTTATGTAGGGGAACTTAAATATCATCCTTAAGTTTATTCCAGAAAAAAAATGTCTCAAGTAAATAGAAGCCATAGGAGGATAATTGCAAGCTCCGGAATTCGAGAAATTGCAGAGGCAACTCCGAAGTGGGACCCCGTTTCTCCAGATTTAAACCGGATTTCAGAAATCTAATTTAAAAATCCTTTTTTTTCCATTCGTACTGAAATGGAGTATCGGATTTTTTATCCGGGAAAAAACCCGCAAGGGATATTTTATATCGCTTATATGATATATATTTGCTTTGCGAGGCTATATCGAAATCCGGAAAAAATAACTACCCAGAAAAAAATAACTGAGACTTTATAAACGAACAGTATTTTGCTACGTATATAGGGACCTAATCATGTAACTGAACAAATAAACAAAATGTAATGCCAGAGGGAACGAGCAAATTTTTTCTTTTTCAAATATTTCTGTTAGAATTCATAGGCCAATATTAAACTTGTCAACCCTTTAGGTTGCTTTCTGCAAATGCTTAAATCAATTTTTATTGAATGTATATGTGTGTGAGAATGAAATTCATAGTCTTCCCACAAAAAAAGACAGACGATGACACTCGAACACACTGCGCTCATTATTAAAATATTCTTCATAGATATGTCTCCATGATATTATTACCAATCTCAGAAATACTACAATTACCAAGTGTAATGATTAATGTCTAAGACTTCCGGCGTCTGTGTAATTTTTTGGGAAGAGTGAAGAAGTGATTTGTTTTAACGATCCCGTTTAATGTTCAGACTGAAGCGCATGTGACCCACAATCACAGCCGAGACATTTCCAGCCTACTCAGCCCGGATATTTCCAGCCTATTCAGTCCGGATATTTCCAGCCTATCCAGCCCGGATATTTCCAGGATCCACATCTAGCCGGTTTCTTTCTTAAATCACAAGAAACACTTCCCTAGACGCCTGATATATTATCTCAATTGTAATTATGCTGCCTCTGTATAAAGATAATAATTAATAATATTGCGAAGGCATAAGCGCGAAAATAACGTCATCGTCTTCTGGATATTAGGTGGCCTAGTTAGCATGGCACTATGATGCCAACGAGGTAGTCGTTGATTCAACTCTATTCCGGAACGATGTAACTGTTTTTTAAAAAAAAAAGAAAAGGTCATTGCAATCGGTCGGAAAATTATGTTAACCTTGAGAAGGGTAATAATATCTTACAAAGACCTTATATACCAACATGGTGAGCGTTGTTCCAATGACTTGGTGGTCTAGCTGTCAAGGCACTCCGAATCTAGGAGAGTCTCTAGTGCAACTCCAGGTCTAGGCGATGTCTCTTTTTCTCCTAAACATTGAACTGATTTGACCTCATTCGTGGGTTTCAAAATTAAATATCTATAAAAATTTCCCATGAAAAATTACAAGATATATGCCCTTGTGGCTTTTCGTATTGACCATTTGGCAACCGATTTAACCCTGAGATGGGTAGTAGTAGTATCTTACAAAAAAAGGTCCTCAACCAAAACGTCGGAACGTAACAGTGCGTGAAAGTGATGAGGAAACATATTGCCAATCTAAGGCAACTACCTATGCATTAACCTGGCAGCAATGACTGAAGGAATGATCGAACAAATGAATAAATGAATGAATGAATGAGTGAATGATGTGAGAGAAATTTGGATTTTTGGAAGCAACGATTATTGTTTTAGAAGACACCTTGCATATTCCAGAGGTTTCTGCATGTAAGTTTTAGATGAAGTGACGTATAAGGGTAGCTAGAAAATCTTGTGC
>QLNU02014176.1:144017929-144028063 GCA_006491805.2 Dysdera silvatica
GCCATCCAAGACCAAGTGATCGCAACAAGGAACAATCAGAAATTCATCCAGAGAAAAGACATAGAAAGCGACAAATGCAGACACTGTCATGCGGCATCGGAGACAATCCAACACGTGATGGCAGGATGCAAGATCCTTGCGCAGTCAGACTACAAACATAGACACGATCAAGTAGCGAAAATAGTCCACCAGAAATTGGCAGCGAATGCTGGCTTTCTGACAGAAAAATGCCCGTACTACAAATATGAGCCAGAGACCGTGCATGAGAACGAAACACACAAGCTTTACTGGGATAGAGCAATCATAACAGACAAGACAGTCCCACATAACCGTCCTGACATAACCCTCGTCGATAAATCGAATAAGACCACGTACTTAATCGACATAGCAGTACCCAACACCAATAACATACAGACAACCTACACAACGAAAATCACCAAGTACCAAGATCTCAGACATGAAGTACGAGATATATGGGGTATGGAAAAGATCCTCATCATCCCGTTAGTCATCTCAGCAACAGGGATAGTACCAAAAACGCTTGCGACGAATTTGGAGATACTCAACATTGACCCAAACACCTACATTGAAATACAAAAAGCCACAATCCTAAACACGTGTCACATTGTCAGGAAGTTTCTAGACATGGCACATTAAGAAGTGATGTAAAAAGAGGCTTGGGAACATGGCGCTCTGCCCGTCCCAAAGTTTTCCGTTTCAAGAATGCGGTCGAGGAAAACTTTTTTTTTTTAATATATATATAATTACGATGGTGATAATAGTGATGATATATGCCTGAATTGGCATTTTTTTTTTTTACTCAAGTGATTAGGCACAACGAACAATTACAAATGGCCGACTTTTAAAAAACGTTACGTCATTGGGTTTCGTAGTACATTTCAAACGATAGTAACTTATTTAATCGAAATTAAACAAACTAAAATTTTATTATAAAAATAGTTTTAGTATAACAACTTAATTATTTTAATTCTTAACGATTTTAGGAGAATAAATAACCCATTCAAATTAAACTGGAAATGAAACTCGTGAACGTTTAAGCCGGCAAGCGCGTCGTTGAAATTTATACTTAAAATTTTTATTGTTAAATAACGAAAAGATGGTTTTAGCCATGTTTACAAACAGCCAAATGGTCGAAATTTATAATTTTAATTAAAATGGTCGTAATTGTTTCTGTAAAAAATTTTATTCAAAAATTATATTTCTTCCAAGGTTATAATTAGAGCTAATCAAATTATGCTCGAAATTTTGGGATGAAAATTACTTCTTCTTGAAAATACCATAATTGAAACCACCACATCTACCCTTAATATTTTTAGCTTTCTTCTGGTATCTATTTTTTAAAAAAAAATTTGGAAAATATACTAATTTGTTTTGTAATGTAGCTTTTAATAAAAATTCTCAATTTCTCATCAGGTTTTCTGCATTTTTTTTTAAAAATTACTTATGAGTGGAAAGGACTTCAAAAAGTACTTTTCAAAAATTTAAAAATTCAAAATTATAATTCTTCATGCTGGGGACTTTGTCAGTTATTTGGAAAACCTCAATATGTCTGCCATAAAAAATTCAAGGAACATAATAAATTCAACACAAGGATTCCGAAGTTTAAAGCATCAAAGTCTCTCGACGTGTGTTCGCGGTTTGATGAGGATGTTTCTGGGTTGGTTTTGAGCAAAATTTCTATAGTTAATGGAAACCCGAAAAATCTAGGCAAAAACATGCCTCTGCAATATGTGCCATCCATTTGCATTAAAGCAGATTTCAAGAACTAACTTCAACATTTTGAAAGGACGTTGCCACTGAGCGAACGGAAAATAACGAGAGCGTTCAAGCGAAAAAACTTGAAACCGAATCCCTTTGAAATTGCAACAGATAGATTTATCTTTCGAACGCTCATGCAAAGGACAATGTCATGTAAAATACGATATAGTCAATCATAATATACTGTATCGACAATGTTTATATGTACTTATACATTGAAGTAAATTAAAAGGACGCTAGGATATTTTTACTGAAATAATGGGAAGTAGAGAATTTTTTAGAGTAGAAAAAAATTCTAACATACGAAGCAATTGGTGATTGAGTCTACGTCAAAAAACCAAAATTTTCGGATGATAGAAAAGGCATCAGTTAATGATCTGGCACCAGTTTAAATATTAATTGCAAGTATATATTTTTCCTTATAAACAAATATATTAATATTGCTTAAAAATAAACTTCTTCTTATTATTAATACTTATATGCACATGTATATATCATTACATTACATTACATCATATCATTACTTATATACATATTGTATAAATATATTTTTATGAAAATAAACTTATCGATATTACTTACATGTAAATGCATTTTTACGCGTCTTCCAAAAATACGAATTTCTTCTTTTTTTTGCTTCGAAATTATTTATTTAAAACTTCTCATAAAAGCCTTAACGTACGCAGAAAGTTAATAAAGGGGATTACATGCTTATAAGGGAATTACAAATTTACAACTCCATATACTCATATATATATATATATATGCAGTGAAACCTTTCTCAGGCGGAAACTCACGGGACCGGAAAAAATTCCGTAGTATGCAGGTTTCCGCCTTATGGAGGTTACATGCAAAATAAATACATACATAGTTAAATTCAGTGGTAAGAGATGACTGGATATGCTATTTTTTTCTTTGTCTTATCTTGCGAACTTTAAGACTATTATTTTCCTTTTGATAAAAATATTTATTTTATCACTGCATTTTATTTTTATTAATTTTAATTTTTGCACTATTTTGTGGGTTTAGTAATTACGATAAATATGGTGCAAAATTTCATGCTAACTATGCATGCCAATTTCATACAAAGAGTCTATTATGTAAGCTTAAATTGTAACGATAAAGTACCTCCCTTGTAAAGATGATAATTCCCTTGTATAAAGATACTCTCCCTTGCGGTGGGTTTATCCATGAATTGATAAAGTCGATATGAGTGACTTTTCGTTCTGGTTAATAATGAACGTTTTTATTTAAGAAGTGGGTGGCGTTGTCATACGCAAGGGGGGGGTGGTCGCGATTATGGTTGTAACCCCCATTGCGATGAAATTGTATATAGTATACATACAAATACAATGGAGTTGTAGCTCTGTAACCCCCCATTGTAAGCCTGTAACCCTCCCCTTATGAACTTTCTGGGTATACCTATGGTGGGTGGGTGGTGTGCAAAATGGTGGTCGGACAATCATAGGCGTAGGCAGAAAGTTCACAAGGTGTGGATTATATAGGCTTAAGGAGAGGCGTTACATAGCTATATGACTCATATATTCCTATGTTAAATATACAAAATTTCATTGCAATGGGGGGTTACAACCCACAAAACCACCCCGTGGCTACGCCTATGCGGACAAGGGCATTCTATATCTGTAAAATGTCTTTTATTCGTCATCCCCCACTTTGCTATTTGCATTGTATTACAACCCTCTTTCCTTTTTCTGCTGAGAAAATTTCCTTTCTGCCAGCGATTTTCCGCTTTATGCAGGTTTTTCTCTTTGCGGGGACTAAATAGTGCTTTCCGCTTCCGCGTTAGACAGTTTCTGTGTTAGATAATGTTAACTACCATTGACTTTTGAAGGGACCGTAAAAAAATTCCGTGTTGAGCAAGTTTCAGCCTTAAACAGTTTTCACTGTATGTCATCATCATCATCATATTCAACCATTATCTATCCACTGCTGGATGAAGGTCTCTCCAAATGCTTTCCACACAAGTCTATCCTGAGCAATTCGCTTCCACGTCACCCCAACCTGTTTTCTTATTTCATCCACCCATCTAGTTTGAGGACGTTTTCTAGGTCTTCGGTGGTCTCTTGGAATCCAGTTCAGAATTTCTGTTGTCCATCGTTGATCAGTTCTTCTTGCAATATGCCCAGCCCATCGCCATTTCAGCCCTTTTACTTTAACAATGATGTCCTCTACTCTAGTTTGCTCTCTCACCCAAGTGTTTCTTTTTCGATCTCTCCTAGTTATTCCAAGCATGCACCTCTCCATGCTCCTTTGCGTTGTCTGTAACTTTCGTATTGCTCCAACTGTTAGACTCCATGTCTCTGATCCATAAGAGAGGACTGGCAATACACACTGGTTGAAGACCTTTCTTTTTAGACACAAAGGCAATTTCCCCTTCAGGATAAAACTGTTTCTTCCAAATGCACTCCAGCCAAGTTTAATACGTATGTATATACATATATATATATATATACAAAATTGCATCCCAATGAAGGTTATTACCCCTAGCAATCCCTTCTGTGTACGGCAGTGCCTAAAATTTCATAACGGTTTTATCTGGCGCAATTTTGATTGCTTTGCTCCTGCTTTGCAACTCACTCACTGACTCACTCACTCATACACGCACACTCTCTCTCTCTCGCTCTCTCTCGATCACGGTACCTTTTTAGTAGCACTTTCTGTTGAATCAGAAACAGAATTTCCGGGTATTCCAAACCGTAAACAGGATACATAATCGCTGCAACAACGAACGCCAATTAACAGAAGAATACGTATTAAAGAGGATCGGATTGTACAGGCTCTGCTCTAATATATTAAATTCAAAATAGATACATTTACGATTATTATAAAAACTTGCAGCATTTTGCATTTTTTAGCTTATATGAGTCAGCTGCTTTAATAGGCTAAAAATACAGACCTTTCTCAGAAACGCTGAGGCTTAAGAAGCAATAAACAGTCAGTAACAGGAGACGTAACTTATTTTCTATAAATGATTTGTAACCATGCTGTTTATAACATCCGCTGCAGCGACGCAGAAATGGAGTGGTCTTATACTATGCAGAAAATCTGGGATTAATTTCTAGTGCGCTGTAAAATAATGGAAGCTTTTTTTTTTTTTTTTTAAACTAAATGAAACTGACAAGGGAAACCCACAGTGAGTGCCCCGCCGATTTTGATGAAATGTTTTGATGAAAGTACAGCCAAAATAAGGAAATACGTGTCTCGATATTCGTGCCAATGCGGCTTATTTTCGAAGATATGCATTTTTAAAGATTTTGCATCCGATATATAAGCTTAAAATACGACATCCTCCGCAAGCCAATTGGTAGCCTAGTTGGTAAGTTATCGGGCTAGAGCTTCACGTTTTTGCATTCGATGCCTGCGGAAATCGATCACTTTTTTTTAATGCATCCTTTTTATATATTTATGCATTTTTATTAGTAAAAATACTTCGCTTACAATCGGATTTTGTTCATAAACTTACTTTAATAAAATTCATATTTATGTAATTAAGTTAATTGTACGCTTATTGCCAGTGATAATTTCTACTCGAATTTTAATTGTTGATTATTAAAAAGTTGAAAAGTAGAAAAAGTTTTGGTGTAGCCATCCAGCCTGTTATGTAGTTAAGTAGATCCAGCACACTTTAATAATGTTTTTACAAATGACGACGGCACCTCTTCTTCTACTGTTGAAGTAATTCCACCTCATTGTACCCCATACTGTTAACCTCGTGATGTGTACTTCTTCCGTCAAGTAAAAAATTTCATTAAAAGGTTACAAAATTGTGTTGAAATCTTACAAGAAAATAGTCATTTAAACACGTGAGCAGATAGATGCTCTGAAGATCCATTCACTTATTTATAATCAACTTTCGGCGCCGAATTTTAAGAATACGTTACAGTACTCTTGGTTTGTTGCAAAGTTAACAAACGAAAGAAGCGTCTTTGAAAATGTAGATGGTATTTGTTTTCCAGATGATATTAGACAAAGAAAATCAGTTGTTCGAACAATTCATTTATAAAATGCTCACGTTGTAGAATTTTTTTATGTTTTTATGATAATTATCATCCAAAATTGTGTACCAGTAAACAATTCCGACACCTCCGATAGTGATACACAAAAAATATGTTCACGTCAGTCAGTTTTAAAATAAAATTGATTGCATTTTATAAAATAAAATGTTTCTATATAAAGGAAATGCATATAAATGAGATGCACATAAAATGTTTATATGTTATAAAATAAAACAATATTTATGTTATAAAATAAAACGATATATATCTATAAAATAAAATGATGTTTATATGTTATAAAATAAAATGATGTTTATATGTTATAAAATAAAATGATGTTTATATGTTATAAAATAAAATGGTGTTTATACAGGGTTTGTCCCAGAAGTTCCCGGAATGATTTTTTGTAGTTGGCAACGCTGGCTGACGGGGCGGAGAAGTTGGTGGGGGATCTGAGCTTGGAAACGAGACCGGTATCAGTCGCCTGCGGGCAGTTGTTGAGGCAGGGTCACGCTCCGCGCAGAGGTATCTACTGCACCCTCGTCGATCAAAAAATGGACCAGTTTTTGGAGCAGCGTTATGCAATCAAATTTTGTGTGAAACTGGGTAAAAACGGGGCGGAGACACTCGAAATGCTTCGGAAAGCCTACGGTGACGGGGCGATGAAAAAAAGCCAAACTTTCATGTGGCACAAGCGGTTCCGGGAAGGTCGGGAGTCCGTCAACGACGACGACCGCTCTGGACGCCCGTCGACATCACAAACGGACGACTCGGTGCAAAAAGTGCGTCAAGTTTTGGACAATGACCGACGATTAAGTGTTCGGGTGATTGCAGAGGAGTGTGGAATACCCAAAACAATCGTTCATCGCATTTTAACGGAGGATCTTCAAATGAGGAAAGTCTGCTCGAAAATGGTGCCAAAAGTCCTGACGAGTGAGATGAAGGAGCAGCGTTTGTTGAAGTGCCAGGAATTGCATGAACGCTACGAAACGGACCCAGAATTTTTGGACAGAGTGATCACAGGGGACGAGACGTGGATTTTTCAGTACGATCCCGAATCAAAGCGCCAGAGCAGCGAGTGGCACACCAAGGAGTCTCCTCGCCCGAAAAAAGCAAGGATGAGCAAATCGCGAATCAAGGCAATGCTCATTGTGTTTTTTGACAGAAAAGGTGTAGTTCACAGTGAATTCGTGCCACAAGGACAAACAGTCAACAAGGAGTTTTACTGTGAAGTGCTCAAACGGTTGCGCAACAGGGTTCGACGCGTCCGAAACGAAATTCGCGACAATTGGATCTTGCACCATGACAACGCGTCAACCCACACCGCGCTCATTGTCTCCGAGTTGCTGGCCAAAATGGGTGTGGCAACGCTGCCCCAGCCGCCGTACAGCCCCGATCTGGCACCAGCGGATTTCTTTTTGTTCCCAAGGATCAAAAGAACCCTGAAAGGAACTCGGCATGGGACGCTGGAGGCGGTAAAAGCAGCCGCGACGACCTCACTGAAGGAGATTCCCGTTGACGACTTCCAGGGCGCCTTCAATGATTGGGTGAAGCGTTGGCAACGGTGCATCGAAGCAGGGGGAGAATACTTTGAAAAGTTCTGAAAAGATTGTAAACTGATATTGAATAAATGATTTTAAAAAAATCATTTCGGGAACTTTTGGGACAAACCCTGCATGTTATAAAATAAAATATTACATACTAAAAATACATTTTTCAATAGATAAATATATTTTAAAAAAATATTAGGCGTAATAGATGCTAATAGAGGATGACTGCAAAGGCTAATAATGACAAAATAAGACGAATTAACGCAGTTTTCTTTTTTATTTAATGGAATTGTTAAAAGTTTTCAGAAAAAAATCTTTCCATCCTTAAATAAAACAAAACTGCGTTGTTGGTGTAATTTTATCCCTTCACAGGTTGACAATGAGTAGGCAAATTTTATAACTGATTATAACTGCGAAAAATAGTATCACAGAATTAAATATGTAAATATGAATTTTATTAAAGTCAGTTTATGAGCAAAATCCGATTGTAAGCAAAGTATTTTTACTAATAAAAATACATAAATGAACATGTAAAAAGGATATATATTAACAACCGATTTCCACGGGCATCGAACGCAAAAACACGAAGCGCTAGGCCGGTAACTTACCAACTAAGCTACCGATTGGCTTGCAAAGGATGTCGTATTTTAAGCTCATATATAGAATGAAAAATCTTTAAATCATTAAAAATCAATATCTCCGAAAATAATCCGCGTTGGCATGAATGCCGAGACACGTATTTCCTTAGTTTGACTCTACTTTTATCAAAAAATTTTTTATCAAAATCGGCGGGGCACTCACTGTATGTTCCTCTTGTAAGTTTGATTTTCATTGGGAAATAGGCTGACAGGTTTATATTCCTTATTGAACTGTAAGTTCTATGGTCCTAGCCTCATGACCATAAACTCATTTCATGACCATATTTCATTATATCATTTCATGACTCGTTTCATGACCATAAAATTAAAACGACTCCATCCCAGAAAAAAATCAATATACATTGCATAAAAATCTGGATAATTAGCCCAAGTTTCTACATAAATTGTCAATGAATTTTGCAATTTCGTGTAGTTTAAAAAATAATTTTAATATATGTTGTATATATAATTTGGAATATATACTACCACACATATATATATATATATGTAATAGTACCTGTATTGTCTAATTTGTACAGTTGATTCTTGTACCATGTGTAAGCATTTATTTTTCTTGTATATGTAATTTTGTATATTATTCAAACTAAAAAAATGTGTATTTGGTAAGGTGCAGGTACAAATGTAATATAATTTAACAATCTGTATCAATAGAATAAGTTTCAGCTATTTCATATAACTGTATATATTTATATATGTCACTTTTGATAAACTAGCCTTACATTATATATAATCGGCTACTATAAGGGATAGTATTGTTTGCTATTCTAAGCGAAAATATCATCTGCTGTTTGAGAGAAAACGTGTTTGATAATTTTTTTTAAATAGTATTACCATTCTCAGCGTTAACACAATTGCCAAGTGGTTAACAAACGAGGTGACCGCAGCGTGTATTTTGTAATTTTTTTGGGGACTTTTATACATAATTTTTTTTTATATTCTAAATGGAAATATTCTCTGTCATTGTAAGAGAAAATATCGTCTGTTATTGTAAGAGAAAATATCGTCTGTTATTGTAAGAGAAAATATCGTCTGTTATTGTACGAGAAAATATGATTTTTCATTCTAAGAAAAAATATCCTAATCCATTGTAAGAAGTTTTCGTCTGTTATTCTAAGAGGTAATATTGTCTGTTATTCTAAGATGCAATATCGTCTGTTACTCTAAGAGGAAATATCGTGTTACCATAAGAAGAAATATCGTGTTACCATAAGAAGAAATATCGTGTTACCATAAGAAGAAATATCGTCTGTTACTCTAAGATGAAATATCGTCTGTTACTCTAAGTGAAAATATCGTCTATTGCTCTAAGAAGAAATATCATCTGTTACTCTAAGAAAAAATATGGCCTTTTATTCTAATAGAAAATATCATCTGTTACTCTAATAGGAAATATCGTCTGTTACTCTAATAGAAAATATCGTATTACTCTAAGAGGAAATACCGTCTGTTACTCTAAGAAAAAATATTGTCTGTTATTCTAATAGGAAATACGGTCTGTTACTCTAAGACATATGTCTTCAAAATTTTCCGGTCCAAAGGCCAATTTTGCCTATTTCCGTAGGCCCGCGGGCCGCACCACGGTATTAACAATATTAGGACTGAACAAAGGTGGCTCAAGAGGTGCGTCCCTCTGGATCAGACTTCGTTGATATTTTTCCCTTAAGTCTTTATATCAGTTTTGGGTACCCACCCAAAAATATTTTCAAGATTCGCCTTTGTGACTGAATATATATATACAGTAGCGTTCATAAGCATTTTGACAAACAGTTTTTGTTCGCCAGCGCAATCTGTATTAAACCATTCACTTGCATAGTGATATGTCGTGATTCATTGCAGAGTTGCATATTCCACAATAACAATGAACTAGCACTGGGTAAGTAATTGCCTTTTCTTACAGTTCAACTAAGAAAATTCGATGTTCAAAAGTATTTTGACATGCTAATTAGTAATTTGTTTTCGTAGATATACTTAATTAAATCCTGAGTTATATTTTATAAACATTCTTCCATTAATCATTTTGATTGTGAGGGCATGCCAAAAGAAAATGAATACTCTGAAGATTTAAAAACGCTGTAATTGCAGCTTTAAGAGAAGTTTTCTTTCAGGCAAGTGTAGCTTGCGATTTTAATC
>QLNU02014176.1:144039577-144052295 GCA_006491805.2 Dysdera silvatica
TAATATGTGCCATTTTTAATTTTTATCGTTATGAAAAATTTTTTGAAGTGAACGAACGAAAATTTTTATGTCATTAACAGTGTTGCCACATATATAAAAATTAAGTTGAGAAATTATGTAGTATAATTTTTGAACTAAATATTATTGCTTTGCGCAAAGTGGATTTATACCACTTTCAAAGTAATTATATTTGTAATTTCATTAACTACGTAAATTTATATTGACAAAACGATAAAAATGTTGAAGGATTTTTTTTGGGAACTGTTTATAGATAAAAAGCTCATAGCAGATTGCATTCATTGTTATACTAACTAACTAATAATTGTAACTAACTTTTTGTCAAAAATGGACTTATACCACTTTCAAAGAAAACGGCTCATATAATCTACTATAAAAATTGAATGCTATATCTTTTCTGATATGTGATTATAAAACAGTTTTCTCCTCTTAACCAGCAGTGACGAGACCGGGAGCTTGTCCAAAATTTAAGCTCTTTATGGAAAAAGAAGTAAATTTGAAATATTAGAATGAAAACTTCCAGATTAATCGATGTTTAAACGAAGGTTTTGTTTATTTAAAAAAAGAAAGGATATACATCAGCAAACTACTGTGTAGCACTGTTTTAAAAATCGTGACGAAAATGTATTGAGCAAATAATTATTCCTCTCTGTCCTCTTGGATGAAGAGAGTTGGTCGAAGTGACGGTCGATTAAAGCGAAAATAGTTACGAGAAGTCTGGTATATAGATCTATACAGAAATACCTCGCATGGTCCGGGTATTCGATTCCGCCAATATCCTGGACTGTTTGAAATTGGACTAACTGAAGGATTTAAAACATCGTAAAAATAAACTGTACAAAAAAAAGAGATTTCATCGTATAAAGAGACAAAATCTGATCATTTATGTATTAAAAAATAATTTTGTGTACTAATTTTTTAGAATTTATTTTCATTTTGTTCACTTCCAATTCAGTTTGTTTTGAAAATTTCTAACCGACCTATTGTGAATCCGGACTATGGCAGCTTGACAATGCGAGGTATGCTGTATATAATAGCCTCAAAGAAAAGTGCCACGCATGTCGATTTTTGAGAAAAGGGGTCCTCATGAAGATGCTGAAAAATCGCATGCATCTACGATTTTTTAAATTATTTAATTTAATTTAATTTGATTTATTTTAATAAAAACAGTTTTGTATATCCTTTATAATATAATTTTGTTATTGATTTATCAAATTGTAGATACTGTTATTAATTATATATACGCATATATCATCATCATCAACCAGTTTCCATCCACTGCATGCTGGAGGTCTCTTTGTTATCACACATACTCGTAGTACGGTAGAAGAAATACAGAGGAAGCAGCCTTACTCTCACCACGTTGGCCAGACGGGTTGTCAAGCTGGATCTACAGTTTTACGAAGAATCCGAACTTCGGTCACCACAGCCAAAGTTCCGCGTTAGGCCGGGACTCCTTGTGTCACCCTCCTACGGAGTGACCGCCTCCGATGCTGTTTCGCAGCGGACTTCCGTTCGAGTGCCGGTATTCTTGGCAGAGGACGTCTGCGGGATACGCATATACACTCTATAACAAAAAAAATCGACGCATCAAGGAGGAGTTGTCCGATTGCGATAAAAATTGGTGGATGTGAAGAACATACATAGAAAAAGAAACGATTAAAATTTCAGAACAATTGAATGATTTATTGCAGAGTTTGACCGTTACAAAGGGAGGAAGTCAATAAGGCGTTGGTCCACCTCTGGCCTGGATGCAAGCTGTCACCCGGCGTGGCATAGACTGATAAAGATCCCGGATGGTGTCCTGCGGAATTTCTTGCCAAATTGTCTCCAACTGTCGGGCTAAATCGTCAACATTCCGGGATGGTTGCAATCGCCTTCCCATAGCGTCCCAAATGTGCTCTATGGGAGAGAGATCAGGAGACCTAGCTTGCCAAGGAAGTGTTGGGAAAGCTTGAAGACAATTCATAGCAACACGTGCCGTGTGCGGCCGGGCATTGTCTTGTTGAAACGTAAGTCCAGGGTGTCGCAAAAGGAACGGTAACACAACCGGTCGTAGAATGTCGTCTACGTACCGCTGTGCTGTAAGTGTGCCAGAAATGACCACCAAAGGGGTCCGGCTATCAAAGGAGATGGCACCCCAGGCCATAACGCCCTGTTGTGGGCATGTGTGGCGTGCGATAGTAAGGGCAGGATCCCCACGCTGCCCTGGACGTCTCCAGACACGTCTGCGGTTGTCGTCAGGACACAGTTGGAAACGGGACTCGTCACTAAAGACTATACGTCCCCAGTCAGCGCAGTTCCAAGTTGATCGAGCCCGGCACCACTGTAATCGGACTTGACGGTGTAAAGGACGAGGACGTGAGAGGTAAGCGGCGTAACGGTCGGCGCGAGCGTAAATTCCGCTCTCTCAGTCGTCTGCAGAGGGTCATGTTGGACACATGTGTGCGGTCCACACTTTTGATAGTTGATAACGACGAATCCGGTGCTGTGACAGCTGCTCTGACAATCGCTCTGTCTTCCCGTTCTGTTGTGGCCCTAGGTCGACCGCTGCCATCCCTACGCTGACATCTGCCGTTGTTGACCCACTCTTGCCAGCACCGTCCAATCGCCGCATCGCTTCGACCCACATGTCCAGCGATTCTTCGATTCGTCCAACCAGCCTCTTTCAATCCGATAGCACGACCTCTTTCAAACTCTGACATATGCTCGTAATGAGCACGAATCTTTCGGCGAGGCATTGTTACAGTCGACGTAAGATATCCGCAGTCAAAATGCAACAGAAATTTTGACCACATATTGAGAATCGCTCCTTATATACACCTGCTGAATGCGCAGTTCCGATGCGCTGGAGTTCCCGCTATTCATTCATTGGACACCAAATTTTAATCATTTGCATGTTCGGTCAAAATGTCTTTGCATACGAAATTTCATTACAATCGGACAACTCCTTCTTGGTGAGTGGATTTTTTTGTTATAGAGTGTATATGAAAGAATAAATATATAATCTATATACTGTTTTATACTTCATTACAATCCTCGTCTTATTATATCTAGTACAGACCTAATCCAGAATGTGAAAATAACCCACGTCAACGCTGCTGAGACGCAGACATCATGTTCAGAACAAGTCAGCAGCATATAACCACATAGACAACTGACATAACGATTCTTTGCACATTGTCAATTTGCAGACAAAATATACAACAAAAGTCAATAAGCGCCAAAGTATTAGACAGGAAATTAAGAATATGTGATATAGAAAGATTTAACACTATATCGCTGATCATATCACCCGCAATCTTGACACTAAACACATTACATTGAATGCTTGCTTGTGTGTTACCACATGAAGACGACTAAGATCACGTCACGTGACAGATAAGATCACGTCACGTGATTGGTAAGATCGCGTCACGTGATTGGTAAGATCGCGTCACGTGACAGATAGGATCACGTCACGTAACAGATAAGATCACGTCACAGGTAACATCCCGCCAATCCTACACAGAAGTTCGGGATCACTCACGATACGGGCACATGTACCCGCATCGAGCTACGTAAAGCAACAATTCTAAACGGATGCCCAACTGTCAGGTAACTCCAAGACATGATATGGATGAACTGTATAGAGGCATAGGGAAGTTGATTAAGCATTTGGCAACGGCCGTCTCTTCTATTTAGCCAAATGCTAGAACACACACGACATAAGAATAATATGCCCAATATATTATTATGAAAACACGATAGCATTTTATTTAATAATAATAATACACTTAATAATATTTAAGCGTATGAAGTGTAAATTTTATAATGAGCTATCAAAACATCTTTAATTCCAATCGTTATAAAATAATGACTTTAAACTTACTGTACCAAAAGGAATAAAAAAAAAGGAAAAATCAATAACATCTTTTAATATGCGAATCATAGGAAAGAAAAAATTCGAGAAGACAGATAATACAATAAACAAATGAAAAATAAATATAAAATAAAATACAGTAAGAAAACATTAAAAAAGAATGTATGTAAGAAAGAAACGGGTATATTAAAAAATGAACTATTCGATATATCGGTACATTTTGATTTATATTCGATTATTGCAGATGAAGTGTGGAATATTTTTATACTTTTTTTCTGGAAATTTCTTATGAACCATTTATGAAACTGTCATAACCAAATCGGGTAGCTAACGCGAGGAGATTTATTTTACCATGATATAGAACTAGTCAGAACTTTGTACTGCTTTGCTCGGAAGTCGTTTAGGGTGGGAGAGAGGGAACGGGGAAGCGCCTACTTCCCTGGGGGGAGATACCAGTCGTTAAGTGATAAAAATACACCCAAATATTCTAAAGAATCTGGCGAATCCAGGAAAAAAGGAAACGAAATGTCCGTCGAAGAAAAACGGCCAGGAAAATATCGTAAGTGATAAGATAAAGTCGTAAGTAAACTTACAGAAAAATCGCAGTAAATTTCTCCCTTGACTGCGGGAAAGGAACTATCCTAAGACTGAATGCATATTGATGCACGACTATATGCACAGAATTATCTCATTTTTTTCAAACATTATCACTCTACTTCCGAAGAATAATGACCACTTCGAATATCTCTGGTATGCTTATCTGTTGTGAGTGGCTCTTCTCCATATATTTCGTTTTTTCGCTCTCTTGTTTCATGATTTAGTGTATGCACAAACCTTATACATATGAAATTGATCGTTGATGTCACTTCATCTTCACAGTAAATAACAGTTGTGACGTATTGTTTCAGTTTGCTCTACATGACATTTATTATTATAAGTAATTTTTACATACATTGTAGTCTGTTAATGCTATATATGTCGTTGTTTATTGCTGTATTTTTTATTCTGTATTGATATTCGAGACAAAATATATAACTATCTGACGTCAGCTGATTAAAAAATTTATTCATCTACCATTGTCATATAGGAGGTTACACATTATGCAGAGTTTTATCGTGTTAGTTATTTTTTAGTATCATATATTTACTAAATAAAGTAAAATATATTATAGTCATTATTTTTAATATTTTAAATTTACGATACTCATTATTTTCCATTAATATCATATCATGACTGCTATAACACATCGTCTATAAATGTCATTCTTTTTATCTTTTTTTTTTTTAAAAAAAATCTTATGCCTTACTTACATTTTATCTCAAATGACTTGCATCTGTCACGGAATAACCGACATGTCACAATGACTTATATTTGCCTTTCTGTGATTTCGAAGTATATGTAGGAAACAACTCATTAGATACCCAAATTTATAATTAAAATTAATTAATTATAAAAATTTATTATTAAAAATAAAGTGCCGTGATTTGTTACTTTTAAAATTGTACCACAAAATTGACACATTATTCATTAATAATATTCGTAAACGGAGTATATAGCTTGCTTTTCAAAATAAGTAAATAATAAAATAATTTTTCAGGTTTCGTAATTTCTTATGCTGTTGTCAAATTTTGCTTCTTTTTAGTCTCTTTCTATTTCTTTCTACTTAATTTTCCCTTTATTTAGCTTTCTTCATTTGCTTTATTTCTTAAAAATTTTTTAATGTATTTTTCTCCTTTCGTTACTTTTACTAATCTTATTTCTATTTTAGTTATCAACATTACTTATTTTCCTGTCTATTTTTATTTTTCCCCTTTTTCCTTCGCATTTCTTCCGGTGGTAAAATTTTACACGTTATATAGTAGAGTTTTATGTGTGCTACGATCTTGAAGTGATTAAACCCGATGCTTAATATTTTCGTCTAATAAGCTTAAATACCTAGTTATCCCTGAAATTGGGTATTCAAATTATTAATATAAAATCTTTAGTTTATGAAGATACATATTGTCATTATGAGATGAGATACGCATCTCATAATGACAATATGAAGATACATATTGTCATTATGAGATGCGTATTCATAGTCCATCTTGACGATTGGATATAGTTATATATCCAGTCGTTATTATTTATATTTAATATCAGGCCCTTTCCAAAGGCCAGGGATATTAAAGATATTCTTTTAGAATGTTCCAAGCAAAGTGAACTTTCAGAGTTGGTGAATTGCTTGCATTGTCTTGTCAGTTCTTATTGTATTGGCGTGATTTTCAAGATTTGACGGGATGGCTCCCAATGCTTCTTCTGTTACCATGGGGGGATGACAGTTGCTTTTTTCCATAACCTTTCGACTTCGATTTGTAGATCTTTGTCCTTGGTGATTTTATCAAATTCTTCCTGAATTTTCGAGTCACCAGGAATAGCCACATCTACTATCCAAACTTGCTTCTTTTCCACAATTATTAGATCAGATGTATTATGTGCAAGATGTTCGTCAGTTTCAATACGGAAATCCTACAGTATCTTGACATGGTCATTTTCAACAGTATCTTGACATGGTCGTTTTCAACAGTATCTTGACATGGTCATTTTCAATAATCTTCTCAGCTTTGTGGTCCCACCAGTTTTTGTTGACAGTAACATTATATTTTTTGGCACAGGTGCCAGTGGATTATTATTATTGCAGGAGCCGTTCTTTAATGAGGGATCCAGATCTGACATGCAATGTCGTGGTTACCCTTCTATGTGACGTCATGAGCACAAGGTTTAACAAAAAATTAAGTTTATTATACAGTCTTAGTAATCCGTCACTCCCGCTAGTCCGCCACTTGTCTATGCAGGGTTTTCGAGATTCTGCTGCATTTAAATCAATAATATGCATTTATTTATGCAAGTTATACCTCCTCGTATACAACTATTTCTGTACTTCGAAAATGCCACCAAAAATATCAAATTTTAAACGGAATAGTATGGGATAACGTTGAATTACTGAAGTATAGACAACTGGACCTCTCGTAGATGAAAGGAATAAAGCCGTTTATGGTTTTAACAAGGGCAACGAAGTTACTACCTTTGTTGTCCTTGCGCCACAACCTTCAGTTTCCAGGCGAACCATTTCCACCAAGAAAATCAAACCGCGGACAACGGTGGACAGAGAGACGGCGCGTGTCCTAATACTATTGGAAGTCGAACCATGGTCAATAGCACTAAAGATGAATGCGTTGAGCCACTGCAGAACAGTGGACCAACCTTTTTCCGAGGTATCCAAACTTCTTAAAACCAAGTGAACCAACTTTCGGACTGCAGTTAGTTAGTAAGCGTTAGTAAGTGAACAGTTGGTTAGTAAGCGTTTTTTTTTCTCCTTTAGGAATCAAATGAATTAGCGAAATGCTAGATGAATTTCTTACCACTGCGCTACTGCAGGGCCAAGGAGTACAACAAGAAACTAGAATGTCAGACAGAAATAGCTTAAAATAAGCATGTATGGAGAAAAGTTGCAGACGCTCATATATATACAGCAACGTGCAGCTGCATACAGCTGCAGCTGTAGGTGTATACAGCTGCAGTTTGCTAAAAAACGAACCTAATGAGATATGACGTTCATTTCAATTCAATGACGTCATTAACCATCATAATTTAATTATTTATTACTAGATATGAAGAACATTTAACTGCATTATATGCCTAATGGAAATAGTGTTACCTCTTGAAAAGGATCCCTCCGAATAAGGAACATCTCTATTTAAGAGCGTTTCACCTGGTCCCCAGTATATGTATCAACACATGTGTCTCTGATGAAGACAGACCTCCATTTAGGGGACAAAATGTCCGGTCCGTGGATGGACCCCCTATTGTGAGGTGATACTGTATATAAGGAAAAATGATCTTTGGGCATAAAATCTATACAAAAATTAGCAAGAAACCTAACGTGAGCGGTTGTTTTCTTAGGGGAAACTTTTTTTCATATCTGAAATGGAGATACAGCTATTTCCTTGTATATTTCGTTTTGAAGTGCTTAACCGCAAATGGGATAGATTTCCTCGTGAAGGAATGTTTGGAACATACCGAGTGAGAGAGACCAACTCAAAAATTTTCCATTCGTTCGGATTTTTCCCCACTCAAGCACGTTCCTAGAAAAAACATGGATTTTTCCCACTCGGCTACAGGGTTTTTCGCTTTGAATTTGCAGCCCTCGCAATTTTGGCCTCCCTCCCCCCCCCCACTTAGAATCAATCAATGGGCATATATCGACGGTTTCGTCGGAGAACTAACGGATTCCGAAGTTTTTCTGACCACGATACGAAAGGTTAAGATTTTGCTTCTGGAGGAATCGAGGAGATCGATATAAATAAAAACGCAAAACGAGGGTCAAAAGGAACGATTTCGATATAATACGACCTCGATAATCGATTTTTTAATGGAATATTTCATCGGGTTGGAAACAGTTATCACAAACGTCAAGTTTCTAAATGTGGGAATAACCCAACCGTAGAAAAATAGATATATTCGTATATTAGATCACTAAAAATGACCAAGTCAAGATCTTGTGGGACTTTCGTATCCAAACTGATATATATATACAGACTGATACACCCCACTGCATGGTACTGGTACATCCCATAGGCGTTGAGTTATATGGGTCCGTGTCCCCTCCTCAACAATGTGAAATAAATTGCAATTTTACATATACTGTAATGTAAAAATGTACATAATATGTACTTGTCCTCCCCAATAATTCTGCAAGCTGTACGTTCATGCCTTACACATAATTCACTTGATTTAACAATTGTGGAAGAAAACAAAATTTGGATAGTAGATGTGGCTATTTCTGGTAATTCAGGAATTCCGGAGAAAGAATTTAACAAAATCTCTAAATACAAAGATCTAGAAATCTAAGTCGAAAGGCTATGGAAAAAAAAAGCATTTGTCATCTCAAATAGTAATAGAAGCATTGGAAGCAATGCCATCAAATCTCAAAAATCATTTTAATACAATAGATATTGTCAAAATGATAGTGCACCAACTCCAAAAGGCAGCTTTGCTTGGAACTTTCCACATCCTAAGACAATACCTTTGATATCCCAGGCCTTTGGAAAGTGTCTGATATTAAAGAATCCATCCAGTCGTCAATTTCAAGATGGACTGTGCCAAGCCAAGCACATCCTGTCATACGGGGCATATCATTATAATAATAATAATAATAATAATAATAATAATAATAATAATAAACCACTTATAATAATTTATTACAAGAGTGGGTAGAATGATCATAAGGTAAATACGAAGGTCGTAAACACGACATTTCGAGAGCCAACTGCTCGCTTTGTCAAGTGAAAGCAGAATGGATTGAGTGAAAATCCCAAGTTTATGTATCTACATGTTGGGGTACCCCATCTGGGGAAAACTCCCTACAAGGAAATTTCCCCATACCGGATGATGCCAGATGGCCATTCCCTACGCAAAGTTTGGTTAAATTTCTGTAAAATTCTGGTAAGTGTTTTGAAATACTCATGCCACGGTTCTTTAAGCAATAATTTCTTGTGATTTCAGAACTGACACCTTTTTTACAATTTGCCAGTTTCATTAATTAACGTCTTTTGGCTTTTCTTAATTTTCATCGATTAACGCCTTTTCTTTTTTCACCATTTTCATCAATCGACAGAGAATCCGTTTTCATTTATTGAGACTTTTTTCTTACTTGCCACATTCATTATCTCATAATTTAAAAGTCCCCACTTGCATTCCTTCATCACTTACCATTCCTCACTTTCAAAGTGCCGGATTTATAAATGGGCACATTGGGCACTTGCCCGGGGCGTAAGAGGCTGCGGATTTTTTTTTTAATTGCAAATTATTTACCGTAGAATTCTGTCGATCAGCTCTCCCCGAGAAGGAGCCCTCCACCTTTTATCTAAATCTGAAATTCTGAAAACTATGCGAAACAATCTCTGCCTCCCTCAAAGGCCGGATCCAGGCAGGGGGCGTGTGCCCCCTTGAGAACAATGTTTACATTAAAAATGATAATTTTCAAGTAAAAAAATACTTAAAACTAAACTTACGAGTAAAATTTTCAAGCTTCGGGCCCTCCTTGAAATTTTGTTCTGAATCCGCCCTTGATCCCTCCCCAAGATCCAAAAAAAAAAAAAAAAGTCGTCAAATAAACTAAATTTGTTTATAAAAATATCCTTATTATATCTTATAATAATGCACATAAGGTAGGCTAATCATAAATGTCGCTCCTTCCCTATCCTCCGCGATTTTTCGTCGAATTTGTGGGGCGCGACGACAGAATTTTATTTATTTCTTTATTTATTTAAAAATATTTGTGCCCAGGGCACCCCGTACCTTAAATTCGGCCCTGCCACTTTCATCATTTACCATTTATATTCTTTCATCATTTACCGTTTTCATTCTTTCACCATTTACCACTTTCATTCTTTCATCATTTACCATTTACATCCTCTCTTCACGCTTATCATTCTTTAATTAGAAAATTCCATCTTCGATAAACGTAAACACGCGAAAAATTTACCCGCAGATGTATCTAGTAGCTTGCTAATCTAATTTAATCTTAGTAAGTGTTGGAATGTAGATGCAATGATCCCTGGGTTGAATTCAGCCCATATGTATGAACGATTTTTTTCCCTTTGCACTCTTAATGGGTGAAAATTTATTCCTGTTTGAGTTAAAAAAAGAAGTGAATGTCAGAAATTAGTTCCTCATATTAATTACCTCATGATTCACCCCATTCTTTCACCATTCACCATATTCATTCTTCCATCATTCACCATATTCGTTCTTTCATCGTTCACCATATTCATTCTTTCATCATTCTCCACCTCAGCTTCCATCATTCGCCGCTTTCATTTAAATCATTTAACGGATTAGTTTCCATCTGATTTGCCATTTCAGCTTCCATCTGATTTACCATTTCAGCTTCCATCTGATTTACCATTTCAGCTTTCATCTGATTTACCATTTTAGCTTCCATCTGATTTACCATTTCAGCTTCAAGCGTCTACCATTCTAGTTTCCATCATTATTTCAGCTTCCATCACTCATTATTTAACTTCCATCGTTCATTATTCAACTTCCATTACTCATTATTCAATTTTCATCACTCATTATTCAACTTTCATCATTCATTATTTCAGCCTCCAACGTCTATCGTTTAAGTTTCTATCATACACCATTTTGATTTTCACAATTTTGAGAATCTCGAAACAATACAGAGTTTCACCAAGGGATTTACTAACAAACAAAACCTTTTGTCAAGTGAAAGCAGCCTGCCTTCACTTGACAAAGGGAGCAGTTGGCTCCCGAAACGTCGTGTTTTTAAACCTTACGCCAGTGTCGAAATAACTGTTTGTTTGAGAATCTCTATAAATTTAAAAAATCTCCATCTCTGACATTCTAAAACACTATGTAGTAAAATCAGAATTGTAAAATCTATCTAGATAAATAGCATGAAACATCTAGCAAAAGATTAAAAAAAAAGATAGATATACGCCCTTACTCGCTTTCCAAGTTTCTGTAAAAAATATGACGAACTCGGGGGCTGAAAATAGAAACTTTTTCACAAAAAAATTTTGTGTTTGATAAAGAATTTAGGAAGCACCTTCTTACTTTATCTAAGAGTGAAAATAAATTTATCCAGGCCAGATTTGCTTAAGTTTATTTTTTATCTTGTTAATCATTTTCCTTGTCGCTTTCGGTTTTCTCAAATATAAATAAAAAATTCTCCGAAAACGCAATTTTTTACGGAAAGTAAAAAAAGCACAGTAATGTCTGCATTTTGTAGGGAAAGTAAAGGTGGAATGATTTCTTTTCGGCGGAAAAAATTCTCATTTACTGCTGAAATTTTGTAGTAACGTTTAATACTACGTTTTCACAGTTAGCACTTCTCTGCAAAAACGGACAAAACGTAGTTTTCGGCGCTTCATTAAAACAGACAATAATCCAAGATAATTAAGATTATTTATTAATACTAGCTGTATGCTATAGTTTTCATTTAATTTATTTAACTTGATTTATGATTGTGTGCTCAGATTTTGTATTTTATATATATATATTTTTATTTATTTTAAAATGTGCTTTTTCTAAATTTAAAATCCAGTTTTAAATTTTCGCTTTATTTCGAACGAGGCAAAAATAATTTTCTACATATTCCTTTCTCATAGACTGTGAGTTATGAACGAGTCTTAACAGCAATTCTTATCTTACAGCATGTAATTCTTTCTAACGTCAACTTTCGCCAAATTTTACAACCGCGATTTATATCATTCATGAAAATGGCCTTCCGCTAAAGTGTCTGAAAAGTTAAACTGATACTTTCTCCAACAGACTTCTATATCCTTGTTGCAAGCACAGGTCTGTAGCCGAGCTGGGGCCAACAGGGTCTTATCCCCAGTTGCCCCATGCTTGTACCCCAATTGCCCCATCCAGCTACTTATATATATATATAGAATAATCCCTGGGTGCCTTGTGTCCCATGTACTCTTTGCTTGACCTCAGTTGCCCCTTCATCATGGCTATAGGCTTGTGAAAGCAACTTTCACTACCTACAAGCCTCTAAACACCTCAATTGCTTGAACTCAAACCAATAAGATGAAATTCCAAATTTATCTTAAAAAAAATATGAGTCCCGGATATATATAGGTGAAAAAGTATTTGTGTTTTCACGATTACTATTAGTGCGTGCAAATTTTGAACATTTATGGGTTAGGATACAACAAACAAATACGTGGAGGCGTTTGCAAATAAAATGTATCTCTGCGACAGACAGATGAAATAAGCAGACACATGAGCATGATGCAGAGTAATATTCCTCACGACAGATATAGA
>QLNU02014176.1:144056433-144066753 GCA_006491805.2 Dysdera silvatica
CAATAAAAAGTATGAAGAAAGGAAGATCCCCTGGCGATGATGGCATTACATTAGATATCTTAAAAGAAGCTGGAGAACATGTAGAAGACATACTCGCAAAATTCTTTACCAAATGCCTCAACAGTGGTAACATACCAAACCAATGGGAT
Source organism: Dysdera silvatica (assembly GCA_006491805.2). Classification (NCBI taxonomy): domain Eukaryota; kingdom Metazoa; phylum Arthropoda; class Arachnida; order Araneae; family Dysderidae; genus Dysdera; species Dysdera silvatica. The sequence continues at coordinate 144,056,583 of QLNU02014176.1, forward strand.
TCTGCAACAGTAATTCTTTTGCATAAAAAAGGTGATAAAGAGGATTTAAAAAATTACCGACCAATTAGCTTGTTACCTGCTATATACAAAATCTTCACAAAAGTACTAACACATCGCCTGCAGAAAAAATTAGATGCAGCTCAACCAAGAGAACAAGCTGGATTTCGAAGTGGATCCAGTAGAGTGGACAATATTCAAGTATTAAGAGAATTAATTGAAAGAACACATGAATATGAACTTCCATTGTGTATGGTATTTATTGACTATGAGATGGTCTTTGACTCTATTAAAACGTCAGGAGTCATTAACTCTTTAAGATCAACAGACATTGAAGATGTGTACATTGACATATTGAAACGTGCGTATAAAAATGTAAGTGCAAAATTTCTGTTTCATACAGATACCAAAACTATCAAAATTGGTATAGGTGTGAGGCATGGAGATATTATTTCTCTAAAAGTTTTTACTTCAGCTTTGTAGATGATTTTTCAGCAAATAAAGTGGAATAACAAGGAATAAAAATAAATGGTGAATATTTAAATCATTTTGCGGTTTACTGAGCAATACGTAACTGAACGAAGCAATGAAAAGAGTTACTGCATTGCTGTTATTGATATGATTGTGCTATTATGATCGTGCTATTATAATTATGCTATTATTAGTGATTGTGCTATTAAGGATTGTGCTTATTATAATTATGTTATTATTATGATTGTGCTATTATAATTATGCTATTATTATGATTGTGCTATTATAATTATGTTATTATTATGATTGTGCTATTATTATAATTATGCTATTATTATAATTATGCTATTATTACAATTACGTTATTATAATTATGCTATTATTATAATTATGTTATTATTTTGATTATGTTATTATCTTGATTATGTTATTATTATGATTGTGTTATTATAATTATGTCATTATTGATATTATTGTAATTATTTTTAATTAAGCAAAGTTTTTTAATTTGAAATTGTCACAGCACCTTTTTCTATTTCAAACCGACATAGATGAAAATTTTTCATCATCATACAATATTAAAATTTTAAAATTGCTGTAGTTAATTTCAATGAAATTAGAAGTACTAAACCTTATAGAATAAAGTATCAATTCTTTAGAAAAAATGTTGATTTCTTAGAAGGCTGTCTGTTTCAAAGAAGACCGCCAGTTTCAAAGAAGACTGAAAGTTTCAAAGAAGACCGTTAGTTTCAAAGAAGACCGTCAGTTTCAAAGAAGACTGCCAGTTCCTTAGAATTCTATCAATTCCTTGTGAGAAAAGAACAGCTGATGATGAGAAATATTTTCTCAGTTGGGTATGCAAAACAGTCAATCCCGAGTATGGATGTCATTTGCTGGAAAGTTCATTAACATTTAAATCATTAAAGACAATTTGAAAATTAGCCGTTATCCCTTTCCCCCCACCTTTTATGGCCATTTTAGAGTCATTTTCAAGATTTCATGTCCTTTTCAAAATTAGGAATCTATTTCTACTTCCACTTGGGCGTGTACAATTGCACTCAACCGTTAAAATTTCACGTGTGGCCATTCTTGCAACTCACAGTTTTACGTGATGTTTTTCATTGCCCCCGTATATTACATCGGGAATGAAATTTATTTTAAACGTACGTACTTTCCGGAGTCTTACTCTCTGAAGGACCATTACAATTTCGAAAATGGCCCAAATTTTCGTTGGTAGCGAAAAACACTTGACTTTACGATGGTTTTAGAGGAGAGATAGGGCTATTCTGACTAACGAACGAACCCAATTCGTGGGGAGTCCTTTTCCGTGTCCTTAAAGGTCGATTGCCAAGAAAATGCAAATGACATAATACGTTAACAAAGCAGAAAACGCACTTGAAGGTATTTTAGTATTTCTTTGACGCTTCGGAAAATCAAAATATTTGAAAGGTAAGATCAATGCTTAAACATGAAAGAATTTTACTATTTATTAGTATATAAAGTACACTGTGTTTACAAAAGTATTTGAACACATAGATCGATAGGGGACGATGGCGCTTTTTGCTTGAAATCAGTACATTATACATATTACCATTAGCCTTAATGTCTTTAAAGATTCTTCTAGGCATACTGTTCAAAACATCAATAGTGTAGACAATATGGGATCAGGGCGGGGGAATCGTGTCCTACTCATTGGATAGCAAGGCACTGTCAGGAAAAGATCATCGTTTTAAGAAGTCACTGCGACTAAATATAAGGCACGAAAAACCCTCTATTTATCCCAATAAATCCCTTTTACTTTTCTAGGATTGGTTCTCGAACGCAGACCAAGTGAGTTGAAGATTAAGTGAAAGCAGACCAAGTGAGTTGACGATCAAGTGAAAGCAGACTAAGTGAGTTGAAGATCAAGTGCAAGCAGGCCAAGTGAGTTGAAGATCAAGTGCAAGCAGGCCAAGTGAGTTGTAGATCAAGTGAAAGCAGACCAAGTGAGTTGAAGATCAAGTGAAAGCTGAGCAAGTGAGTTGTAGATCAAGTGAAAGCAGATCAAGTGAGTTGAAGATGATTAAGTGAAAGCAGACCAAGTGAGTTGAAAATCAACTGAAAGCAGACCAAGTGAGTTGAAGATCAAGTGAAAGCAGACCAAGTGAGTTGAAGATCAAGTGAAAGCAGACCAAGTGAGCTGAAGGTCAAGTGAAAGTAGACCAAGTGAGTGAAAGATCAAGTGAAAGCAGACCAAGTGAGTTGAAGATCAAGTGAAAGCAGGCCAAGTGAGTTGAAGATGATTAAGTGAAAGCAGACCAAGTGAGTTGAAGATCAAGTGCAAGCAGACCAAGTGAGTTGAAGATCAAGTAAAAGCAGACTAAATGAACAATTGGTTCGCGAACCAGAGATGCTGTGCGCTGTTCTTCAAGCTGTGTTCTGTTTTATCTCCAATGTTGCGCTCTTTATTTAGCCCTGGACTCTGATACCCAAATGGATATTCTATCTCTTCTTTCTTTCCCCATCTCTTGAACTATGTCTCTTCCTGTTCTGAAAACACAGTGCTGCTTCTTCGGACAACATTTCTAGATTGTTTATTATTTATTTTATTTTTGCATACAAAACAACAACAACAGCAGCAGACCAAGTGAAAACCTTCTCATGGCGGATCACCACTTGTTGGGAAAAGGTCACAACTCTAAACGATGTGGAAGCTCCCGACTTCTGCTCTTATCTGCTTCGGTTACTTGTTTGTGCATTCCTGGATTAACACAGTTCAATCTCCATAACAAATAGCTCATATTATTAATGAAAACTTAATAAAATTCAACTTTCATTAACTAAAGCCAGAGTACTACTGAAACCAAAAAGTTGAATCATATATCAAGAGCAAAGATTTCACCATCTTACGGGAGATGATGTGGAACTTGAAACTTATGAATCATTTATTTCTGGGAATTTAAATTTAATATGTTCATGTCATGGTTAACCGCATTAACTGAAATAGAGGAAATCGAATTATTGCATAAGGAAGTTTTACCGCATGTGCGTAGCGAGCATAGATCGATTCTTTATTAGGATGTATTGACTTCCTTGGATTTCAGCTAAGCATATTTCTGCTAAGCATATTTCTGCTAAGCATATTTCTGCTAAGCATATTTCTGCTAAAAGATGGCTAAGATAGGAGAAGGTACATGAGAAGAATATGTTACAAAGGATTTGGTTAAGATAGAGAAGGTACATGAGAAGAATGTAAGCTACAAAGGATTTGCTAAGATAGGAGAAGGTACATGAGAAGAATGTGTTACAAAGGATTTGGCTAAGATAGAGAAGGTACATGAGAAGAATGTGGTACAAAGGATTTTGGCAGGATAGAGGTACATGAGGAGAATGTTACAAAGGATTTGGTTAAGATAGTGCAGAAGGTACATGAGAAGAATGTGTTACAAAGATTTGGCTAAGATAGGAGAAGGTACATGAGAAGAACGTGTTACAAAGGATTTGGCTAAGATAGAGAAGGTACATGAGAAGAATGTTACAAAGGATTTGGCTAAGATAGGAGGCGTACATGTGAGAAGAATGTGTTACGAAGGATTTGGCTAAGATAGGAGAAGGTACATGAGAAGAATGTGTTACAAAGCGATTTGGCTAAGATAGGAGAAGGTACATGAGAAGAATGTGTTACAAAGATTTGGCTAAGATAGGGAAAGTAAGGTACATGAGAAGAATGTTACAAAGATTTGGCTAAGATAGGAGAAGGTACACGAGAAGAATATGTTACAAAGGATTTGGTTAATAAAAGAATTAGTAATAGATAAGCAAAGGAGTGCGGTTGAAGCAAATGAGAAATCCCAGAAGGATGCCAGATAAATCTCTCTTATTCCAAATATTCTCTTCTTCATTCACTACGATAAAAAAAAAACTTGACCAGATGGAATGGTGTATAATAACCAAGAGCTTGGAATAAAGTATGTTCTGTAAATTATTTAGTACAATTATTGAAGTCGGCTGTGACGTCATACAACGTAATTTTGACGTTATAACCAATAAATAATTTTAAAATATTTTCACATAATATTAAATTTTGTAAACGGTATTGTTAGTGCATAGTGTATATATTTTTATTATAAATTAATTATTATTAGCTATTAAATATAAATATGATTAAATAATTTTAAATATGATAATATGTAGAACAAAATATTTAGTATGCACTGCTTATTACCGAAACATCGTCTTACAATGAAAAAGATTTTCGCAGTAATTTATAAATTAAGAACAGTTGTGAAATAATGGCGATGCATGCACAATATCTGGTTCGAATGCAGCTCGTTGTGGGTTTTTTGTCCTTATATGGGATGGGCGAATTCATTTCATTTTTTTTTTGAAAGCAGAGCGTAAGTAGTTCGAGAGATAAACAGGAGAAAGAAGAGAGGGTGAAGGAAACGTTTCAAGGGAAAAAAGGCATTCAAAATGCTTGACTAGAACAAGTTAAAGATTAGAAGATCGTCCATTGTTAAGAAGTAAATACATTGAGATGATTAAAACTTTTTCACGGAAAGAGAAAAAAAAAGAAGCAAAACAGAAGAAAAATTTCACTGCAAAACAGAAGAAAAATTTCCCTGAAAAACAAATGAAAAATTTCTTCTGTTTTGCAGAGGTGACCTTTTTTCCATTTGCTATTTGACCAGTGTTTAACCTTGGTAAGTAAAGGAAAAAATTTTCGATATATGTATGCAGGCATTACAAAATAGCTTCATCAGAATACACAATGATGCCTTTAATGTTATATCCCAATTTAGTGGAAGTTTAAGAAGCTACAACTGGAGGAAAATGACGTGCTGGAAAAGAGGCCTCAGAAATTTGGCACAATAGCTCAGTTTGGCTGTATAAGACCATCGCAAGAACTTCCTCCAACTTATAATATTAGGCATCTGCCTACTGACGTACTTAGGGTAGTAGTAGTAGTAGTAATAGAGTGTGGAATTGAGAAGGGTGGCCACCGAAGGCGGCATTGTAATCCCAGACAGGACGCTCAGACAGCGTAACCAACCGCCAGAGGGGGAAAGGGCGCGTACTTGGGGGGTGGGGCGTGTTTGATGGGTGTTGTAACCACTTAGTGCAATGAAATCTTGTGTATATATACATGAGAATATACGGAAATGTAGCTTTGTAACCCATTGTAACAACATTGTAAGTCCATTACGAACTTTCTGCATACGCCTAGGCATCCGCCTACTAACTTATTTATTAATTAAATTCAACATAAAATATCTGTGGTCACAATGAATAACTAGTTAAGTATAAAATCGCAATTTTTCGGGGCGGCACTTTTTTACCTTAGAACTTTTTCTGTATATACAGTTTTTGAAAAAATAAATTTGGTTACCATCAATATGACTCAAATAACGTTCTAAATGTAATGGTTTGAAGAATAATTAATTTGCTGAAACAGTGTGCACTGAAATCACAGTGTACTTATTTTTGCCATTTTTTGACTTGACCACTTATTTCCTGTGACCACAGAAATAATCATCGACCTTTTTATATATATATATATATCTGAAACTATAATTTTATATATTATAAATTTATTTAAATAAATAATTTCAAATGCCACCAATTATACATATTTGATAATCGATAAACGGGGATCTCTCCTTACTTATCGAACTCACTCACTGTCGATTAAAATATTTCATTCGCGTATTGTGCATAATTTTTGTTTTTACTTTTTATAAAAACGAAAATACATAAAAAGCAGCCACATGCGTCATTCCTTCAAAATTTTATAACTTTTTTCAGATTTACAAATAATTTTTTTTGATAACAAAGCTAATTCTCGAAAATAATAACGTTTTTGAGTGAGAAAAAATTATAAGAAATTCTTTCCTGAAAAAAGTTGATTTATTTGGCGGGGAGCTATAATCTTTCTAGAGAACCCGTTTCTTTCCAGCCTACACTAAACTGTCAAGTATTTTCTCATAAAAAATACTTTTATAAAATTTCCTCGAAAAATAATGCCGCCCAAGCAATACTTGCAAAGACGTAGTCAATAGAAAAATAAATGTAAAAAATGTGGAACAATTTCTGTCATATTTTTATATTCACTCTTTTACAAAACTTAACTACATTAAAATATTATGACAGGCACAATGCCATATTTTTTTCGCAATTTAATATTTGAAACTCTATACAAAAAATATAAAATGCATTAAAAAATATATTTAATTTATGGATTTGGGCTCGTTCAATTTTTTAGCCAGAAAATAAATTTTTGAAAACGTTTCTACTTTTTTTGTGAAGATTCGTTTTGCGTATAGGTTCACAGAAGTTTGCAATTTTTTAATTATATTCTAGCAATTCGTGATGTTTTTAATTATATTCTAAAATTTTGCCAATTTTTTAACCAGATTGGCCAGGAAAGGATTTAGAATGCAACTGCTAAGAATCTTTCCTTTCGAAACCTGGCAACCTTTGCGTACTGTCTGGTCTTTTATAAATAACATTTTAATTTTAATGAATTTTAAATTTTGATTCAAGAGAATATAAATTAGCTTTAAATTTTTACTTTCTTAAATAGCGTATAATACTAATTATGTTATGTAATATTATTCAAGTACTTTCTCCGAGTCGGCAGATGAAGGCCAACATGGGACACATTTCCTTTTCAGCTCACTTGAATTAAGTTTCCTTTGCTTAATTCATTCCAAGCCTTTAAATCATCCATCCCCTTTATTTCTTTCTCCAGGTCTCTATCCTACAATGTTTCCCCTCCAATGTGAATTATGGTTTCTTGTATTTTATCTGGTTTTACTATATACCCACAATGTGCTAACTTTCTTCTCAGAATTGTAGCCTTTTTTGCACTGGATTTGTTCAGAACTCTCTGGTTGGGGATCTTTTTAGTCCTACGTTAATTTCAATGATCTTCTAAGGATCCACATTTAGAGTGCTTCTATTTTGTTCTTGCCATCTTTTTTAAGTGTCCAAGTCTCGCAACCATATGGCATAATAAGCCAAATATTGCATTTTAGATTAGAAGACAGAAATTCGTTTCAGTTTAGAGAAAAGAAGAACAAAATATCTGAAAGTGAAGTCCTCGTTGGAAAATATATGTTTTTTTTAGTTAACATAAAATACAGTGGAAATCAATTATAATTTATAACTAACACGGATATAATGAAAACAAATGATTTTGGTTAATTTGATTTAACGTGTAATATACTCATATATATGGAATATCATAGATAAAATGTAACATTCCACGAATATAGCGAACTATTTCGCATATGTAACGAACTATTTCACATATATAACGAACCAATCATTTCTTCTCTAATTTCACGTTTATTCTTTTATTCAATGATTTTAGACAATTTTTGCTCACTTGAAAACTATTAGTTTTATTATAAAACATTTAAAAAGTAAACTTCAGATTTACATAGCATTTTGATTGTTCTCCCCTTAAAACCGGAATTCAGTTCTTTACTTTTGCCTGTCCTGGGGAAAGTGAACTTTTTCTAAATGGTCAAGTTAAAGATATGCAAGTGCTACATTAATCATTAACCTCGTTTAAAATTTTAAAAATAATAGTATTTGATCAAGAATATTTATTTTTAAATTATTCATATTAATTACCAACGCTTATATAAAATCACGATTTTTATTAAATTGTCATATCGAGTAACGGTTGTAACAAACATCGGCTATAGCAGAAAAAATCCCATTGATGTTTACTATAACCGAGGCGGACTGTATATAATTTCTCATTATATAATATTATACTCATTTATATAATAATATTATATAATTATATAATAATATAATATAATTATATAATAATAATATAATGCTAATTTTCATAATTTTATATATTTATATAATTTTATATAATTATATAATAATATAATATAATTTTATATAATTTTATATAATTTTATATAATTATATAATATAATATAATATAATTATATAATAATATAATATAATATAATCATTATATAATAATATAATATAATATACTTTATATAATTATATAATAACATAATATAATATAATTTATATAATTATATAATAATATAGAAAATATAATTTTATATAATTATATAATAATATATAATATAATATAATTTTTATATACCATATTAACAATAATATAATATAATTCTTACATAATATAATAATATAATATATATATATATAATAATATAATATAATTTTATATAATTATCGTAAACCCTTATTGGCTAAGTTTAAGATTAGCTACAAAGACAAAAGGTGAATGAGCCAGTCCTATTTATATGTGAAACATTCGTAAAACAAACAATAATTTAATAAATGTAAAACACTGGAAATACATAATTGTGATCGTAAAGAACAATTAAATTATGGCCAACAATCTATTTCATATTTATAGCGCGAAATGGCTATCAAATGGACTGATTGTATTCGATCGTATACTACCAATTTTGTGATTAACAGGAAGATTGCTTAAGATTAATCTGCTGTTTGACAAATAGCCAGCAATAGCTCACCGTAGTAGATCATCAGTATGCATAAATTATTCCAATTTGATTCTGACGATGCGTGTCTGCCATTATACTATGTTCCCTCCTTAGCCTAACCTCCGTTCCAGGCCATGTATAAACAACACTTAATCGAGCCTAACCTTATGTGCATTGCAAACGCATTTCAGAATAAAAGGGGGAAAGATACACGTGTGGTGTCCCATGATGATTCCTCGTCCTTGCACCACAAGTCTGCTCCAGATATGTCTCAGTGTTGTATTGTTTGATGGTATAACCCACTACCTCGGTTGGTGATGGCCGCCACTGATGCTCCTTGCACAGTAAATGCCAGTCGTAAAACATCGACGCTCAGCCTCACTCGGCTCCTTACTTCGGAAACGCTAGTCGTAAACAAGCTGCACTCAGATCCGCTCTGCTCCTTGCTTCGGAAGCGCCAGTCGTAAACAATCAACGCTCAGATCCGCTCGGTTTCTTGCTTCAGAAAAGCCAGTCGTAAACGATCAACGCTCAGATTCGCTCGGCTTCTTGCTTCGGAAACGCCCCTTACTCCACAAATTTGCTCACGTCGCTATCAACTCTGTTTACACCTCACTCTCGAGGTTTACTATACTTCTAATTTCGAGCCACTTGGCCCCGGCACAACTCTACGCTCAACGCGACACTCTCCCCGACTCTCTTCCAGCTCTTCGAACCTTTTCTCTCCGGCTCCCCACTTCGTCTCTCTCCTCCCTCTCTTCCTACATCATCTTTCAATCATTTTTCGATCTGTCCATCACCTAGAACGTACCAATCACTTCTCAACCAACATTTCTAGACAAATCACAATTACCGCCCTCAACTATGGCTCCTCCTTACGACCTATACAATGCTTAACCACAAACAAGCACGGCCCGACTTGAGTACGTCCCTAACAGCTTCCTTCTTCTCGGGATTTAAAACAGCGAAAACCACGAGGAGTTATAACCCCTATAAACCGACTGTCAATTTTATTATTTTGCCTTTGTTATATTCGGTTTTCACTGGTAACCTCTTGATCGTAAAATACGTCTAGGCTGGGAGTTGTGGTCGCCTTGTTGGACTACCGTGCTTGCCGCTTTCTTTCCAATACAACTAATCCTTCAATAATTCATATCTCTTTACCACGAAGGAGAACATCCTAAAATTTCTAAATACACAGCTTATGGCTCGCTATA
>QLNU02014176.1:144087058-144105803 GCA_006491805.2 Dysdera silvatica
AAGGCAAAAAGTTCAGCCTGGAAAATCGTTGAGTTATCTGAAAGCCTATAGTTTTCCGAAAATTTTACAGTTCCATCACGGAGCACCACAAAGGCTGCCCCCACTTTTCCGTCTATGATACTTCCGTCGGTATAGATTTCCACACCGCGCTCTGTTGGTTTGTCCTTGGTCCACGGAATAGAGATGCCATTTCTAGGGTTTTGGAAATGGACATTCACCCTTTCCATATCTTCGTATCTTATCTCAGTATTATTATGTCTAATTGTTTTTCGGAGTGTCCTTAATTGGAACATCTTGGCCTCGTTGTTTGCCATTTCTTTTATGGGTAAGACTCCTGCAAGTACACAAAGAGCCTCGGTGCTAGTGGTTCTATAGCATTTTGTTATTCCCAGCATTGAAAGCCTCTGGATCTGTGAGAGAATAACTTGCTTTCTGGAGTTTTTCCATCGCACTCCCACCAAATGCCTACGGCATATAGTGCTATCCTCTCAATTACGGCTTTATAAATCCTTTTCAAAATGAGCCCAGAGAGTCCCCACGTAGCCCTGCTCATATTTTTCAAACGCTGGTTAATCGCCTGGCACTTGTTCTTCTGTGCCCGCAAATGTGGTAGCCAGCTTAATTTGCTATCGATTATGACTCCAAGGTATTTTAATTCCCTGGTCATCTTGATTGTTTTCCCTCGAAAAATGATTCGGGGGTGGGTGACCATCTGTCTTCTCCGGATGTGTTCCCTGGGTTTCGGAAAGAAAATCATCCTTGTTTTCTCTTCACCGAGTTCTAGTTTTGCCTTTTCGCACCATTCAGCAATTCTCTGCATCATTTCTCTGCCCCTAGCCTCCACCTCCGTTCTTGTCCTACCGGTAACTATCACCATAGCGTCGTCAGCGTAACCGATGACTTCCGCTCCATCCATACTAATCCCCAACATCTCATCCATCGTTATCTTCCAGAACATAGGGCCACTGTTTGATCCCTGTGGGGAGCCCTTTGTATAATCCACTCCGAGAAGAACGTTGTTACCCTCAAAGTAAACACTCCTGTTACTTAAAAAGCTCTTAGCCAAATTGAAGATTTTTGGAGGACATTTTTTATTTTTTAGTTGGTTTAGAGCATATAGACACAACAGACATTATTGAAGGCTCCATACACGTCGAGAGAGATGAGACAGACGTTGTTCCCCTTTACTTTTCCCTCCTTGACTTTTTCAATGACGTTCATTATCGCCTTCGTGCTTCCCTTGCCTCTCGTAAAGCCATGCTGTTTTGTTTCCATTTCTCCTTCTGCCGAAAGATGGTATTCAATCCTGTTTGTAACCAATTTGTCGAGGATTTTTCCCATCCCGTCGAGGAGACAAATTGGTCGATACGCCGTGGCGTTGTGTAGGTCTTTTCCCTCTTTGTTGAAGAGGACTAATTTTGCAGATTTCCATCTCTTAGGAAACTTTCCGTCCTCGAAGCATCTATTAAACAGGTCGACATGGATTGTAGAGTCCATTTCGAAGATTTTTTGAATAACATCCAGGTATAATCCATCCGGACCGGGGGCTTTTTTCTTATTCATGTTATTTAAAGTAATCCTGATTTCGTCTTTCGAAAATTCACTTTCCTCCGTCTCGATCGGCGGAACGCCCGAGAGCTCAGCTCTAATTCGTGTATGAACCTCACGGTCATCAAGTACCTTATCGTTTTTGAAATGATATTCCATTATGGTCCTAATTGTTTCTTCAACCCCATTAGTAAATGTACCATCTTCTTTTTTTTATATTATTAATTGAACTCGGGTTCACGTATTTACCACTTGCGATTTTATAGTGCTGGCCAAATGGTTTTGCAAGATCAACCCCCGTACAGTACTGTTTCCACGATTCGTATTTAGTCCTGTTAATCATATTTTTCTATATAGCCTCCTCTTTTCTATACCTTAGAGATTTATATTGTCTATTTTCCTCTGTTACACTTCGCTGCATTTTCCTTCTCTGTATCCTTACTTTTTTCCTTTGCTCTGTCAGCTCAGTAGACCACCATGGTACACTCCTGTGCCTATTAGAATTTGTCTCTCTTCTCTTCTTACTCAATTCGCAGACCTTTCTTAATCTATTTGTCAAGTCCTGGACTACTTCATCCAAATCCCTCCTATCGTTCCTTTCTTTCAAAGTCTCAATCTCTTTCTTCCAGAGATCCTCAAATTTACACTGGTCCAAGTCCCTCAATCTATACCTCGACATTGAGTTGCGTTTCTCGCTCTGTAAATTAAATTTGATCAGATTGTGATCACTGTTTGTGATGGCATCATCCACTCTCCAGTTCTCGATCCTGTTACCCCTGACATTTGACAATGTGAGATCAATCCAGCTCTCTCCATTAAAAGAGGTGTAGGTGGGAGGGCTAGTCTCGTCATTTTCTATAGTTAGATTCATCGAATTGATAAATTCGATGACTTTTCGACCCCTGTTATCCTCCAATCTGTCTCCCCAAAGCTGACTTCTGGCATTAAAATCCCCGCAGATTATAATATCCGAATTTCTTGTTTTGTCCATAATGCTTTCAAGATCTGCAAGGCTATCAGCCAAGGGCTCAGTTGGCGGACAATATATCGAAACAATAGTGGTGTTACGACTCTTGATCATTACTTGGATGCATACTAAATCTCTTCCCTTATGAAGACACACAATGTCAAGACCAGTCGTACAAACAATTGCAGCTCTGGGGTTCCCGGCAATGGTAAATCTCTGGAAATGAAGTGGGATGTTCGAAATGACGCCATTAGAAAAATACGGCTCTTGAAGACAAAATATATTAGTTCCTGAATGCCCGAAATCAATTTCAAGAAGTCCCATGGCAGCTCTGCCATGTCCAGTGTTTAACTGACCAATAGAGAACACAAAACTATCCCCCATAGTTGGTTCTGTTTCTCAACATATCCCTTTGGTACAAATATCATGGGCAATTCTTATCAAAAGCTGTATGATCTGTTTGAAATTGTTTTCCAAACCTCTTGTTCGCCGTTTTGCAATTAATACAATTTACATTGTTGATCCCACAATCTTTCGTCAAGTGATCGCTTCCACCACATGTAGCACAAATCTCAGCAGCTCTGCAGCCAGCATGGAAGTGTCCATAACCCTTACACTTAAAACATTGAATTGGTTTAAGAAATTCCTTTACTTTGCATCTCATCCAATTAATGTTAATTTTATCCAATTTTTTCATTCTGATAAAACTTTCCGGGTCGACTGGCAATACCCAATGGTTAAAATCTTTATTTCTTATGCAGAACAATACCTTAACTTCTGCCATATCCTCTAAGGACGAATTCTGGTCTCTAATAATTTGAACTAACTTGTCCCTTTCCACATATTTTTCTACGTCATAAACAATTATCTTAGGGTTATTTTTCTTTGGTGTTACAACAAGATATTTGTCTCCCATTTTCTCCTCCAGCTTATTCTTCAGTTTGTCCCGATCAGCACTCTCTCTACACTTTATAATTATTCCTCCCTTATTAATTCTTCTTGCCTGGACTCAAATCTTTAGTTCGGCCGGATCAACCAGTCCCATTAACTCGTCCTTACTCTGTTCTGACGATTGGCCTTCCTCCTTCGGATAGATCAATAGGGGCAGTTCTTTTTCCTGTTTTTTATTATCCGTTATTTCATAAGTTAGACCCACAGATGTTTGTTGTCGCCAGCCCTGCATCCTAATCATATCTACAACTTTTCTCTTTCTTCCAATTTCCCCTCCAAGACTGCTATTTTCATTTTTAGCTCATTATTCGGTTCTACTGGCAGTCTATTTATTTTATCTTGCTCCCGAGAGCAGCTTGCTCGCCTGAGTTCAGCAATCTCGTCGTTCTGTTCACCAATTACTTTGATCAACCTCCTACACAGTTCTTGAATTCTGACAGTATTTGCCACTCCTATGACCTTTTTTTCGATTCCAGTGTTTTGTTTATTTCGCCAATAGTTTTGTCTGCAGTCCAGGCTGGAAAGCTGTGATCCCCAAGAGATGCCATATCTATGATCGGGAGATCTTTTCCATTTTCTACACATTCATTAAAATTATTGTTTTCCATCTAATATATTCCTAATTTAACAAGCCAAAATCGACAGCACATCTAGAAGATAAAACAAACTCTGAGGACAAGGGAAATCCGTTCCGTTGCAATATATTTAGTGAGGAGGGAAATGTGGCCAGCACAGATGGTTCCGCATTACAAAATAGTCCAGGCCTCGAGGAATAAGTCAGGCTCGAGTAACCAGTAACGCTTCCAAAATGGCGGTTTGTTTACATTTTTCAAACTTTATTATTTACTTTCGGAATTCATGAAAAACAAGACTGTTTGAGATATTTCCTTCGCTTTTTTTTTAGCGGTTGGAGAGCTCAGCCATAATTTTGTCAGTTAACGCAGTCAATACGTGAAAAGCAAGTGTAATTAATATAGACTCACCTCATTCCGGTAACGAAGTTCAGCAGTTAGGACATCATAACTTCAGAAACGTCGCTAGTCCGCTAGAGTTCGATTATTTATTATAAATATTTATTATTACTATTTATATAACATTCCAAAGAGGATATTCTAAAGTTTCGACACCCGCTAGAACGCTAAAGCCTGCGCGTTAGTTGAGAATATCAGTTATGAGTGAGATAGCTACAATCACTAGCGTACGCAGGGGGTGTTGATGGGGGTTGTAACCCCCCATTGCAATGAAATTTTGTATATTTAACATAGGAATATATGAGCAATAACTCTGCAACCGCCCATCGAGCCTATAAACCTTTCCTTATGAACTTTCTGCGTACGCCTATGGCTACGGTACAGGTACCTCTGCATGATACCTTTGCATAAACAGAAACACACGCCAGATAATTGTTTGTGGTAGCCCAAGTTCTCTGCTCACTCTACGGATTGACTTCATTGGGCTACTCTTTAAACTCTCTTGAATTCGTCCCACATTCTCCTCCTATACACGCTGTCAGCCCGTGCTTTTTTCCTTTGCACAAGCAGCCAGTCTGATCAAATTGATGGTTCTAATGACATTGGAAGCTCGATGTTGTAATGACGATAAAATTCACACTGCACCGCAATCCTCGACTTTGTTTTACTAAACTCGCGAATGCAAAAACCTTGTGCTGCATTGCAGTATGGGCACTCATATGATGGTGGAGGGGGGGAGCTGAGAAAATTATTACCTCCAGCTCAAGGATGTCAAACATTGTAGTGAACATACATAATACTAAAATGCCACAGAACTAATTGATACTGCTTGACAATTAGTAATAAGCTAAAAAGTACCTTATTTTAAAATGTGACTGTACAGTTTTTTAAAGTAAATGCATAGCAGAATCGGGCAAATCAAAAATTTGAACGGCTAAGGGGGGACCCGAGCCCCTCCCTGCCCCCCATATGGGCGCCCATGCACTGCAGTCATCTCACTCGCAACTGATGCTCTCAATTAACGCTGTCGCATGACTGTGTTCAGGCGAGAGCATTCTAGCGGTAGTCAAAACTTTAAAAACACCCTCTTTGAAATTGTTTTGTGCTATTCGATAGTTCTGCAATAAATAATCGACGTCAACTAAAATAATCTTTATTGACAGTGGACTGTATTTCTTTAATACGATAAACAATAACAGTTACACGATATGTAACTCAAAACACGATGCGGGCGCATCCATAGTGGTTATACAATCTGCAATACTTAAAATACGATGCGAGGTGCAACCAATACGTCAATAAAGGTTAAGCGTCGAACAATAAATCGAAAACCATAAAAACAATAATAATGCAAAAAGAAAAGAAAAAGGTGTTGCTGGAAACAACAAACAATGGTTGTTAACTTAAAACTGATGCCAATTCCCAACAGAAATGTTATATAAATCATTTATATATAACGTATAATTCAAGAAATATGGCCGTATGGAATTGGGACCATTATTTTGAATCACTTTGTACACACATTAGCTCTTTTAAAATTAATTTTCTCCTTGAATTGAATTTACTCCATGAATTGAATTAATTTGTTCCTTTGAAATTAAAACCAGTATAATATTTCAACTTGATAAGGAAATTTTTATTTAGCTAAAAAAATATTCTTGTACTTACGTTACAAGACTTGTGCAACTTTTTTGCAAATTTAACTTTAAAAAAATTATTTCGTACTATTATAGACTGGATGTAGGGTGAACGTTACATCGAAGCGCCATTAAGAAAAACAAAATTTAATTGAATGTTTGTGTGCCCGTGACATTTTCAATTGATCAAATTTTATAAACTCTCATCACTGATCTTTTACCTCACCCGACGAACCCGAAAGTATAGACAGAAATGATGATGGGAAAGGGTTGGATGGTATTCTCAGATTAGCAGGAATGACAAATACGAAAGCTAACGAGTTTATTTGCATGGACGAAAATTTAGAAGTTTATGCTACGTTTACTTCTATTCAGGAATCGTTAGAAAATATGATGAAGGGAAAAAAAAGTGACGAGGAATTGGAAGCGGAAGAGAGAAAGAGTGGAACTGCCACAAAATTCTAACATCAAAACATATTTTGATGTTTTGGTAAATTTTCAGGAGATCCAAAACTTTGCTTTGAACAAAAATGATGACGAATTATACAAAAGGACTGCAAACAGAGGCGAATCTAGAGAGGAATTCGGGGAGGGGGGGGTAAAATACAGTAGACCCACTTATAATGAGATCGCATTTAGGGAATTTCCAGATATAGCGAGGAAAATATGGATTTTGTTTGGTATAATGATTAAGCGCAATATAATTTAACCGCTTTTAGCGAACAAGTCTTTTTTTGGACCCCGGATTTAACGAGCAATTTAAAAAATAGGAAATTAAACTTTTTATAAAATTCCGTTATTATATGCAGCTGGTCATTATAATCAATTTTCACCGCATTTTTATGGATTTGGGAAGGGAAATTTCCTTAATTCCCATTCCCCCGTAGATCCGTCACTGCCACAAATATTTCCTTAGAAAAAGGACATTTGCCAAAAGCAAAACAATTACGCATCACTGATTTTTTTAATATAAATTAAAATAGGTGAGGATTAATGTATTTGAAATGGTTATAATTTTTTATTGTTAATTTTATTTATTTTAATCATTTTACCGAACCTATAGATAACAGCCACCTCCGAATAACCGTCACTTTTGCAGAGTCCCGCGGATGACCGTTATTCGGATGTTTTAGTGTATTTAAATTGCAAAACGTAATAGATCTTATATATGGCTATTGGTAAAATATATTTGATATTGTTAGTTTTATGAATTTAGCATTTTCACTTAACTAATTAATATTTCAATCATCATCATATTCAACCATTATCTATCCACTGCTGGATGAAGGTCTCTCCAAATGCTTTCCACACAAGTCTATCCTGAGCAATTCGCTTCCACGTCACCCCAACCTGTTTTCTTATTTCATCCACCCATCTAGTTTGAGGACGTTTTCTAGGTCTTCGGTGGTCTCTTGGAATCCAGTTCAGAATTTCTGTTGTCCATCGTTGATCAGTTCTTCTTGCAATATGCCCAGCCCATCGCCATTTCAGCCCTTTTACTTTAACAATGATGTCCTCTACTCTAGTTTGCTCTCTCACCCAAGTGTTTCTTTTTCGATCTCTCCTAGTTATTCCAAGCATGCACCTCTCCATGCTCCTTTGCGTTGTCTGTAACTTTCGTATTGCTCCAACTGTTAGACTCCATGTCTCTGATCCATAAGAGAGGACTGGCAATACACACTGGTTGAAGACCTTTCTTTTTAGACACAAAGGCAATTTCCCCTTCAGGATAAAACTGTTTCTTCCAAATGCACTCCAGCCAAGTTTAATACGTCTGTTGAGTTCTTTCATAATGTTGCCATCCATTGAAATCAGCTGGCCAAGGTAAATATATGAATCAGCAATTTCTAGCTCAATGTTGTCAACTTGTATTTTTGTTTCCTCTACAAAATTATTGAACATGATCTTAGTTTTTTGTAGGTTCATCTTGAGTCCAACTTCTTTACTTCTAGTTGAGAGCTCCTGTACCATGTCTTGGAGTTCTAATGGGTTCGTTGAAAAAATAACAATGTCATCAGCAAACCGCAGATGATTTAAATATTCACCATTTATTTTTATTCCCTTGTTATTCCAATTTATCAGCTGAAAAATCATCTGTAAAGCTGAAGTAAAAAGTTTTGGAGAAATGGTATCTCCCTGCCTCACACCTTTACCAATTTTGATAGTTTTGGTATCTTTATGTAACCGAAATTTTGCACTTGCATTTTTATACACACGTTTCACCATGTCAATGTACACATCCTCAATGTCTGTTGATCTTAAAGAGTTGATGACTGCTGATGTTTTTATAGAGTCAAAGGCCTTCTCATAGTCAATAAATGCAACACACAATGGAAGTTCATATTCATGTGTTCTTTCAATTAATTCTCTTAATACTTGAATATGGTCCACTGTACTGAATCCACTTCGAAATCCAGCTTGTTCTCTTGGTTGAGCTGCATCTAATTTTTTCTGCAGGCGATGTGTTAGCACTTTTGTGAAGATTTTATAAATAGCAGGTAACAAGCTAATTGGTCGGTAATTTTTCAAATCCTCTTTATCACCTTTTTTATGCAAAAGAATTACTGTTGCAGAATCCCATTGGTTTGGTATGTTACCGCTGTTAAGACATTTGGTAAAGAATTTTGCAAGTATGTCTTCTACATATTCTCCAGCTTCTTTTAGGATATCTAATGTAATACCATCATCACCAGGGGCTCTTCCTTTCTTCATATTTTTTATTGCAAATGAAACTTCTTCTTTTAAGATTTTAGGAGCTGTTCCTTCGACTATCTCAGAGTCTTCGTTTAATTCACTGTTACTTTCATATAGTTTTTTGTAGAATTCTTCAACTCTTCTAAGTATTTCTTCCCTATTTCTTGTTACGGTGCCATCCTCTCCTTTTAATGCAATGATGTGTTTCTTCCCAACAGATAAACTTCCTTTAACAACCCTAAGGCTCTTGTTATTTTCAATGGCTTTCCTTACTAGCTCACAGTTGAATTTTCTTATGTCTTCTTTCATGCTTTTGCGCAGAGTTTTACAAAGTTCTATGTACTCAATCCTGGAACTGGTATTTCGATTGTCCACCTTCATATCTCTTCGCCTTTTCATGAGCTGTTTCGTCTTCTCAGATAATTTGCTATTGTGCTTTTTACAGGTTACACCTAATATTCCAGTATATGCTTTTAAATATTTAAAATTAAAGCAGTCAACATCCAGTGGAAAAGGAAATTCAAAATGCACAAATCCAAACCAATAGTTTATTATAATATACAGCGTGAATGATGAAATGTAAAAGAGTCACTTTTTTATTAGAATTATTACAATATGGTTATTGATAATCATACGTAATGATCCTTATAAAAATAATCGAGATCATTTTGCAAGAATTTTCGATGTGATGTTGTAGTGCTTGATGCGACCTGACGCCTTCGTGTTGGAACCAATAAATACCAAAGCGCTTGAAAGAAAAATATTGTAAATTCAACTACCGTAAGTATGCTTGCCCCTAGCATGAGTCCCATAGAGCCTCCAATTTGACCTAAAATAACATAGAAAGAAATTATTATTTAGTCACACTTTTCCGGTAATAACTTACATTGTGATGGTTGCCCCGCAGTTTAAGGGGGAGAAATGCCATGATTTAAACGGGCTTATTTTAAATTTATGGATGCTCAAACAAACTTTAAACTTTATGCGAACTTTAACGTTATGGGAGAATGTTTAACAGAGGGAACAAAAATTTCAGATTTATTTAAAGTTTTTCGACTTACTAAAAAATGTACTGATCGTGAATCTTTTATATTCATTATATATATATTCATTGGAGGTATAATGGAACCTCACTCGGGATATCGATACTCTGAAAAGGAAAACGAATATCAAATGTTATTTCGTGCTTCATATTGAGCATTAGTATAAGTGATGTTAAACATAACTACGATTTAAATATATCATATATGATAATGTTTGCTAAATTTATAAGAATTATATATCCTGTTTAAAGAATTCGGCCTTTTTGAAAGCACATTTCCTTAAATAAAAGTATTTTACGAGATTTAATATACAACTTTATTTACAGTATAGTAAATATTTGACACGTGTATTTTATTTGGCGATATATATTATATATAAAAATAATTGAAGTATAGGAATAAAAAAATATCGAATAAGAACAATTTTATTAAATATTCGCTGAAACTTTTTCGTGCATCCTATTTTGGGAAAGTATATCCGACGTATGTAATGCAATACACTCTAAAAAATTTGAATAATTTTCATTTTAGGAAATTGAATTAGATAGAATATATGCCCTTAAGATAAAATTCTGACATGTATACAAAAATAAATTCAAATTGTAAATGAAATACATGCATTATCTTTTGCCTGCGAATTAACATTATGGCGGGGGGACTCAAGTATTAAAAAAAACACATGGACGTCGATGTTAAAAAGAAAAATATGCCTTGATATTCAATAGGATGGGCTTGAGATATAGGCATACGCAGAAAGTTCATAAGGAGGAGGCTACAGGCTTACAATGGGGGACTATAAAGTTATAACTCCATATATTCATATGTATATATACAAAAATTTCATCGCAATGGGGAGTTACATTGCCCATAGACCTCTACGTATGCCAGTGGTTTGGAACCGCTGAGCCCCACTTTCAAATGCCAGTAATAAAACTGTCAAAGTTCAAATAAACTGCATAGATTTGTGAGAATTTACTTATCTGTAAAATTTTCAATGAAATGCGAAATAGATTATCACAAGTTAGCTATCACTCAAAATTTAAATCTCAAAATCAAAAAAACTGATATGACCATGCTAAACTAACGAATCTGTAAAATTCTAGATCTGAGAAAACCGCATTTAAACATTTATTGTCAGTATACTTTAACACAGATACAATATATGAAAGCGAATGTAAAATATACTACCATTTAGGCTAATAGTATACTTTCGCGTTTTAGTGTGAATATGGTTGATCAGTAAACAACCTCACGAATGCTCTCGGGTAGATATTGTAAAATCTTCAAATTTCTTAATTTGATATGGTGCCGATACTCTATATTCATTTTTCCCCTTTAAAAGCAAAATTTTACTACAGAAAACGTTTTATTTAATTGGAGTGTACTAATACCTGTCGCTAGGAATATCCAGCTTTGAATATGTCGATTCAAATTCGTATGAATACTCGATACATGGCTCCAGACACACGTCTTTTATTACGGAAGCTGTTAAAAAGCAAGTGTGGAAGTACATTATAAATATTAGTGTAAAGGTACAATTTTTATATATACTTTTTTATTACGATAATATCTAATTGTTTTATACAGAAAATGGTCTAGGGCTTCACGAAACCGTCGCTTGACCCTGATTGTTGGCACCAAAATAAAAGTAAATTACACAGATGTTTTAGAAATTAGTCTTTTGTATCTTTCAGAAACAAATATATTTTCGCATGGATCATTTATAGTGTCTATGCCCCAGATTATTATCACCCGGGATGAAAACGGCGTCTCTTTTTCTCATAAACAAAAATAGCTCTAGTTTGAGCTACTAATACGTGGGTGTCAAATTTATTTGTAATAAAAAATCCCCCACGAAAAACTCACAAAAATCTCGCCCCGGTGGCTTTGTGTGTTGACCAATATTTGGCAATTGTGTTATCCCTGTGAAGGGTAATAATATCTTACAACTTAATATACGGAGAAAAAAGCGTTTGTTCTTGTTCTCATTCGTCTAGTAGGTCAAGACACCGCGGGCTCAACGCGGGGACCCTGGTTCGAATCTGGGATGAGGACGGCGTCTCTTTTTCTTCTAAACAAAAATAGCTCTAGTTTGAGCTACTAATACGTGGGTGTCAAATTTATTTGTAATAAAACAAAATCCCCCATGAAAAACTCACTATATATATATATCAGCGCATGTCATGGACAATAGATATGAACACCATCATGCTTTACACCATTACGACTAGAAACTAACCTCACAAACTACAGGCCCACACTTCACGCCAAATTCGCACAACAATACCCACACCTGGACATCAGTGCAGGTATCCCTCGATATACGCGGTTAATTGGTGCCACGAGTGTACCGCACATATCAAAACCGCATATATCGAAGTTAAGAACCAATGGGAAAATTGAAATTCGTTCACGATGTTTCAGAGCATTCGTTAGAAGACTTGATTTTTACCTTTAAGATACGTTTTAACTGTACCGCACATGTAAGCAGTAAACCATTACATGGAAGGCACTACAATGACCTGCAACAACCACACGTTGACAAAAAGGCATCAAATTCTTGGCTGGCCAAAGGCACTCTCCAGCCAGAGGCAGAAGGATTCATGCTAGCCATCCAAGATCAAGTGATCGCAACAAGGAACAATCAGAAATTCATCCAGAGGAAAGACATAGAAAGCGCCAAATGCAGATACCTATCATGCGGCATCGGAAACAATCCAACACGTGATGACAGGATGCAAGATTTTCGCGCAGTCAGACTACAAACATAGACACGACCAAGTGGCAAAAATAGTCCACCAGCAATTGGCAGTGAATACTGGCTTTCTGACAGAGAAATGTCCATACTACAAGTATGAGCCAGAAACCGTGCTTGGGAACGAAACGTACAAGCTGTACTGGGATAGAGCAATCATAACAGACAAGACAGTTCCACATAACCGTCCTGACATAACCCTCGTCGATAAATCGGGTAAGACCACGTCCCTAATGGGCATAGTAATACACCACACCAATAACATACAGTTACAACCTACACAACAACCTACACAACAACCATACAACCTACCATACCAACAACCCTACCTACCAACAACTACTACCATACATACCAACAACCTACCTATCAACCAACAACCATACAACCCTACCATACAACCTACACAACGAAAATTACCAAGTACCAAGACCTCAGATATGAAGTATAACACATATAGGGTATGGAATAGATCTTCGTCATCCTGTTACTCATCTCAGCAAAAGGGATAATACCAAAAGCACTTGCGACAAATTTGGAAATACTGAATATTGACCCAAACACCTACATTGAAATGCAAAAAGCCACAATCCTAAACACGTCACATTGTCAGGAAGTTGCTAGACATGGCACGTTAAGAAGTGATGTGAAGACTTGAGACCATGGCTCTCTTCCCGTCCCAAAGCCTGTTTCCGCCAAGAATGGGTGGGAAAAAATTGTTAGATGATTGATAGGTGAGTTCAATCCACCGCACCCACGAAACATTTTTGAAATAGCCATATGTTCACTGATTGGACTAGTTTCACCAATAGGCGCTAACGAGTAACAACTGTGTTGTTTATTTTTCCGAGATAACCTTTTCATTGGTTCTATACTATCAGAAAAAGGGTAAGCCCAATTTGGCGACTTTGCATGCTGTCTTCACCGTGTTACGAACAACGAAAATAAAATTTACAGTATTCTTACGCGCGAGAATGATCAGTTTGTTAGAATTAGTGGTTTATAGCTATTTCTTAAATCTCTTCCTAATTAATAAATATAAAAAACCTCCGTATTTAAATATTATGCACTAGAGAACATTTAGACATCGTCCAATTTTCCTAACCTAACGGTGGGGGGGGGGGGTCGCGGGGGTTTGACCTAATCACCTAGATTCAAGGAATATTTTTTTAACATGGTTAATATTCTGGATTGTGGGTTAAAACCTCACCCCACCCCACTCCAAACTTTCTGGGCGGCGTCATCCATGTAAATTTCGAATTCAGTGGCGTTTTTCCCTAATACAGTGTTTATAATTGTTATTATCTGATTAATGATATTACAACCAATCAATGTTTCCGAAACGCATCTTTTTGTGCGTGTATGTGTGTGTGTGTGGGGGGGGGGAGGGGTAGAGGGTAGTCAAGCTATGCTCCAATCAGAGACTTTTGTAAAATTATTACAAAGTTGTAAATCAAGTTCGTGAGCACTTTTTGTACAACCTATCAGTAGTAATATTTTTACCTTTTTGTGTTTAAAAACTGCTCGGTTTTGGGGGAGAGAGGAATGGCTTCAGCTAATGTCCGGCCCTGAACATTTGGTAGTTGTAACATAAAAACTATTTGTAATAGCACCCGGTGGGAGGGGTTGGTGGGGTCGTAACCCCACTGACCTTTTGTTTTCCTGTATACAATTAAATTTTGATTGTCGAAACTCTCCCCACCTCTTAGTACACCCATAACCCCTTATAAAATGTTTGCGTACGTTACCGAAACATTGTATTTTCTTTCACTTTATCTAATAAAAACACTGAACATAAGACACGTTACGATTTCCACAGGCACAAAGTCAATATTCCTCTTTTTATTGTACAAAAATACGTAGCCTATTAATTATTTGTGGTGGGGGCCTGGACTTCACCCTATGTTGCCCCCTCCTATACTTCGGTCTTTATAAGAAGGCTAAATTTGAATATAATATTCAATTTTTGTTGCTTTTCTCACGTTATTACAAGACTTGGGAAGTGGATGTGTTGGGATGAAACTTAATATTCAAAAAAATTATCTTTTAACTAAGCAAAAACAACAAGAAGAAGTTCTTCACTGGTCGATGCGTCTCATTTTTATTATTTCTATAATTATTGTATTTTGTGTGTTTAATTTCAATGATACTGTCCACATTTATTTTTTATACCCCAAGGAAAGTGCAAGAGAGTTAAAACTGGAGGATCGGAACTAATGTTTACAGCTGATAGTAGAAAAGTATCCATATTCAACAATTGTGGACATTAATTTTTATAAATGATTTAAAGCTTTTTGGAAATTAAGAAGATTGTTAATTACTTACTTTGATAAATGTTTTGTGAATTTTGATAATTATGATTGTATCGACACAATTTCCGTCGAAGGATGGTAACATCTCGAAATCAGAACTAAAACTTTTCAAAACTCAAACTAAAACTTTCCGATTTCAAAACCAAAACAGACGCGACGTTCGCGGAGTAGAACGTGAATAGAAAGAGATTTCCTCGTACCTCCGATGCGATAACACGCGTTATGTTCTTCACGGTTGTATAAGCTTAAGTTAATCTCGGAATCTATATCTATGTATATATATAATTAAAATCCAGTTTATTCGGGAAATAATGTTTTAATATTCTGTTTACGCACCTGCTAAATGTTATCGTACACCCTTGAAACACGATAAGTAGTGACACTCGAATTTTACCGCAACTTTTGATAAAATGGCTACAGAAGGCCATTGCCAGGCAGCTCGACTCCACAGGAGCCACAAATTGCTAGAGTGAGTGTAAAAGTTCCACCTTTCTGGAAGCCAGATCCATCTGTATGGTTTCTACAGTTGGAAGCACAATTTCGGAATAACAGCATTTCGGCAGACCAGACGAAATACGACATAGTTGTGAGTTCAATTGATACCGACGTGTTAAGCCAAATCTCGGATATTATAATCAATCCCGCAGCAGAAGGAAAATACGAGGAAAATAAAAACAGACTAATCACAGCATTCGCGGATAATGAAAGTTAACGTACACAAAAATTACTGACTGATTTGCAGTTAGACGACAGAAAACCTTCTCAACTACTCTCCGAGATGCGGAATTTTTTAAAACTTTGTTTTTTCAAAGACTACCATGTAGCACCTAATGTTGCACTTTAAATTTGACAAACTAAATTTGTATACTTCTCCTCGAAAATTTTCGGAATACCTCTCTTCTTTTCGAATTAATAGAAACATCTGCCTATGGGACATTTGGAGCATGCGACGGAATTTGTTGATAAATGTGGGGATTTGTGTCAGACCAAATACGGCAGTTACGTGTGTCTACAACGCCATTCAAGTGGAAATGGGCCTCATCACTCCACAGTATCTGCCAAGGCCATTCATCATCCACTGTCATCCGAGCAATGAACATCAAAGCAAATGTTTTCCGCACGTCATTATCACCAGAAAGCAATTGCTGAGTGTGGGCTATCTTATACGGATAAAACTTCAGGACATTTCTCATAACTCTCCACACTGTCGTATATGGCATGTCCAATTCCCGTGATATCGCACGTGCACTACTGCTACCATGTGCACTTGCTGCTCCTTGCTCCACTGCTGCAGTTGCAACTTCTTCAATTTGCTGCACTCGAGTTGGTTTGTGGCCTCTCAGCCTCGTTTAATGGCGAATGTTCTGTTCTCTTCAAAATACAAGACCATTTTTCGAAGATTTGTAATTGTGAGAGTGCGTCTGCGTAAACCTTTTACCTGCCGAAATGCTTTAAGTGCAGCAGAAGCATTGCTATTTCGTTGATAAAAGAGCTTAACAAGTAACGCGAGATCTGGTAAAGTAAGTTTCATGACGGAGTCCTCGTATGGTGAAAAAATGCTTCACGACTCCTTATATAGGGCATTTGTAGTCAGTAAAGTGATCTTACCCTCTGAAAAACTATCTTACAACGTAGTGTGACTTTAATGATGTATATTCAAAAGCTTTTAGAACATTGTGGCTGTACCACAATTTTAAACATAAATTTCAGTATATTATATATATATATATATATATATATATATATAAAAGTTTTCCTCGCCCATTCTTGGCGGAAACAGGCTTTGGGACGGGCAGAGCGCCATGTTCCCAAGCCTCTTTTTACATCACTTCTTAATGTGCCATGTCTAGAAACTTCCTGACAATGTGACACGTGTTTAGGATTGTGGCTTTTTGTATTTCAATGTAGGTGTTTGGGTCAATGTTGAGTATCTCCAAATTCGTCGCAAGCGTTTTTGGTACTATCCCTGTTGCTGAGATGACTAACGGGATGATGAGGATCTTTTCCATACCCCATATATCTCGTACTTCATGTCTGAGATCTTGGTACTTGGTGATTTTCGTTGTGTAGGTTGTCTGTATGTTATTGGTGTTGGGTACTGCTATGTCGATTAAGTACGTGGTCTTATTCGATTTATCGACGAGGGTTATGTCAGGACGGTTATGTGGGACTGTCTTGTCTGTTATGATTGCTCTATCCCAGTAAAGCTTGTGTGTTTCGTTCTCATGCACGGTCTCTGGCTCATATTTGTAGTACGGGCATTTTTCTGTCAGAAAGCCAGCATTCGCTGCCAATTTCTGGTGGACTATTTTCGCTACTTGATCGTGTCTATGTTTGTAGTCTGACTGCGCAAGGATCTTGCATCCTGCCATCACGTGTTGGATTGTCTCCGATGCCGCATGACAGTGTCTGCATTTGTCGCTTTCTATGTCTTTTCTCTGGATGAATTTCTGATTGTTCCTTGTTGCGATCACTTGGTCTTGGATGGCTAGCATGAATCCTTCTGTCTCTGGCTGGAGAGTGCCTTTGGCCAGCCAAGAATTTGATGCCTTTTTGTCAACGTGTGGTTGTTGCAGGTCATTGTAGTGCCTGCCATGTAATGGTTTTCCGGCCCAAGTTCTCAGTTTCTGTTCGTTGGCTGTTTCCAGGACACGCTCTTCGGTACTACACAGGTTTAGTGGCGTGTAATTTGCATCTGCTTGTATTATGGCTTGGATGAGTGGCGATCGGGGACTCTTCAACTGGAAGTATTGCCTCATGCTCTGGATCTGCTTGTCATGTAAGTCTTTGAGGTCCGCTTGTCCGCGTCCTCCTTCTTCCCGGGGTAGTGTTTGCCGTTCAATTGCCGTTGCAGGGTGTAGTTGTCCGGCTCTTCTCTGGATGGTTCTCATTTTCCGCTGGAGTTGTTCTAGTTCAGTGTTGGACCATTTGATGATCCCGAAGGAGTAGGTGAGCACTGGTACCGCATATGCGTTAATTGCTTGCGTGGTGTTCTTCCCGCTCAGTTTCGTCTTCACAATGCTTCTAAGTCTTTCTTGGAATGCTTGCGTGAGCTGGACTTTGACTTTCTTGTGCTCCTGCTGCCGTTTTTGCATTATCCCTAGGTATTTGTAGGTTTCGCCCTCGTCCAAGGTCTTCAGTAGTCTCCCGTCTTCGAGTTCGATGCCTGGTAAATCTTCTTTGCTATTCTTCTGTATTTTGCACTTATCGAGGCCGAATTCCATTCCTATGTCCTTGGAGAATGTCTCTGTTATACTGATGAGTTGTCGGAGTTGGGTGATTGTTGGCGCGTATAGCTTGATGTCATCTACGTACATGAGGTGGGAGACTTTATGTAGGTTTCTCTTGTCTTTCTTCAGCATGTATCCGTATTTACTTGTGTTCAGCATCCTTGACAAGGGGTTTAACGCCAAGCAGAACCACTG
Source organism: Dysdera silvatica (assembly GCA_006491805.2). Taxonomy (NCBI): domain Eukaryota; kingdom Metazoa; phylum Arthropoda; class Arachnida; order Araneae; family Dysderidae; genus Dysdera; species Dysdera silvatica. Next base: position 144,105,362 of record QLNU02014176.1, read on the forward strand.
GGGGCTTAGTGCGTCTCCTTGAAAGATTCCGCGGCGGATGGGGATCTCGGCCGTTTCTATTTTACTGTCTGGCGTGTTTAGCTGTAACCGGGTTCTCCATTGTTTCATGCTGCTCTGTAGGAATCGGATGATTGAGGGATGCACTTTGTATATGCTGAGTATTTCAAGGAGCCACGAGTGCGGAACAGAGTCGAAAGCCTTCTTGTAGTCTATGTATGCGGTGTTGAGTTTTCGCTTTTGTTTTCTTGCTTGTTCCAGGATAACTGAGTCGATGGTAAGCTGCTCTTTACATCCCAGAGTCCCTTTCTGGCATCCCTTTTGTTCTTCCGTCATTAAGTTGTTGCTTTCGCTGTGCCGGCTTATTTTTTCAGAGATGCACCCCGTGAGTATCTTGTACAGGGTGTTAAGGCACGTAATGGGTCGGTATTTCGCTGGGTCACTG
>QLNU02014176.1:144108415-144133439 GCA_006491805.2 Dysdera silvatica
TGCTTTCATTTATTATATTCGTATACACTGAGTCCCTTTCTTAATAGACATAAGCGAGGGTTCTCTGTTGGTATAGCAAATACATGTAGTAATAGAGTAATAACATCCATTCTTGGAGTAATAACTTTAGAATAATAATATCCATTCGTGTATATTAGACAGATGGATGGATGGATGGATGGGAGAATAAGAGGCTTTATATATAATTTTATATATATTTATATAATAAGTTGAATATTTTGGTTTTATAATTAATTATTTGATTTATATTACAGATTTGTTAATTACTTATTTAATTTAATTTTAATAGTTGCTTTTATAGTTAATAATTTTATTTAATTTAGAGATTTATTAATTACTTATTTAATTTAATTTCGACAGTTTTTCTTTATCTTCTTTCATTTCTGCAGAAAGTTATTAAATTTTTCAATTAACCGTTTTTAATCAACTCTGCGGTCTCAATAACAAAACTACAACTCTCCGAAATTTTCGTTTCGAGAATGTTAATTGTGTATTCAGTGATAGCTACACCTTGATGCAAAAACTACTATTTTTAGTTTAGAAAACTTAATTTTGTTCCAATCATACGCTGTTTTTTTTGGGCAATATTTAAGTTTTTATTATTATTGTTATGAGTTATTTCACTAAAATATGCATTTTTTATTACTTCAATATGCTTTTTTGATTTTTCAATTATTTTAAACATACTTTAAAATAAAAAAATGCATCACCAACTTAGCGATGCAGATATATAAATGGTAAAATGTACTCCCTCTGTCCAAAAATAGAGTATATATTTAAAAAAACCATGGACGATTAACGGAGGAATTAAACATTTGAGTAAGGAAATATGCTTAGTGTGCAACTGACGGAGAAAAATTGCTTTTAATTGTAGGCCTATAGATATTTAGTTGTATATTTTTCCCAGATAATTAAAAACATACCGTTTAATGAGTTAATATGTGCTGGAAGCGCCAATATTTGTTTAAACGGAACCGACTACATATGGAAAGAAAAAGAGAAAAATTTACGAGAAGAAACAATCACGTGTGATATCTTAGACGTAGATTGGGAAGGGCGGCGGCCGAAGGCGGCACTGTAATCCCAGACAAAACCCTCAGACAGCGTAACCAGCCGCCAAGGCAGGTTTGGGAAAAACGGGATATCCGAATATCGACTATATTCGTCGCACACAAAAACGCACGCTCGCATAGGTGTCGTCATTTAACGTGAACCGGAACCAGCTGCCGGTGCGGCCGCAACGGAGAACGGCCTCAGCTAATGGACCGGAAACGCGCCATATGGCCGGCTGAAGTCCCTACAGGAACCGGATAACCCCATAAAGGAAGATGTGGAGCGCCATAAGGTGGACGGCGCAGAGACGGGCGGATCCAAGAGGTCGGACAGACCTGGTGATTGGACATAACCTAGTCGGCGCACAGTGGGACGTTTCGTGAATCTAGGGGTCAAAGGTCAGTGTTTAAAAAATAAAGCTATTCTAAGGGTTAAAATGCTTATTTACGTAATTAATATTAATTGTTTGGGTTTGTTTCTACCTCAAACAATTAATATTAATTGTTTGAGATAGAAAATTATAAATAATTAAGATTAATTTATAAAAACTAGTTGATACTTGCGTAACATACGCCATCATTTATTGCCCATTACGTCTTCGCCATTGCCAAAAATCCTTTTGGGAGTATTTAACTTGCAAACACTTGGTAAAATTTAGTTAATTTATAATACTTAATAACGCTTTTTACTTAAAAGTATTTTTTATTGACTAAAGTTTACATATTACGAATATTTAGCTAAAAGAATTAATGTATTTTATACGGAGGATATCTATAATACGATAAACGTGGATTAAATATAATAACAATTTCTTCCATTTTTAAATCACTTACACTGTCACTACTGCTAACATTGTCACCACTGCTGTCACAGTTATTTGCACTTCTGCTGTTATTCGTTAGCCGTGGACTATGGGATGTTTGATTTGTCGAGTAGGGAAGTTGTTTGGAGTTTTTACTTAGCTTGAATTTTCGTGAGGAGTAGCCGAATGTTACTCGTTAGGGGATCAAATGTAATGAAAAGATCATGAAAAATATCCACGTTTGCATGAGTTCTGGAATCTTCTTTTGAAAATCCTTCCCTGTACATCTTGAACTCTTTATGGCAGCTTTCCTGAATATTTCCTGGAAGTTCCTCAATTGACAAAAGAAAATGCTTTATAATTTTAGGTCCATGGATTAATATTTCGTGTACTGTGACTGGTATAGGGTACCATTTATGTAGTCTTACGAAATATGTTGCTATATCAAATGCGTACTTTTCAAATGCGAACAGGTCAACAACATAACCTGAAGTCAATGCTTGAAGGACAATACTGAATTTATGAATCAACTCTTTATCAATAAGAGTAATATGTGATGAGATTAGAGCATTTAGAAAAAAAAATTCGAGCAGTATTTCTGTCATTCGTATTTCCACCACCTTGCTTAGGACAATCTATAAGAAGACCAGTTTCTGAACGCAATCTATTAATTATGCCATAATTTCTAGAAACCACTCTGTCTTTTCCTTTCGGCCTTCGAGCTTGCCATTTCTTAATTTTAAGTTTATATTACGAAACGTGAAGTAAGCACTCCATAATTTTGATATACCCGTGAACAGTTGACAAACCCTATGGAGAGGTTTCTTCACTGTATCCTCTTTTTCTTACCTCTTCCAAATTATTCATATCTTTGACAGTGGCCCCACAGAAGTAACATTTCTGAGTCGGGCAGTTTGATGCCAAAGAGTTACACACCTAATCATCAAACATTATCTCAAAAAATTACGATTTTATAGAAACTGTGTGCTTCAATATTTTTTTTTTTTATTTCTGTGACTTGGAATTTGTTGATTTATTTCCTTATATGCACCATTTCGTTGACGATCTTTTTTTCCGTTTCTTTTACAAAATTAAATTTAATTGGTCTGCAAAATTTAGTTGACGTCGTTCGAGGATTTTGCCAACAAATTTCTTCCGATCGTCGGTATTCTCTCCAATTAACTGAAGTGGTGCAAAAAACGATATTAAAATACTGGAATCGTCAAAAAATCCTTTCAAAACCTGCTGCCTGTAACGATTAGAACTTCCACATCCATCACATCCCCATTTAAAAGTAAATATATGATCAGAGTTCCAATTTCCCTCATAAAATGTAAAGTAAAATTTTCAATTATGAAAAGTATACTGATTGTCAGATCTACAATCGCTTTCAGACGTAGTTTCGGTTATAAACATTTCTGAAGGCGGAAAATATCACTATTTCTTGGCTTTATAACCACGTGATATGACGGGTAAGGTTTTATCCCCATTTTAATTGCCCTTCGCGCAATATAACTTTTTTTTGTAAGTTTACAAGAAACCAGCAAAGCCGAAGCTTCGTCATAAGATCATATAGACGAAGTTTTTTCGTCACTTTTTGCATTATACATTTTTTAATTCTAGTTGCTCGTTTTGGTGAAGATAATAGTGTTTTTTCAACATTAGAGCTTCATCCCTTTTCTCTGACTTTCTCAACTTATGCTGGACAGCAAAACGAAGTTCGTCTAAAGGTCGCTCTACTAACAATGATTTTATTTTCCTTATTTTAGGCTTTGACTCACAAACTGAAAACAATATAAAGGAGGTCAGCCAACATTTGATGTTGAAAAGATGGGGAAAATACATGTTAGAAATTTTTATTGTATCTTCCAGCCAATGTTCATGTTTGACTGATAATTTCGAGTAGGTGCGGTTACATTACGTATCGTTTAAGAAGTTTTAAAAAAGTCTCCAAAATTCAAAAAATTTCCTCTTGAAATGTATCTGACATGTTCTTTAAGTTGAATTTAGTTTTGATGAATTCAAAAAGAATATTTTTCCTTCAGAAATCTCCGGGATAATACAATTATTTTCCCTTAGCCTTTCCACAGGCTCCCTTTTCTTTATTATGATTTTTCTCCCTAAAACAATAAAATGTGATTCCCAATTAATCAGGAAAAGATGGGCAGCCGAAATTGGATAAATTAACAGCCATATTAATCATAGCACCCTAGTATTGTTCTGGTTTCAAGTTCCGTTAAGTTCCTGAAAAACTGGAGCCTAAAGAATAATCACATTTTCGAAAAATTTTCCCTTTTTTCTGTTCTTCAATTGTAAATTGTTTTATAGCTGAAATATATTGATACATAATATTTCAACCAAAAAATATGAAAATACGTACCTTTGTCTTTATAATGCATTATTAAGACAAAACCCACATATATATAATACTTTATTTCCCCACTACAATTACAGTCCACTTTTCACACATACTGACTTGCTTCGTCTTCGTGGCGCAAGCTTCCAATTCGTGGATTATTTATTCGAAATATAGGGTGGGCGCCATAAAACGTGATTCCATGAATCACGTTTTATGGCGTCTCCTTCATACAGTTCCTATTGGGGGTAAATCTGGGGATTGGACAGGCCATGTCGATACCTCGAAGATATTTCTGTGAGCCGTTTGCCGTATGTGACTAGGCATTATCGTTTTGAACTAAGGCACACGCCAGCTGTGGAGGAGAGATTCTGCAATGTCATCAACATACCGCGGAATTGATAAATTGCTTTCAATATGTACCAAGTTGAAATGGTAAATCTAGACAATCTACCGCCAGATCATTTCACCCTGTGTTCGCCAGTGCGCCGTTGAATTATCCCGTTCGCTACGCCACCTCCATATGTGTATCCAGTCATTTGAATAATGCGATGTTCGATTACTGCGAATTGCATAAAGGGATACCAGATTGCATTTAGTACGAACCATAATTCAGTTAATGCGAAGTAAGCGCATATGAGAAGTTAGAGTTGCTGAAATATTGTTTTGAACGTTATTTCACTAAATGATCTCCAGGCTTTCGGAAAATATTAGAAGCAAAGCTACATTGCCTACATACTATTGAGTTTAATTAATGCTACAGATTATCACATTGTACCATGAGCGCCCATGTGAGTACTTCTAGGGGGGAAGAGGGGGGGGGGCTGAGAAAAATTATTACCTCCTTCTCAAAGCTGTTGAGAATTTTAGTGAATGTACAAGATACCAAAACGCTACAAAAATAATTGATACTGCTTGACAATTAGTAATGAGCTAAAAAGTACCTTATTTTAAAATGTGATTGTAAAACTTTTGAAAGTAAATGCATAGCAGGTTCGGGCAAATAAAATTTTTGAATGACTAAAGAGGCTCGAGCCTCCTCTATCCCCATATAGACACCCATGAACTGTTCTGTGTATGGAATTGGAGATCAACACACTATGTGATGCGCATGCTAAAAATACAGTAGCAACACAATAGGCACAACTGTAGTAAATTAATTTAATTTAGCTTTAAACGTTTCTCGATGGCATTATGTCATCTTCGATGAAACTTTTTAACAATCGATTTATACATTACATATTCAATCGATTGTGTTCTTAAAATGCCTTTTTGAAAAATGTCGATTTTTTTTTTTTTGAGTCGCACTTTAAAGTTGCATCGTTATTGTTATTAAACATGCCATCAGGTTATTAATTAATTTAAAAATAAAAAACTCTTTCATAGAAATTTGGATTTTTAGTTCCGCATTGGATGCTTTAAATAGTTTTCCATGAAATAAAGGTTTCCAGATAAAACGAATAATTCTTGAAAAACAATTCATCTGGGAGTTGGTAAAAAAAATTTAGAAACTGTAATGTATCAATATTAGCAAGAAATTGTGAGTTCGAAGGCAAATTTACAAAAACAATTAAACTATGAATTTTTATCTAAAACAGGTGATATCTATTTAACTAATAATTATTTTTGATTCGCGTAGTTTACACCATGTCCCCGGTATTATAATTTAAAGGTTTTTTTTTAATAAATAATGTTGGCTTTATTATTATTTATTTTAGGTTTCTTTATTAATGTTTGTTTTGTGTTTTTTTTTATTATTATTTATTTTAGACTTCCTCATTATTACTTATTTTAGACTTCCTTATTATAATTTATTTTAGACTTCCTTATTATTATTTATTTTAGGTTTCCTCATTATTATTATTTTAGACTTCATTATTATTATTTATTTTGTGCTTGTTTATTATCATTGTTATTATGGAAATTAAGCTTGGATCCCGCGTAATAAAGCCTTTTAAAGTCAACTTAGTTCCACCACAACATGTACCCAGCAATCCTTGCGCCATAATATAAAACATATTTTTTAAAATTGCATGCAATGTAATATTTTCTTCAAATTACATGTGATTCAACGTTTGCTTCCAATTACATGCAATTAAATGTCTGCTTAAAATTACTTACAATTTAATAGTTGTTTCAAAGCAATTGCAGTTGGATGTTTACTTCAAATCAATTGCAATTCAATGTTTGCTTCAAATCAATTGAATACAATATTTTCTTCAAATTAAATGAAATTTAAAATCTGTTGCAAATGAAATATTATTTAAAATCATGTGTAAAATTACTAGGATTCGAAATTCATGTAAAATTTTGAACATTTGAAAAAACTGGACCAAATAACACGTTACTCTCAAATCGTGTAACATGAAAACCATTTGTGCATATACCAAATATACCAACTCAAAATTCTGACAAAAAAAGAACACGTAATTAAGGTTTCATGGAAATTTTCATGTAATTCACAATAAAATTAAAAAGATAATTAAGAATTCATGGAAATTCCCATATAATTCAGAATTTAGATTAAAATTTATATACAATTAAGGATTCATGGAACATGCAATTAAGAATTAAAATGATTCACAATTCGGAAGAATTACTTGTAATTAAGAATTTGTAGAAATTCGCATATAATTCAAAATTCGAAAAACGTTATGTGCAATTTAAATAAAATATAAGACCTCATAGTGTTCAAACTTTAAAAGACAAAGACTGCTGTACGTCTTTAGACTGCAAGGTATATTCGGGTAGGTACGACGAATTATCGGTACTATGAACATTAAATAGTACACCTGTGCATCGACAAACGTACTACATTTCTAACCTAGTACAGAAAGTTCAAGCATCGCAGGTTCTTAGCTGTTGAGCTACGAGAATAAAATTAAATTTAGTAATTTTGCATCAATAATTTAATTAATTATGCATCGATGGTTATATAATTAGTTACAATCAATATTAAATATATTTTCAATTGATTTTTTGTATACGTAAACGTAATTTTCGCGAAAATATTCACCTTTGTCGTCATCACCCGTTAATATTACCCGTATATTATGAATACTAACGAATTTTGATATTTTTTTTTAAAAGTATCAAAAAATTCTTTAATTAATAGAGATTACAAAACTTTTTTATAAAAGGTATCAAAACTTTGTTACCTAATGTCTGTTGAGAAGAAAAGATGACTACAGCGCCACAGCATAATAGCGTCAATATCTGGAACTTCGCTTTACTCCAAATTCCCTGCATAATTTTTGATTTGAAATAGATCTATCCAATATATTCAGACACAGTTCTTTATTTCAGTTATTCTATATGCCTTTCCTTGTTTTTCGTAGTAATTTTTACTTATTAAAATATTTAGCGTCAAAGAATTTCGCGGTTTTCAAGCGAATGTAAATATAGCAATGGGACGTTGTTCATATAATCGAAGAAGTCGGATTCTTTAATTCGCTACAAAGTTTCCAAATATCGCAAATAATTTCATCATTATCATAATCTGATTTAATGCAAAAAGCAGTCCTGGCATGTAACTAAACAGCAATTCCCGGCACTTCGGCACAATGTTAATCTTATATATAAATATATATATATTTTTATAATTGTTATATCCACAATATAGTTCTATCGTAGCAAGACTATTAGTCAAATATAATCGAATTAAACCAAGTGTACTATCAAGTTCCGAGTTCACAAATGTGGCTTTCGCGGGTTTTTCATTGACCACGTCGCGTACGGCGAACTCCCGCTCAAACCGTCAAATTCCGAACTTTTCAAAGTCACGAATAAACGTGAAATCGTGGTTCGGTTTCGGAGATCTCTCGTGGCTCAACAAATTCTCACCGCTTGCCAAAATTGTCGCCAAAGTTTCGCCAAAACTCAACAAGCGTCAGTCAAGTCTTCCTTGATGGGCGAAGAAATACAGGGATGTGCCTGTGAATGGAGAAAGGAATGAAGGAGCCCTAATACTTTTCGTAAGTTATAAAATTAGTGTTTGTAAAGGAATGAAAGGATTTTAAAAATAAATTAACATGAAAAATTTTCAAGCTGATGGTTTATACCATATTTCACCTTATCATCATATTGAATCGAAATAAATATAATAATAATAATTCATTTATTCACTCGGCAAGCAAACATACAATATAAAAAACATTTCACAATTCTATGGAACGTGCCGAGATGGAGATGGGAGTAAAGAACAAAAATGCATAACATACTCCGACCACTGACCATCGCACAGGTGGCACAATCCTCCTTTGGTATTTAAAATTAATAAAACGGAAAAAGTATAAAAATTAGTATAAAAATTAATAAACAGATAAAGGTTCTCAAATCCAAAGTAAAATAAACATTGTATAGTTAAACGATTAAGATACATGTTATACATATATACAATTTCCACAGTGTAGAGACATGTATTTTAAAACATAACCTAAATCTTTTAAACTATATATATGGTTAGGATTAACTGGAGATACATATATAAACTGTACAATTTGAAATTTTAATACATATTGAATGTTGGTAACAATTTTGCTTAGGTTACATTTTGATGCTGTGTAGAATGTGTGTACAGGCATCGTTATCCTTCAGGATTCGACTGAAATGAGCACCAAGTGTTATCATTTCACACTACTGTTAGTTATCTTGCGGCAGCGCCACCTGCAGGCGAAAAATATTAGAAGCTGTGAAATGGAGACAAATTTTGAAAAAGATGGAGGCAGCAATTAGAAAGTGGGGTTTAACAAGGGAATCCACGCATTACTAAAACCAGGAGCAGATTTATGATCCTCAACGAAGTTGCTTTGCTAGTCGTAAATATTTCAGAGTCAATATAATTCGGAAAACTTCCAGAAATGTGACTCCAAAGGCGATCTAGATTGGCAAATGATAAAAAGCTTCAAAAACGATCATCATCCCTGAACCAAATTTTGAAGGTTTTTGGAATTAGATTAGTCTTCTATGTCCATGTGATATTCCGACCCTTTGCAGCCGACTTATATCATCACCCTACAATACGTTTGCATTGAACTAAGCTCGTCAAACCAAACCTCAATGGATCAGAAAGCAGTGATTATACCAACAGAACCGCAGCAAAGAAAGATGAACCTAGCAGACAGATTATTGTTTTTTAGTCGATTTCTGCGCTTATTTACATATTGTGATTATTCATAATTATTTGAATAACAGTAGCCCATTACGCTTAGTATAATTACTAAGGCTAGAAACTTTGTATAATCTTCCAAAATTGGTAATTACTTTCCGTCACTCCCGTAACGCAACTTCTTACGAAACTATTCATTATGTATAACTTACTTTCAACCATTTTCTTATACAAGGTGTTCGTAAACTATTTTGACAAAATAAGAGTAGGGGATAGTACGCATCAAGATGAGCAATATTTGCCATGGAACCTAGCGTCGTAAACCACTCACAGTGCCAGCTCTAAAATCATCGAGTATGCACAAGTATTTACTACCAGTGCATGAGAAGCGGCAGATGCAACTTAAATCAGCTGATCAAGTGCGTAGATGATTAGGACATCACATTTTGGGCTTCTTGTGCACTGGTTGTAAATATTTGGGCATGCTGGATGGTTTTAGAACTATAGCTGTGAGTGGTTTGCGACCCTAGGTTCTATGACAAATATTGTTCGTCTTGATGGGTACTATCACCTCTCTCATTTTGTCAAAGTACTTTGCGAACACTCTGTACATAGCACCGGAAATGCATTTTCAACCAGCATAACAGGCCACTTTTCTCACTTCGTTTTAATTACCTTAAATATTCATTCTTCCAAATAATAATAATAAACATTAAGCCGTTTTAATTCAAATACATAAATTAACTTAACAGTGATATATATAAATAAAAAGTTCATAAATATAAATGCTCCTCAAAGAATAACAGCAAAGCTAATGGGCTTACGAACAAAGAATTTGTATAACGCCATTAATAATCTACTAGTATTATTTATAATTAATTTTAGAGAAAATAATTTATGATTCTAAACATTTTGCGTTTATCTATTTTCTTGCGCCGTAAATGCTAGAAAAATAATTTTCTTGTATGTAATCCAAAAATTATTATTAATTCAATGTAGACCATCCCAAATTTATTGAATAAAATTCACTGAAGCGAGGAAATTTATTTGGTGCATAATTCGGCATATTAAATAATTATTCCCTAAATCTGTCAGTGAAAACCAATTAGCTTATTAATGAGTTATTTTAATGGCTATTAATGGCCATTCTGAAACAAGCTGGGTTTGGCGAATTTAAACTTCTTGCAAGGTCGCCAAAAATTGAAGAATAACTGGTATGATACACCATTAATCATGCCAAATACCTTTCAGGGGGAAGTTAATTAACTAATACCATTAAAAATACCATAAAAGTCTTAGGAAAATATTCCATTTCGAGCGCGCATTCGAACGAAGAAGAGATACATTTTTAAAAATAAAATAATTTTTTTTAATCGAACAGATACGAAAGGGATTAAACATCTTTTCCAAAACTCGAACACAGTGATGCCATTTGCATTATTTCCGCACTGTAGAAAATTTTCAGATTCGTTTCAACAAAACACTGGGCAATTAATTGCCATTTTTACCCAGAAATGTTTCATTTTTATGTAGAAACCCTTATTCATTCCTGTACTGAAAACTTTTCATACCTATTCTGAAAAATTTTCATACCAATTCTGAAAACTTTTCATACCTATTCTGACGGCTTTTCAGACTTATTCATACTTACATGAAAACCTGGTACTTCCAATACTGGCGATATTGATTTCACACCATACATTTCAAATGAATTAGTGTCATTTGCTTTTACTTGTAAATCATAATCTTCCTTTGTGCGCATATGAAAAGTAATAGGATTAAATTTTTTTTGAAGTTCATCTCTATTTAATGTGCATACTCTACAAAGATACCTCACTTTTGGTGAAAACTTTCTTTCTGAAAATCCTCCTAACAAATAACTACGAACATTATCGGTACAAAAAAAATCAATCTGTCCTTTAAATATTCCCACATTAGGTACCAAAACACCATCACTTTCTAGAATTTTCAGATCCCTTACCAAAGGTTCTAAAATTTTACCAATGCCAAATTCTTTTAAATCAAGTGAGCGACATAAAATGATTAATTAAATGACTTGTAAACTTGAACGGTGTTCTGGTTTTAAATTTTTCAGAATAAAATAAAACGCACCTAACTTTTTTTGAAACTCCAATTGGGTTGACAATTTCGGAATCATCAAAATAAAACAACAGATAAAAAGTATTATCTGCTACGTTTTCATTAATAACTTTATTAATTAAAATATAACCCGTCATTAAAATCTTTGTATATACCATCAAAGTAAGAATATGGCGTTGAAATGTCCAGCTGAACATCCTGACGATACAACTAATAAACTTCTAAGATACTGATAAGTTCGAATTGTTCTTTTACAATTCCGACCAAACGTTATTTCAGTTGGCAAAATCAAATCCATATATTTTACATAAACTGATAACCTTCTATATAATCAAACAACAATACAAATCAACGTTTATTGGTGTAGTGATTCCAGCACCGATGTTATGGCGTGATTAGATGGTGAAACGTTCAAAAGAAAATAAATATTCGTGGGTTCAGGTCCCACCGAAGGCAGAAATATTTATTTTCTTTCGAACGTTTCACCATCTAATCACGCCATACCATCGGCGTTGGTATCACTACGCCAATAAACGTTGATTGATTGACATTGTTGTTTGATTTAATCTGCGTAGTGTTCGATTTATATAAATACATATGCTGCAACGGGCATTTCGATCAATTTAATACCAGTCTCTTTGCAATTTGGTTTAAAAAGTAGTCAATGTACTACACCATTCTGCGAAATAACTGGCAACAATATATATACGTTCGCACCACACTTTCTGTCGAAGGTGAGCTAAGGAACATTATGTCTGGATATCATGAACTACATAAAAAAATTAGTAACATCATCATCGCAAAGTTTAGGTACTAATTACATTGTTAGAAAAGAAGGAGCGACATAGGAAGAGGAATAAGTTTGTAAACATCCTTCGCTTTTCATGTGATAATCTGATGCGAAGACTGTTTCACTTCACTTATTGTGCATGGATTTTAATGGGAAAGGTGCCCGCCGTAGGCTGCGCTGTAATCCCAGACAGGTAATAACGTCAGACGAGTTGGCAGCCAGCAGGCTAATGGATGTTAGGGCACTGTCGATCCGTACAAGCGTACAGAGACGCACAGCTCGCACTGGTGTCATTTGTCCACCGTGAACCATCCACGATCAATCCACCCTGAGGAGTGGCTGAAATAGATGGATGGATGGTACTGAAAAATCCCCCCAGGTCGGCCGATGCAAGAGTCCACCGGGCACCGTGAGTGGGTGCAGCGTCGAAAGCGGCAACGTCCAGGCGCAAACCGTACCCCGCAACCAAGACGCACGAAGTTCCATCCACCTTATCCGGTCCATCAAACCGATGTCCCATCCGCAGGCGGTGAAAGCCGCCCCTAAGCAATCGATGCCGTACGCAGACGGAAACGGCGGCGACAGTCCGATCAGGACGAAAGTCGTCCACACGACCCCAGGAACAAAGTCCAATCCGTATGGAAGGGCGCTGCCCAGTCCCAGAATAGCACAACCAGACGTCAATCCACCGCAATCCAGTGTCCTGGTGAATATCCCAGTTACTCCGTCCAAGCGAGCCAGAACCAACGCCTGGCAGTCCGGACCGCAGAGAAAGGACATCCGCTCGCCATCAGAGCTGAGGCCGAACTCCTGGAGACTGTTTAATATGAGAATGAAAGTGATTGGACACCAATTGAAAAAGTGTGCAGACCATTATTGGATAGCGAAAATAAATCCGATGACAAAATGTAAAAATATTTATTACTTCTTAATAAAATCAAATAAAAAATAAAACTTGAAAAATACTTTTAGTTCCATATCGATTTCTTTCAGATTTTCGAACTCACTGCTTTCATTTTATGCGATTTTAGAAAATTACGCAACTTATGTCTACTTTTTTTTTTCCGCCCGAAGAAGTCGTGGGTTCAGGTCCCACCGAACGCAGAAATATTTCTTTTCTTTCGAACGTTTCACCATCTAACCACGCCATAACATCGGCGCTGGTATCACTACGCCAATAAACGTTGATTTATATTGTTGTTTGATGTATGTCTACTTCTTCAACGTAAGCCTTTTTTTTTATGCAATTTTTATATGCCATTTTCTGAGAAACGTATCTACGGCCTAGAAAGAGTCCTGAATGTATTAGATGGTGAGGTGGGGGGGACCCGCATATGCAATTAAATGTCAATTAAAGACAGAAAAAACGTAAATATCATGAATTATATATTTACAATTATCAGTAATATGTCTTACATATTATATTTTCTCACTCGCAAGTAAATTATACATTACTTCCTTTATTTTTCGTCACTTTTCAGAGGTCTTTTTATTTATTATTATTATTTATTTATTTTTTGAGAGGGCTGCATGCTGAAAGAGACCTTATCTTCTTAAAGTTGGCGTACATATGGATATCTGTTTTCCACGATTTTGAGAGAATTTCTTAATTTCTGTCGATGTGTTTACCTTCTTCTTTAAGTTTCTTTTTCATAGTTATCCATGTGTTTGTTGGACTACCTCCCTTTCCCTTTCCCTAAGGATTCCAGTCTCGTTGTTTTTTACAAATAATGTTCAGTTTCTTCCTAAATATATTCGTCTTAAATACATGACTTCTTGCGTACGAACAGGGGTTGATGGTGTCATAACTCCCATTACAATGCAATTTCACATATCTGTTTTAAAATTTAATCATAATTAACTGTTTTTGAAGCACGTTAATACAAACAAGTAATCAGGTAATTAGGATTCAAATTTTCCAACAGATTATGCGACTGAATAAGTGTAAATAATTCTCTTTTTTTTAGCATTCGTAATTAATTAAGACAAAAATGGCATTCTCAAAGTACAGCCATACCCACATAATGAAATTGATCTCTAATAACTATGCCACTTGGAAATTCAAGCTGGAAATGTTACTCATAATGGAAGACCTGTACGAAACAATAAAAGACGAACCTCCAAATCCAGTTACGGCCAAATGGCAAAAACACGACCAACAGGCGCGGGCAATAATAAATTTAAATATAGAGAATAACCAAATTATGTATGTTAAATGTGAAAAAAACTGCTAAATCGACATGGGAAGCTCTGAGAAAAATTCACGAAAGAGCAAATCTAACAAGTAAACTATTTTTGCTTCGTAAACGCTACAGCACAAAGTTGAAAGAAGGTGGGGGGGATATGAACACACATTATAAATGTATCAGAATTAATAGATAAGTTATGCGCTATCGGAGAAGAGATAAATAACTCCCATATATCCGCCCTCCTATTATGCTCTGTACCGAGAAGTTACGACGGACTCATAACCGCCCTAAAAGCGAGACCAGAAGAGGAATTAACTCCTGACTTTATAAGAGGTAAATTATTAGATGAGTTTAATCGAAGAATTGAAAACTCGATAGATGAACCATCTAAAGCGTACAAAACCCATCATAGTAAAAATAAGGGAAATGAATTTTGTACATATTGCCGAAAAAACAATCACTTTAAATCGGAATGTTGGCATTTAAAGAATAAAAATTCTAACGCGCCAAAACATTTTTCGAAAGGCGATAACAGGCCAAACCAAAAATCCTCTTTCTGTTTACAAATCGACTGCGAAAAAGCGCGCGACTGAGAGACGCCAATTCGTTATCAAACTTCACCGGAAACATTAATAAGCTCCGAAATCCAACAAAACGATTTCACTTTTTCTTTACTCGAAAATGCTAACAAAAAAAACCAACTAGCTGGATTATAGATTCTGGTCCTACTTCACACATGTGTAATGACCCACATATCTTAACTAAGTTGGCGCAGTATAGCCCAGATGCTCTTGCGCCATAAAAAAGCCAAACAAACCTCCCCGGGTTGAAACCTCTTTACCCAGATAAGCGATAAGGAAAGGAGCGCGATAATAGTTGCAAACAGCAATGAACTGCACTTGGCTCCGGCGAATTCCTAATTTCGACTAAACTAAATAATGGTTCTATAAGCAACATACAGTTACAAAACGTGTTGTATGTTCCCGACTTAAAAAACAACCTGTTATCGGTAAAAAGAGCAACTGAAAACGATTGCACAGTTGTCGTTGAGAAAAATAAATGCATAATAATGAAAGATCAACAAGTTTTCATAGAATCAAATACATACGACAGCCTGCATGAAATTATAATAGAAACGCGTAGTAACTTAGATGCATCCAAACAATTCGCTCTATAATGCAAAAACAAAAATTGCATCGAAATATGGCATAGGCGACTTGATCATAGAGGTAATGATGCCATAAGGCAATTGATATCTGAAAAATTAGCCAGCGGCATTGAACTCGAAAATTGTAAATGAGTGTAGCAATTGCATTGAAGGAAATTTATCTGAAAAGCCCTATCACAAAGAAAGCACATACAGGGGTAAAAGATCGTTAGAATTAGTCCATTCAGACGTATGCGGACTAATGAAAACTCGGCGGAAAACTGTACTTTCTTACGTTCATCGACGACTTCAGCCGTTTTACCATGATATTTCTCCTTTCAAAGAAAAGCGAAGTATTTAAAAAACTCAAGGAGTACGTAGCAATGACTCGCAATAAATTTGGGAGAAATATTGTCACGCTGAGATCCGACAACGGAGGAGAGTACATTAGTAACGAAATAGAGGACTATCTCAGGGATCAAGGCATACACCATCAGCTCACTCTACCCAACTCACTATCACAAAATGGATTAAGTGAACGCAAAAATCGCAGTTTGATGGAAATGACGCGTTGCTTGTTGTTAGAAGCAGAACTCTCACAAAATTATTGCGATGAAGCCGTTCATACCGCAACCTATCTACAGAATCGCCTACCCACAAAATCCAAAGATAAAACACCTTACGAAATTTGAACTGGAAGGAAACCAAATCTTTCACACATCAAAGTATTTGGTTGTAAAGCTTTTGCCTACGTAAACAAGACAACACGTAGAAAACTCGACCATAAAGCCATCGAGGGAATTTTCGTTGGATGTGATAATGGAAGCAAAGGGCATCAAAATGATGCGAATGGGCAAAAATGATGTAATTAGTAGCAGAACGGTGAAATTTATCGAAGAGACGAAAACTAAAGAACCTACTCCAATAATGGGCGTGTCAATATATAGAGAAATTGGTGAACCTGATACTGTCGAACCAAGAAGATCAGAAAGAACCACAAAGGGACAACCTCCAGAACGATTAGGCTATCAAGCTCAAACAACAAGAAACATCGAACCAAAGGACTGGAAGGAAATACAATCTCTAAATCCTAATGAAAGAAAGAAATGGTTATAGGCCACTGAAGGAGAAATAAAATCACTAGAAGAAAACGACATATGGGACTTGGTTGATTTACCAAAAGGAAGAAAAACCATAGGATGTAAATGGACATTCAAGGCAAAAACAAGTGCAAATAGAAAAACTGAACGGTATAAAGCAAGACTGGTCTCCAAAGGCTTCAATTAAAAACTTGGGACGGACTACGCCACCTTCGCACCCGTAGTAAAGTATACAACAATAAGAACATTTTTAGCAGCGACAGTGCATAAAGAAATGGAAGTTCATCACGCTGATATTAAAACAGCATTTCTCCATGGTGAATTAGAAGAAAAATTTACATGGATCAGCCACCTGGATATAATAAATTCCAAACGAACAAAGTATGCAGATTAAATAAAGCCATATATGGACTGAAACAAGCAGAAAGAGCTTGGAGCATAAAAATCGGAGAAAAACTTCAAGAAAACCTCTTCAAACAAAGTAAAGCAGACCACTGTCTCTTCGTAAAAGATGAAGAACAACCCATATATATATCATCCTGTATGTTGGTGACTTTATTTCCTGTGTAAATGAAAGAAAAGTTTAAAATGTTATCGAAACCCTAAACAAAGAATTCGAACTCAAAGACCCAGGAAAAGTCAGTTATTACCTGGGAATTAACATTGATAGATCACTTACTGGGGATGTTGCGTTATCACTTAAGAATAAAATTGAAGACATCGTTGAAAAATTCTCTCTTCAAAATTCAAAACAAACATACACCTAGGAACACAGATTACCACAAAATGGAAGGAGATGATATCTTGCAAGACAGTACGAATTACAGAAAGGCAGTAGGGGGCCACAGTAACAAGACGTGATAGAACATTCTCCGTTAACCTACTAGCAAGGGAACCCTGCACGTAGAACCCTGCAAGGAAACCCCCTTCGCTGTTCACTGAACTTTGAGATCAGACCTACAGGAGATGATAGTGCTTGACTTCCTAATCACAAGTATGTAATCATTTGTCTGCTAAAATGATATGACAATTTTTTATGAATATTTGAAGTCCAAAAATTACTTTTTTCGCCAGGTTTGATATTTTTAATCGCACTGTATGTGAGCAAAAACAGGTTTGAAGTCTCTAAAATTATGACGGATCATCGTATTTAACGGATAAACAAAAATTATGTCTCAACTAATCCAAACCGTGTAAAAAAATTAATATGAAAAATGAACTTTTAGCATAGATACTTGGCGAAATTGAGGACAATTTTGAAGGCTACTCCAGGTTTTCGTTCGAGGTAGTTATTTCGTATTATCGCAGCCCATGTCAAGTTTCTTTTACATTTCTTTTTCCAAAATATTATCTCATAAGGAAAAGAAACACATGAATACATATAAGCATGCATACATGAGTATAAATAAATGAAATGTATGAATGAATGAATATATGAGTATTCATATACAAGATGTGTGAATATGTGAGTAAGAATAAATGAAATGTATGAATATATGAGATGTATTAATATATGAGTATGAATAAATGAAATGCATGAATATATATGAATATGAATAAATGAAATGTATGAATATATGAGCATATATATATATGAGATATATGAGTATGAATAAATGATGTGTACGAATAATGAAAAGTTGCTATATTTAGGCAACCTGGATGTGGTCATTGCATATCACATGCTGTTGCAACCATGGAATTTAAAAAAATTGTGAACAAAACTTAATAGTAGGCTATTTGAAAATGCATTTATTGTAATTAGAAAAAATGTGAACAAAATTTCATGAAATGTACTTTATTTCATGAAGTTATGTAACCATAAATTGTGGATTAATTGTTGAATTATGCTCTTTATTTAAAAATGAGAAAAATTAAACTGTGTACATCTCAGGAATGTCGTAAAAGTGATACAGTACAAAAAAAGAAAAGAGTGAAGCAAAGCAATTGATCACAGTGGGCACATTTTAAGAATGACAGATTTTTGCAATTATCTCGGCTACAATTGTTGTATTCAATTTCAAAAGAAATTTCCTCAACATTTTTGCATTTTCCGGGATCATGATCGCTATAACAGCACCTAAACCAAGCATATTGTAACGTAGGGCGATATTTTTTAGACTGTAATTGATTGTGAACCAAAGAATGCATTTTTATTATCTCATTTCGATGTCGTATGTCAATATCCATTTCATCGATTGCTATTTTATTGGTTATTTTTCTTACAAATTTTTTATATTGTCGAAAGAAATAAACATCCAGCGGTTGTATGACGGATGTTGCTTTGGGGGGTATTTGCAAGGATATACAATTTTCCGGAAAATCTTAATAAGTGTTTGGGTCTGTACTACCTGTCCATTAGCTTAGTAAAACACAGGAAGGAGGAGACATGATGGGTTTCATACAACATTCTACCCACTCTCTTATTTTGATTTTGTCCATTTTTCCCGACTTGGAGCATGTAATATATAAGTTTGAAGGTTGAAATAAATTCTTTTTGACAGTCAGGCCGAATGTTTCCTCAGCTTCTCTTAAACAAAGTAACATTTTCCCTGTCAGTTCCCCATTCATTGATATTATTGTCATTATTGTATATGAATGTGTTCTACCAAAATCAGACCCTATTAAAGAAAATGTCTGTTTTTCACCTTTATGCGATAGCTGCCTTTAATTTGGAAGAAAATAATTAAAACCACTTTGATCAGAGTTAAAAATTTGTTGGGGGATAATATTAGCAGTAACATTTCTCGTATGCAAAATAAATTCTATGGCACTATCTTCTATATTACCCATATTCTGGGTGTATATTTGAGTGATATATTTTGTTACTTTCCGCGCAACTATTTTGTTTTGGCTCTTAAAATTATCTATAAAATTATCGGAACATTTAAAATCCTCAAATCCTAACTCTTGGGATTTCAGGATCGCCCATCTTTTCAAATCTATATCATGAACAGGTAAATAATTTTCCCTAGCTTTTGTAAATCTGGCTAACATTTCATTTTTTATTATTTTATACTTTTCTATATTTGTGCCCATATTTGATATATATTTTCTAAACCTCGAAATATAAGTAGGGTATTTTACTGTTGGATATCTCCTGTTTGTTTTCTGGAATTTATTTTTTTGACAACTGTCAAAATACTGAACAATTGTTTGCATATTTTCTAAACTGAATTCATTTGCCAATTGATCGCCCTTTACAGTACAGTTATAATATTCGTCACCGACTATACTAATATCACTTTCTTCGTCGATACGGAAATCACAATTGTCTTCAAAATCTAAACTGATACTTTCACTGACATTGTTATTAAAAATTATGTTTTCGATTTTCGACAATACTTCCCGACTTTCCTCAAATTCTTGGTCAGTTATTAACGACCAAATTCAAAACGGATTGAATTATGTTCACTATATTTTTCATTTTCTCACAATCGGAAACTCGTACAACTATATTGACGTTACACTTGCGGACGAGTTTATATAGCTAGTGGAATGCGAAACTTAAATGTCCCGCCAACTCTTCAAAATTGTCGCCAAATTCGCCAAATATCTATGCTAAAAGTTCATTTTTCATATTAATTTTTTTATACTGTTTAAATTAGCTGAGACATAATTTTTTATTTTTATCCGTTAAATACGATGATCCTTCATAATCTTACCGACTTCAAACCTGTTTTTGCTCACATACAGTGCGATTAAAAAATATCAAACCCGGCGAAAAAAGTGTCATTTTTGGATTTCAAATATTCATAAAAAATTGGCGTACTATTTTAGCAGACAAATGATTATATATTCGTGATCAGGAAGTCAAGCACTATCATCTCCCATAGGTCTGATCTCAAAGTGCAGTGAACAGCGAAAGGGGTTCCCTTGTAAGTAGAAGAAACGAAAAACCAAGACAAAGAGATTGGACAGCCGTCGAAAAAGTGATTCGGTACTTAATGGCAACAAAAGACTTAGAACTCCTCATTCGCAAAAATCAATATTCAACTCTCAAGGCATTTAGTGACGCAGACTGAGTTAATGACGAAATCCCACGAAAATCCACCAGCGGCTACGTATTCCAAATCGGAGGGAGTACAATATCCTGGAACTCTAGAAAACAGAACTGCATTGCGTTGTCATCTACGTAAGAAGAAATCCATCGCAACATCGAAGGCATTGCAAGAAGCTCAATGGTTGATTTCACTCACAGATGACTTGGGACTAAAACAAAAACTACCCATAACCCTCTTTGAAGATAATAAATCCTGCATCATACTTTCACCAGCCCATAAAAATAACCCCAGAACCAAACACATTGATATAAAGTACCATTACCTTCTAGACCTTCAAGAAAGGAAACTACTAGAATTGGACAACTGCAAGAGTAACGAAATGCCTGCAGACATCCTGAAGAAACCACTCAGACGACCACAATTTAATAAATTTAGAGACAAAATGGACCCAAGTACGGTTCCAATTAAGTAGGGGTGTTAGATATATGTGACTATCACCGTACATCGGAAAACTAAGCCAATCCGTGCAACCCTAAAACTCTCTCTCCAATTCATTGTACTGTTGTCCGTCAGTCGTTCTTAAAGCTTCTTAGTATTAACGTGTCTTTTTCCTACTTCCATTTGTAGCAGAAATTAACCTCTAAACGTATTCAAGATAATATTAAATGTATTTTAAATATCGTTGCTAGTTCATATGCTCATCGTCTCAATTTAATAAGCGAAACTCTAAAGAAGAATTAACTCACACTACTTGAGAATAGCTGGATAAAAGGTAAGCGTCTACTACCTTACATGATTACTTGTTTGCAGTGATGTACTTCAAAAACAGTTAATTAGGATTCAAAAGTGTCCAACAATATCTTCATATGAATATATAGAATTGGAACTCTGAAACGTCTGCTTCCTCACTCTATGAACTTTCTCCATGAGCTGATGGTCAAAGTCTGAAATATTTTCTTTTCTGAACTATTTCGGACACAGAAGTTAGATCACAAGCATTTTCAAAGCTCAATATTAGTTAGTGATTCACAAAGACTCTTTCAAAGAGTATTTTAAATTTTACACAAATTTTAAAATTCAGAATGCTTTTCTTTTTACTGGTTAAGTTCAGAACTTATAACGATAATACGATATTTAAATTCTGAAACATTATTACTCTTACACAAACCTGAACCTGAAAATTGTTTACAATCTCTTTTTTTTGTTGTTGTTGTTGTTTTTGCGCAGTGTGTGTTCAATATTGCATGAAGAGAGTTATTCCTGAAGACTTGGGTGATTTCATTTGTTATTGCCATGGATACATTCCATATTTGGGCGTACACAAAACATGACTGATTACACGTTGCTTTCAAAAATTTTAGTTTGAATTTCGTTCTTAGGGTTGTTGCGAATTCCAAATATTTTTAGTTGTTCAAGGGTGCTTTTGGCTTATCGGATTGTCCTTCTATCTGCTTCCGTTATTCCCTCACTGGACAAAATACTGCCACTGTATTAGAATTGTTTTAATTGTTCGATCTTGTGAACAGTAGGATTAAAGTGGCACCAGGATTGTGGCACGAGGTCAGTGTGGCACCAGGAATTGGCAACGGATTATAACATTTGAACGCACATTATCCAGTCTGAACAGTTCGGTACGTCCATAATTACAAACAACTGACCGAGCCCACTGGATGAGGCTCCATTTCCCGTAAACTTCATTGTATAGTGGAACCTGGTACAGTGACCACCTGTATAAAGTGACCAGTTTTTTTAAGGGAGAAGTAGTAAGGACTTGGTCATGCCTATGCTAAAATCTGCCGTTTATAATGGCCACCTGTCCATGGAGACAATCCAGTCAAAAGAGTGGTCACTTTATGCAGGTTCTACTGTATATAGACGTAATTATAGTTGGGAAATCACCTCAAGCTGTCGATCGTTTTCAAATAATCCGGGTCCGATTAAAACAGGTACCTTTCCAATCCAGGTTTTCCCCAGAGATGTTTAGTCGGATTTGTAAACCCCTAGCGAATGATGCTCCCATGCCTCAGAGAAATGCAAATCCCAACAGCATGATATTAGCTGCCACCACGCTGCAAAGCACAGACAAAGCTTAGTAGTCTTGCCAAATAATATTAAAACAGGAGGTTACAGATGAAAATCAGCTATACGGAAGAAATTAAACGCAATGTTGGCATGCTTCTAGTTCGTCAAAGCAAGGTCACACTACCTACTTTGTTAAGCCCGTGGAAATATGGCTTTCTTTCCGGCTGAGCAGATCGTAACAAAGCGTAAAACCATTTGAAGACATCGTCAGTTTCTTCCCAAGGTGATCGTATATCTTTCGCTATGAGAAGATTTTCGCGTCGTTGGTTTAAGGGGATGTTTGCTAATACCGAAGTGTCTCTACGCATTATTATGCGACGCAGTTAGTCATAGTCTGTAAGAAATTGTCATGCTACGGTCTGTGGGTGAACTATGCTTTGTATTATGTTCCTTAGTCCCGTATTTGTTCGTTGTTAAGCTGCCTGCCTGTGATATTAGCGGCATGATGATAACCCCGTCAATTCCACGTGACATGTTTCTGTCTTTTCTTGTCAGATTATGAGACACTTGTTGACGTTGATACTTTAATTTTTTTAAAGGAAAATCGTGTTTTCGTCAACCCTTTTGTACCCCCTGTCTCCTCTTCCCCCAGAGAAAGGCCCTGCGGTGGCGCAGTGTGGTAACGCGTTCTCCTATTGCGCGGCTAATCCGGGTTCGACTCCCAGTGCAAAAAGAACGCTTACTCAGAGATCTCATAAAGATCGCACTGCTCACTGTAGTCCGGGGTTTGGTTCCCCAGGCCTTAAGAGGTTCGGATTCCTCGGAAAATTTTAGGTCCAAGAGGTTCGGGTTTTTCGGAAAATTGTAGGTCCAGAGGTTCAGATTCCTCGGAAAACAGTAGGTCCCGGCACAGCATGACCATTGTAGTCCTTGAGCCGTAAAACCACAAACAAATAAAACTCTAGAGAGAGAGATAGAAAGCGAGATTCAAACATATGGATAGATGACATCATTGTTAAAGTAAAAAAAAAAAAAAGGCTGTTGGCTTGGCATATCGCAAGAAGAATTGGCCAACGATGGAGAACTAAAATTCTTAACGATTACAACAGGTCATAATAGACGTAAGAAACGCCCTCGTATCTAATGATTGAATGGAATAAGAAAACTGGTGGGTGATATGGGGCTGAATTGCTCCAGATGTACCTACTGAACGCATTTGAAGAAACCTTAATTCAGTAATGAATAGACAATGGTTAAATATATGCGTCTATAGAGGGTGGCTATAATAAGTTGCGAAATTTCAGCGCTAATTTCCATTGTGGTGGCAAGGTTTTAAACTATTTGTTATTTTATACATTATTATTATTATTAACTATAAATTAAAATTCCATGGTCCTAATAGTGTTCTATACCAAATTTGGTTCAATTTGGCCCAATAGTTTTCTCTCCATGGGACTCTGAACACTTCACGTTAAATTATGGCCCCTGTGTTTATATAGTCTTTCTCTCTCTCTTTCTCTCTTTCCCTCTTTCTCTCTCTTTCTCTTTCTATCTCTCTCTGTCTCTCTCTCTTTCCAAATCCGGTTAACTGATGGCCATTAGCGACTAGATCTTTGCAGTTGGCGAATAGGAAATTTTTCCCTACTAAGTTTCTAGGTCTGTGTTTTTAAGAGCGTGAGCACCATTATTGCCTGGTGAATACATTTCGCCGCAATTTTTGTTGTCTGTCCCTCCGTCTATCGATACATGCATGCACGCGTTATAAGTTACACTTTTTACGCTGTATATATGACTTTGTATTCTATTTGGAATATCTAGATTCAAAATGAAACTTATTCTTAGGCAATTAATAAACGCTATTGAATTGTTTCGCTAATAATCTGAACTTCTGATATCTATAACACTTTCTGTTGTTGCATAATATACTCACAATTAAAATACCATTTAATAGAAATATTTCGGTTATTTGGGTAAATAATTCCTTAAATAGCACGTCACAAAAAATATAACAGAAATCCTGATTTATTAAGAATGCACCCAGAAACTAAAATATCGAACTAGGTAACGAATTTCAAATCTAACATTTGATGACGAATATCGGAACGAATATGCAGAAATCCTTTTCAATTAGGGCGGTAGTTGAATGTAACTTTTTGGATTTTTCCCGCGGATGAGGATTCCCGCCAAATAAATATTCCATCTGATATCCGCGGCTAATTAATTGTCGGGTTGTCTTAATTTTGATAAATGGAACGCGAGTTCATAAATACTGGAGAGGTAAAAAGTGGAAGAGGATATTTTGTCCGAGAGTGTCAGCGATGCTACCGCAAATG
>QLNU02014176.1:144133539-144159224 GCA_006491805.2 Dysdera silvatica
GAAGGAAGGAAGGAAGGAAGGAAGGAAGGAAGGAAGGAACATGATAATGCCTTGAAAAATTGTTAAATTATAATTATAATGTTTTACACATATATAACGAATTACAAACAGATGCAAAAATAATTCTTTCTAGAATATTTTTCAGTTGCGAGAACATGTAATTCATAGAAAAAAAAAGTAATAAAAAATAATATATTTGGTAAACTTCTGAAAAAACCTAAAGAAAGGATACAATAACAGAGAGCGTGAGAGTTTATCCAAAAGTGCTGTTAAAGAAGAAAAATCCTTCCAAAAAGAAAATATTTTACGCAGAATATTTCATTGAAAAGATTTTGTTTGAAGTAGATAGAAAAAGAAATTTAACCCAATAAATCTCAGAGTATTTACACAACAGTTGTTACAAAAAGAATTGAATGTGTATACAAAAATTTTCCTCGCCCGTCTAGTACTACAGTGTTGAATAGCGTAAAATTCAGCCTGATATATATATATAAAAAATACATTTGCCAGTGTTAGCTAAATTCCTTATTCTGAAATACCTTTCACAACGATATTTATCTTGTGCTTCTTTCATAGCACAAGATAAATATCATAGTGATTAAGTTCCATAGTGCTTATGATTCATGAGTACTACTTTGCAAACCTTGGAAAGGAACTCAATAAGCATTGTATAGAACACAATACTAGACATCATAAATTAAATTCTACGCACGTTTTGCAGTACAACAAACATATCGTGCTTGTACATATACTAAAAAGATTAGTGATGTACACAACTGTGTGGCCTTTGGAAATAAATTAAAGAAAACAACATACACTCTGTTGTAATAAAAGATATATGTACCCAAAAAGAATTGGGCCGCAACTACGAAACTCGGCATGTGTATAGTGTTCGAGTAGTCGAACAAATGTTCAAAACATCAAAGCAAAACAAAACACCGTTTTATTGACGTGTAGCAGTACAAAGAATGTGCTTTTCAATAGGTGGTAAAACCACCCCTGGCAACCGTAAAAGCCGATACTCGGTGGGACATGGAGTCAATTAAGTGGCCGATGTTCCACTGCGATAGATCCTACCATAAACGCAGCAACTGCTGAAAGAGTTCGGAGGTATTCTGAGACGACTGAAGTTGCCTACATAACATGTCCCAAACATGTTGGATGGGCAAAAAATCTGGAGACGTGGCAAGCCACTCGAGGATATTAACACCTCGAAGATACTGTTGCGACAGCCGAACGGTATGTAGCCAGTGTTGTCCTGCTGGTGAACAGAACCTTTCCGACCAGATACAATAGGCAGTACCACCGGCTGCAAAATATCGTTGACGTACTTGCGAGCGATGAAAGTACCTCGTAGCACGACTAAAGGTGACCAGTGTCTCAGGAGATCGCTCCCCAGACTGTCACACCAGGTGTAATGGCTGTGTACCGCTTAGTAACGAATATTGGATTCGACCGCTGACCTCCTTGTCTCCACACACGTGTATGGCAGCCATCAGCATCGAGTAAAATGAGGGATTCGTCACTAAATATAACATTCCTCCAATCTTACACTGTCCAGCTTGACCGTGAGCGCACAATATTCCAGACGACACCGCCTATGGTGGGGTGTCAGAGGTAAGCGCCATAATGGTCGTCGAGACCTGAGCCCAGCGTCAGCTAGTCATCGCCAAATGATTCCCTTGATATCACTGGACCCCTACGAGTTGGCAAATGGCGTTGGCTTGTTGATAGCGTCAGTGTTGGTGCTGACATGGCTGCTCTCCTAATTGTGCGGGCCTCTCGCGCACTGATGGCCCGGGGACGTCCAGAGCCACTGCGACGACTGACTCTACCTTCTCTGAGCCACTGGTTCCAACAACGGGTAACTACCACATTGCTTCGTCCAATATGCCAGCCGATCTGTCTGTTTGACCAACCGCCTATGATCCTCCCCTTCTCAAAGTCGGACAACTGTCTGTAATGCCGTCAGGTACGTCTATAAAGCATCTTTCATGTCAATGTCGTATATCCGAGCTGCCAACTTGGTTGTAAATGCTCATCACTGAGCGTACAGACCCTTTTAAATTCTACTCACTTCGCAGTTCATACACGCGTTGAATGCCTCCACAATACTTATTGGTTTCTATACGTTTGATTATTTGCATAACTCGCCAAACCACATTTGCATGCTGAGTTTTATAGTTGTGGCTCAATTCTTTCTGGGTGCATATATTTTATTGCAACAGAGTGTGTATTAAATCAGGTTTGTGTGTGTATGTGCATACATCCAGGAATTTCAAAGTTCGACTAGCCACCCAAAAGGAAAATAGTAAATAAAGAAACCTGCCCAGATTTAACCCTGAATAAACGCCCATACGAAAGTGCACCTTAATAAGAATTTTAATATTTGATATTTCGCCCCTAAGCAACAAGATAATAACTAAAAGCACGATATAGGGGAAGCTTCTATATGTTCGGGGAACGAAAGGTGTTCTTTAAGAGAGGTTTTTTTTTACCGTATTTTCTAATTAATGGGTTTTGAAAACAAGATATGTCAACTTTTTGTTTTTTTACAGTAGACTGTTTTATTTTTAGTTGATCATAACACTAACCTTATGACAAACTAAAAAGTACAAACAAGTAAGTGCTAAACTACAAGTAAACTACAACTAACAAGTAAGTGACAAACTAGTAAGTGCTAGTAGAAAAATTGAAATGGAGGGAAAAATGAAATTGTGGATATAAATAGAAATAAAGATCGGTCATAATTCAAGATGTCAAGATGTCTGAT
This sequence comes from Dysdera silvatica, assembly GCA_006491805.2. Lineage (NCBI taxonomy): Eukaryota > Metazoa > Arthropoda > Arachnida > Araneae > Dysderidae > Dysdera > Dysdera silvatica. The sequence goes on from QLNU02014176.1 coordinate 144,136,313, forward strand.
TGCAAATTTACGGTTTTGTACGCTTTTTACACAAATATCTGACAACGCCTAGATTGCAAAGATCATCTTCAGGGGCGTCCCGTAGGCGAGCTTTGCTATCTAGGCGTTGATTTTTAAAAGACGTGAAAACAGAAGTGAATTTTACCTAAAAACAAATGAAATACTTCTTTTTAATTTGAAAAATTATACTCGAACTTTTTTAATTACTCAAAACATTCACCCACGTCCCATAGATGGCACATATGCCATAGGATGCCGACCCAGGTCTAAGGAATATACACCCTGCCATCCATTTCTTTATTATTTTATCACCCAAGCTATAAGGTGGGAAATGGCTGGAAAAAGAAAAAATCACAAGACACCTAAACCTCATTAAATTGATTTAATTGCATAACAACGCATAAAATCACATAAACTGCTTCAATCACAAAACAATGCCAAAAAAAAAGCCATATTTTAAACAGAACTTTTTAAGTGCCTTTTCCAATTCTAGGGTTAGAGACTGAGATGACACAAGGTTTCCTAAATCTGTATCCAGGGCCAGGAACAGGGATTGCAGGAACCAAGGTAATTCATGGATCAGTCCCCCCACCACCTATCCGAAAACCCCTCCCCCAACCATTTTCCAAAAGCTAAAATTAGCGGATTGTCAAACTCATAATTTTTTTTTAATAATTCTCGTAAATAAATTTTAAAGAATTAGGATCCCAGACCCTTTGACAGTTGTCCCTTTTCCCCTCTCCCATATCTGCACCCCTGCAATGGCGCAGTGTGATAACGCGTTCGCCTATTGCGCATTTAATCCGGGTTCGACTCCCAACTATGCAAAGAACGGTTACTCAGAGATATCGTAAAGATCACACCGCTCACTGTAATCCGGGGTTTGGTTCACTAGGCCTTTAGATGTTCGGATTCCTCAGAAAACGATAGGTCTCAGCGCAGCATAACCACTGTAGTCCTTGAGCCGTAAAACCACCAAATAAACACCATCCCTGGCTAATACTTTCTGTATTTAGTCCGGTGGAAGTCTTCAACCTTTTTCAGTCCAAGGGTCAATTTTGCTTATTCTTGTTGGCTTGCAAACGCATTACTCTACCAGCATACAAGAACTGAAGAAAGGCGGAACCAAGAAGGACACAGGAGCGCCCTTTAGATCCACGTTTAGTGTTACTTTTTCTTTTCTCTACTGGTTTTGTGCGCTCTACGGAAATATTTTCTGCATCCGCCCCTGAAACTAAATATATATATATATATATATATATATTACAATATAAAATACGTATGGAAGCAAAAAACATTTACAATACTTTTAGTTATTAATATGGAAAGTGAAATCAAACCTTTTAGTGCGATTTTTGGCACTACTTATTTTTAACAATTCTGTCAAGATCAGGTTTATTTGTGATGTTGTGAATGTCTTTTGAAGGGGGACGTCAACTATTCTGTTCCTGGTTTTTGATTTTACCAACTTCATTCTTTAAAAAAGCTCTTCGCAAATGTTTGCGCTCCCAAATAGTGGCATCATTTGCAGAGCATGCAGTCAGATGGTTGGGAAGATGTTCTTACCGATTTATTTAGAATAGAATTCATTGAGTGGTAAGTTGAATTTTGTTTTAAAATCACTGTTGCACTGCAAATCAATAAAACTACCCCTAATGCCCATATACGCTAGAAAACTAAAGTAAAACACAATTGAAAGAAGACCTTAGTGCTCTAGCGTTTTAAGATAGTTATTATGGAATGTTAAAATATAAACAGAATAAAATAAAGTACATAGATTTATGACACAGAGGGAGCAGGAGGGCGTTGTTTTTGGGTAAAACAAGTTGTATTATTTATGAGCTAGCGGGCCGCATAAAACATGTCGGCGGGCCGCGGATTGAAGACCCCTTGTCTACAGTATACTACAGTTTTTGGGAGGAATTCAAACTTCAGTTGCAAGGGAACTGAACTCCTGACAACGATGGTGGGGGGACAGCATGCGTTCTATGATGCCATTGTAGTCTAGCCCGTGTTAATGACACGATGGACTAATGCGTTGCTGCAACACGACCATTAGGCCGTGTACTTAGCTTCTTCCGGTGAACTTACATTTTTCCGAAGAATAAGACCTTCTTGAAACTTACGGGAATCAACCTCCAGATGGAGTGGGCGGTCAATCGGTAAGCGTTACTTTTTTTTTCCTACATCGTTAGGGGCCGAATCCTAATTAATGGCATGTTAGTGTTATCATGACACTACCGAAGTACAGTTCTTCTCACCATTCCATTGATAGTAACCCTTTTTTATCCTCATTTAATCAAAACCGTGTTTTTATAGTTTACCAATTCACTTCAATTTGAATATTTTTCGCATTTCAAAAGTCAGCTGTACACAGAGTCGTACATTACTGCACACGATAATACGGAGCAACCTGAATCAGAGGCGTCAATTTGAAGAAAATGTTGGAAACCCTAAATGAAAATTTTCGAATCCGCTGTTAAGCGACTCAGCCCAAGAGGAAAAACATAAAAAATAACAATTATTGCATTTTATATGTTAAGTCCTTCGTTCCCAATTATATTCTGCATTGCTTTATACATTGTCCGTCAGTTTTGGAAGGGGCCCCGGTATTCCAATTTTTTTGGGACCCCAAGCAGCCCGAACCTTTAAAATATGGCGTATCTGACATGAATATACAAGAAACAGCGTGATTTTTCAATAAACTATTTGTGACCTCTTGCTTAAAGGCATAGAACACAGTTAATTCTAAATTTAAATTTTTAATTTTACTACTAATATTAATAATAGCTATTTTAGTTAATTAAATATACAATGTTTGGCTAAAACTCATTAGGAACGTAAGTTTATTTTATCTGTTCTGCTTCCCCTTAACGTCTGTTGACTTTGCTAGAGAATTACTGCTGAGACAGAGAAACGATATTCTCTTCAACAATAATTATTTTGTCTGTCTGTCTGATTTTATTATTTTATTTATTTATTATTTTATTTTGTTTTATTTTATTTATTTATTTTCTTATTTTTTTTTTATTATTTTATTTATTTATTATTTGTTTATTTATTATTTTATTTATTATTTTTATTTTTATTATTTTATTTATTTATTATTTTATTTATTTGTTATTTTATTTGTTATTATTTATTTTGTTTTGTTTTATTTATTTACTATTTTATTTATCTATTTATTCATTTATTTTCTTATTTGTTTATTTGTTGTTATTTTATTTTATCTTATTTGGGATAAAAAAGATCGTTGTCTTCTAATCAAAGAAAATTTTGAAAAAGAAAAGAATAATTAAGGATTCGGAAAAAACGGGCTGGAAAATTAATTGCTGGAAATTTAAAAAATCTAAGGCAATTCTAAAAAATTGAAAATAGAAGTTGTGAACTGAAACGGACATGAAATGAATACAATGAATAGAAACATTTAAATCAGAATTTGTAAATTGCAAATCTAAACATTGGGCAAAATACCTTTCAGAGAAGAACAGAATGCATTTATTGTATATATATACATTCATTATTCTAATTAACAGTTGTGTAAACAGGACTATGTGTACCACGTCCTTTGGAGGAACATGGGTGCTAGCCTAAAGGGAAAATCCTAGATGAAAAATAGTTACAAATTGTAGCTATCAGTGTGAAAATCAGCTAAAAGAAAAAATAGAAAGAATTTTTATATTTCTAATGATAATTGTATCCTTCCCTGCGATTCTTTGAAGCAGATAATCTTCCTTCCTCACCACATACCCTCTGTGTGCGTGCGTGCGTATGTGTGTGTGTGTGTACAAAATATCCATAGCATCTGTCAACTGTCCATGGAAAAATTTACGTCTGTCAAATATTCATAGAATAATCAGTCATCACTATTTCTTATTTAATTATTAAATTCAATTAATTACTTATTCAATGCACATGTTTAATAATTATACTGTATTTTCTACACATGTGCTGTCTGCATGCAAGAAATCTTCTTACACATGAAAGTCTTGACGATTTTTAAGCACTAACTTAGCGCCATTTGTTCCGTTTTGGTAATTTTTAATGGTTTTCTTATACAGTTCCTTCACAGCAAGTAAGGTGTCTTGAAATCACCCAATCAGGGAGCAGCCGAAGAAAGGGTACTATGAATACGTCTCATATTCTCAATCACTCCTTTTCTTCCGAGCAACCAAGCGGAAGTCTTGCATTTTTACAGAGGGAAACTTGGTCAACTGTTGCTTCTGAGGATGCTCCGCATAGAACGGAGTGAAACGTTGAGTGTTTTTAATAAACAGACGAGTCGAAAAATCCCGCAAAGCTCTATAATTTATAAGGTATCTGCGTTTAATGACGAAAATACAACTTAAACCATGCTGTGGTAAGAAGGGCAGTTTTTCGATGAATCCGAAACCCCATCCCTAAAGAAATCAAACTCGAAATAAGGAGAAGTGGATAAATAAAACGATGAAATATTCTGAATTGTTGGAGTTAAACCGAATTATTCGGATTATTTAATTATATATTTTATCTAATTATAAATAACAGATTACATTTAATTTAATTATAGTCATAAACAAAAATTATTTAATAGGCTGTGTTTTGAAGCCCTGCTCTGTAATGTCGATTTATCTTAAGAAACACCCCCTTTATATTTTTTAGGCATTATCTCACAAAATCAAGTGAGTTACTTGGCGTTATCGTGGGTAAAATAATAAAAATTCAATTTATTAACAGAGTAATAATGAGTTACTTAAGTAATTAATAATTATTAATGATATTCATTGTGAAAAAAATATATAATTTCTAGTACTACGTCTCAATTATCGCAGCAACAAAGGCTGAGCGCTGAAATGCAAATTACTTGAAATTGATATTTGTCATTATCAAATTTCCTTCATCTCGGGAACGAGGATAGGGGGCGGGCTCTGATTGGCTACCATTTTAAACTTTAATTTTTGTCAAGTTTGAAACGAAGTGCATTTTCTCCATACTTTTTGCGCCGCCTCCAAAACTCTTCAATTTTAGTTAAGCTGTGGTTTTAAACGCCCTAAAAAACTGTCACATTTATCGAAAAGAAAGCATCGGAAAATGTATTTAAAAGAACAGATATCGATCCTGTAATTTGAGTTCTTCTCAAAATGGGAAGAATGAGAGAGAGAGAGAGATGTATTATCGTCATTTTCTAACCAAAAAAGAAAAGGATTAAATTTTTCCGTTTGAAAAAAAAAATCACGATTAATGAGAAGGGTCATTTACGATTTTCAACCAGTCTATTTCAAAAAACAATCTGAGAGAAACTGTCGTAATTTAAAAAAAAAAATCTTTGGAATCGATGTGAGAGAAGAAAATACATTTCCTTCAAAAAAATCAGTTGAAAAAATAAATACGTAATTATAAAAAAATTTAAGTTAACATAGGTCTCCGCTGTTCGAAATATTCGGAAAATTTTTCCAAATCTTGCATTTATATTCTAGGAAATTTGGATTAAAATTCTTACGTAAAACCTAAAAAATTTCTGTAGTTTTTAATGAAAAATTATTCTCTCTTAAGAGGTATTCCTGAAAAAAGATTTATTTTTAATTCTTTGTTTCTTCATTTTCCAAGAATTTTAAATACTCTTCATTTCTTTAATTCGATTGAATTAAGTGATTTAGTATTATCAGTAAAATGATAGTCACTCTTAAAGAGATAAAGAGATATTCCGAAGCCTCAGGGGGAGGGGCCTAATTGATTCATTGGTTTTGTTCGGAAAAGATTTGGGGCTAAAACAGGCCCACGGCGTGGATGAAGGAAAGGGCAAGGTAAAGGGCATATGTGTCACAGGGCATTCGCAGATTGTTCTATATATATATAAATAGCTGGATGTGGTAATTGGTAAAAGCATGGAGAAACTGATGTCACGCCCCTTCTGGCCCCGTCTGACTATAGACCTGGGCTAAAGACTTTATAAAATAGTCCGTGAAATTTTTCTTGGGGCTGGAGTCATTTTAGACTTCGTAGCTAGGTGTAAATTTACTGTCGATATCTTTTTATTTCTTGTTCTCGGTAAATCGATCTTTAGCTTCAAGTTTAATTAACTTTAATTAATTTTAAGTTTAATTAATTAACTCAATTTTTATGGCATAGAACAGTAAAGGTCATATTGGACCACGCTTCAAATGCAATCTTTAAAAAATGCAAATATACACAATTGCATTTCCTTTTCCTGCAGAAAATCTTACAGTTCTGGTAAACAAATTGCACGAATAATATTTATATTTGTGTTTTCTACATTTCAGGATGACTCAACAAATCATCAGACATGAGACAAACGCTTTAGAGCTACCGTCGAACTATAATACACTCACCAACGTCCATATTTAACCAGATTCGAACACCAACTTCTTATCTTGACCTCACTTCATAACCAACAAACTAGTATCTGTATTTCTTTACATTGTATATAAGGAAATTAACATTTACACTATTTTAATAATAATAATAGAATTCTCCAAAATAAAAATAAAAACATAAAAAGGTTAAACACTGGTAAAATAGCAATGAAAAAGATCACTCAAGCTTTCGGACGCATCAGCAGCAGTCCTTCATCAGGAGTAATGACGATGTTATGTTATGAACATATAACGATATATGATTATGAACATATAACGATATATGATTATGAACATATAACATATATATGTAATTTCCTCCCTGGTACCCTGTATTTTATTTCTATAGAAATAAAAAACTATTATAGCGAATACAGGTTGTGTAAAATGAAAGACGAAATTCTTAGTCACCTCAATAAATAGATAAATAGAGTAAAATATCGCAGCATGATTGTAGGCCTAACAAAATGGAGTTCCTAATTATTATCTATTATTTAATTGCATTAAAATATTTGCCAAAGACGCCACATTTTGCTAACTAATTAAAACTTACTAATTATAAGGAGTACGATCGTAGATTTTTCCTGAAAACATCAAAGTAAGAATTCTTTGGAATTTCTAATTAGAGATTGACTTCTGGGACAGGACACACCAAATATCACGATGGCTAACGAAAGGGGAATCACAGACGTTGAAACTTTTGACAACAATATAATTAAGGATAAAATTTTTAAAAAACTTACAAAATATCGCGATTCATCAATAGAACTCAATCAACTTTGGCAAAACTACGCAATAATAATAATAATAATAATAATAATCCCAGTAGTATTCAGTTGCAGAAATAAATATTGAAGTAGTGTAGCAAATCATTCAGTTGAAAATAATATTTATTACGGCTTTAAATGTTTAGAATAATGCACTAATGCTTGCCTATAAATAAATTAATTCGAATATATAATTAAAAAAATTTATTATGCCTTTTTTGCGGAGCCTCCAAGAATGGCGTGTACACATTTCAATGGTAAACGGAAGACTGATTTGATTTTAGAATTCGGAAAACAATTGCACGTACTGTTGCCAAATATACAAAGTAAAATTATACAATATATTGAAAAATATGAAATTGGTTGTTTGCTTTTTTGTTTTGCTCTGTTGGTTTGGACTGAGCCATTTTAGTTTAATTATATATATTTTCAGGGGTTCGGGGCTTGTCAAACCAACTTTGTTTGGCTTTCTTTCCGACCTTCTGGTCAAGTTACTTCCTATTATATAGTTGGCCTGGATTTCTTATTCGATGTATAATTAATATTTAATATTTTTGTATTTATTCGCTTATATATATTTTTGTTTGTGACTTGATGAATAAATATTCAAAAATAAAAGGAAAGGATTTGGCATGGTGCCAATTTTAGAAATTGAACTTTTTAAGTTTGTTTTCTTGCGTTTCTAAGTGGCAACAGTTAAGAAAGCCTGCGAAGTGAACATTTATATTGTGGGAGTCCACACGGTAACTTTGAGCCCGTTACGAAAACCTTTGAAAATTTTTGGAGAAATTCAACATTACATATAGTTCGTTCACGAAAAGTAGTCCGACGGTACCGTTAGAAATAATGGAAAGTGACGTCACAAACGGCCTAGCCGATTACAGCAGAGGGGGGGGACCCAATTTCAGAACTGGTTTTTAGCGAACTTTTGTCTGCGCCAAAAACCAGTTCTGAAATGACGTCCTCCCCTCTGCTGTAATCGGCTAGGCCGTTTGTGACGTCAGCTCCCGTTATTTCTAACGGTACCATCGGACTACTTTTCGTGAACGAACTATACATCACAACACAGAGCTACGAATAATTTCCTTCCTGGGCGCGTCATATATGTGAACTTACTTGTATGCAGAGAGGAATTAGGAAGGGTGGCCGCCAAAGGCGGCGTTGTAATCCCAGAGAAATGTGAACTAAAGTTGTGTCATGTCTTTCAATGACCGAATCATTGGACATGTGTTCTCGCTTATTATAGATGGGCAAAATAATTTATTAAGTGAACGACTTGACACACCTGTAATATGCACATTCTCAGATTTATGAATGCAATTTCTACTGGGCCAATAAATTCATGTATCGATCAAAGAGTTTAACATTCTTCCTGCTGTGAAGTACATCAATGTATCAAACGAGATAATAATAACAGCAATAATGAAAAAAGGTAACATCAACAATGAAAAGAGATAACAGCAACAATGAAAAGATGTAACGTCAACAATGAAAAGAGATAACAGCAATAATGAAAAGTGATAACAACAATGAGTAAAAGAGATAACAGCAATAACGAAAAGAAATAACACCAATAATGTAGCGATAACACCAATAATGAAAAGAGATAACAGCAATATTGAAAAAAGATAACTGCAATAAGTAAAAGAGATAACTGCAAGAACGAAAAGAGATAACAGCAATAAATAAAGGAGGTAACAGCAATAACGAAAAAAATAACACTCATAATGACATCAATAAATCAGGGCTCGATAATTTCGACGAACCATGCTCGCCAGACAAGAAAGGTGCTCGTGCGCCATAATTAAAAAATCCTAGGAACCTAATAGGGAAAAGAGGATTTTATACTGGCCACCTAAAAAATACAGTCGCCAGTGGCTACCAGGCGACCCGGTTTGACGAACCCTGCTAATAGCAATAATAACAACAAAAATAATAACATGACACCACCACAAATAATGCCAATAACGCCAAGAATAACGACATCACCAATAACGGCAATAATGACAAGAATAATAATATTACCACCAATAACGGCAATAATAACAATAATAATGACATCACCACTGATAACGGCAATAATGATAAGAATAATGACATCACCACCAATGACAGCAATAACAACAACAAAGACACTAACAGCAACAATATAACGGCGACAATATAAATAACAGGAATAACAGTGATGGGTGACGAAGCAATAATAACAGTGTTAATATTATTGTAACTGAAACTTCTCTATTAAAAAAGCTATATAGTATCAAATTTTTAACAAAAATTCTATCTTTTTTTAAATTATTATTTCGGAAGAGCAGACGACTTTAGAGAAATCATGGATTAGAAATCAAATGGAACGTGGACCATAGATTATGATTATGCAACGAATGACGCTTTTATTGGAAATTCAATTTGAAATTATTTCCAAAAAGCCTTCCGCGATTTTTACAAGTTTTATTATGGTTTCTCCCAACTCCTTTTATGAAGAAGTATGGACGAAAAACTCTCTACGAGAAACATAATCCCGTCAAAAAGCCTAGATGGGATTTTCCGGTACAACGTAAACGAGGGATCCTGTGATCGGAATACCTGATCGACTTTCCAATCTTTATTTGATTGATCACGATCAAGACAAGAGAAGAAAAAAGGGAAGAGGAAGAAAAAGGAGAAGAAAACTTAGTTTCTACCACTGACGAGTGTTTGATCGGATAGCTGTTCCTGTTAGTTCTGTTTGTTCGCTTCTCAAATCGTCTGCTTCTGCAAGTGGAATCCGAACCAAGGTAATGGGCAGTTTTTATTCCTCCCCTCTTCTCGGGAGAGCCAAACGTATTTAGAGTTTTGTCGTGATTTTGCAATTGCCTTTATTGCTTTCGGAATCCGGAAAATTTTGATGACAAAATGTTTTAGTAATCCGTGGGGGAACGCCACTGGTCTTAAGGTAGCCTTGTTTCCGTCATAGTACACAATACTTCCACTTGAGTTTGGAAAGCAATCAGTGCCGTATTTCCCAATAGGCTATACTAGGCTATAGACTAGGGCGGCAAAATTTTGTGTATTGAGTCTGATATAACAAAATCAATACTATAGACATCATGCTTTCCCTTTAAATACCAGTATTCGATAGGCTTTTATTTTTTTGCTAAAATTAAAATTTATTTCAATAAAATTGAATTTGATTTATTATATACAAAGAAGAGATAATACTTCAATATAAGTTAATATTGTTTAATGTTTATGTTTCAATTTATGAGTTTGTTTTTCAACATATTTATTGTCAATACAAAAGTTATTGGCGTATATTGAATGTAACAATTTTTATGTTCCTACCACTGATTGGAGGGACAGACTGGTAGGAAGAGGCGGCAAAAAGGAGCCTTGGGGAGGCAAAAATAGCCTAGGGGTGGCAAAATGGTAAATCTGCCCATGAAAATAGTATGCACTAAATAGTGTGCTAGTTAAAATATATTAATTTGTAAACAAGGTAACTATTACGCTATTTAGCTTGCAAACTAGTGCACGCTAAATAGCGGAGTATATAAAGAAAGCCTGCAAGTGTCAAAATTAATTTGACAACAAATGGACGTCCAAAACGTTATCAGAACGTCAAATTCAAAAAGAACAACCAACTTCAATTTAGAAAAGACAAACTGTCATAAAATTTCTTCTTTATCGCCAAAATTCGCCAGTTTTGTGTAAGTGTGTGGCAAAATATGTTTGTTTGTTTGTTTAGATTTTTAGGGCGCAAAAACTACTGGGCTACACTGCGCCAAACATGTTAAAATCAAAGACTTGTAAAAACCAGTTCTCTGTAAAATGTTAAAGACATGTGGTATGGCAAAAAAAGTTAGAGTATTTCATAATAAAAAATTTTTGAAAACAAAATATTAAGTGATTATTTTTGCAAGTTAATTTTAGTAGAAACGCTTTCGACATTAATATTATATATGCGTATCATGAAAATTGAATAGGCCTAAAGACGATACTTTTGCCTCAACTTACTGAAATTCTTTTCAGGTCAGAGAAATTTTTGAAACTTTGAATTTCGTTTACAGCTGATGTAGGAAGTATTTGGAACTGAAACTGGTTCAGATGATTGTATGCTACATAAGACATTATCACCTTTCTCTGAGATAACACAATTGCCACGTAGTGGTCAACATAGAAAAGCCGGGCTCCTTTTTCTTTCTTCCTTCTTTTGTATTATTTTACATCATTATATACGGAGAAAAAAAGCATTGTTCATGTCCTCATTCGTCTAGACACTTCCAACTCAACGGAGGGACCATTGTTCGAATCCAGGATGGGAACAGCGTCTCTTTTTCTCTCATAACAAAAAGCTCTAGCTTGAGTTAATATACGTGGGTGTCGAAATTTTCACGTATTGTATGCTATCTGAACATGCCAGAAGAAAGATCTATGCCTATTCGTAAAATTTTCAATAAAGAAAAGACTAAAATTTGTAAAAAAAATATGGTCTCGTTAGAGAAACGTCCATCTACAAGAGCACAAAAACATACTTGTGTCTAGAAATACTGAGGATTACAGAAAATCTATAGAACATTTCATTTTTTTTTTTTTTATTAAACATCCGTCTTTCCAATGATGAACGTTTTCTTATGGATTTTCTGACTAGCAGAGGAAAAAGAGTTCTAGTATTTTCTAGAGACGTAACAGAAAATCTCCAAAATAATAGTTCAAAAATTTTATTTCCGGTTCAACTTTTAAAACCTGTCCAAAACAATTCGTACAATTATATGTATGTGGACTGCGGCAGCTCAAATTCAGAAACGGATATACGGCAATAGTTATCTGATAAAAATGAATCGATCCGGTGACAAAGACCCGAGTTCGATTCCAGCAGGTGCTTAGCACTCACTGATTTTTTTCCTGCAGAATCGCAGTCCAGGGTTGGGTTCCCTGCTCGAAGGGAATTTGGACTTCCCGGACATTTGTCCTTGCGTCATAACATTCAAACGAACCGTAAAAGTGGTTTTCAGATTCTTATGCCGGAGATGCCTCCCTGGAAGCCGCATTAGAGTCTGCAAGCTTTACTTAAATTAATAACAAATGTTGTTTATTTAAATCCGTATGGCGCAAGGGCATCCTGGTCCATGTCGCGTCTAAACGTTGATGGCGACAAATTTGTATCGTTAATAAAGAATGGGCCACACCGCAGTACCACAGAATTAACGATCGTTCAACGAAATCGCGTTCTAATATAAATAGATCTTCATCTCGATTTTATTAATAAAAGAAAACTTTTTATGAATCGAGTAGATTCTGTGTATGATCTAAATATTACATCAGGAATCATGAGGCTTTTCGGTTATCGTCTACGAGATTATTTCATCAACAGGTGGCGCTGAAGTCTCCGATTGCCATGGGCGAGAACTAGGACGCCGTTATATCTATTTTATGTCTTTATGGCGTAAGGACAATAGAACTCATGCTGAGCCGTGACCTAGAGTTTTCCAAGAAATCAGGACCTCTGCTGCAGAGGGAGACAAACGCAGGGCTACGGTGATCAGAAGAACGGCCTGCGTTTTACGATACCAGTTTGTCAAACCTGCATTAAAGGAATAATAGCAAGGGCGAACTTGGTCCTCTCAAAAGGCGCATGCCTTGGATTTTCTAAAGGCGCAAGTCCTATTTCCCATGAGGCTATAACATCCCGGGGCTCAGTCCGCCCCTGTATAATAGAATGTGGAGTTTGCACTGTGCAAGGGCCCTGCGGTGGCGCAGTGTGGTAACGCGTTCTCCTATTGCGCGGCTAATCCGGGTTCGACTCCCAGCAGTGCAAAAAGAACGCTTACTCAGAGATCTCATAAAAGATCGCACTGCTCACTGTAGTCCGGGGTTTGGTTCCCCAGGCCTTAAGAGGTTCGGATTCCTCGGAAAACTGTAGGTCCCGGCGCAGCATGACCACTGTAGTCTTTGAGCCGTAAAACAAACAAACAATAACGATAATAGCACTGTGTAAGGCCTACATTTCACGGAAAAATCTAAACCTCTTATAACAGTGGTTCGCAAAATGAGTGCCGTGGTACCCTGGGAAGCTGCGGCTTCCTTACAAGGGCGCTGCGAGGTAATATTCCAATATTTTCATAATTTTATTTCCATTTTCAATCCAATGGGATTGGACGCGTCATCTAGTGGACTTGGTGCAAACCATTCCACAAGATGGCGTTACTTTTTTTATGATCTTCGAAATACGTCTTTTATTTATTTTTACCTAAGTGTACTTATTAGAATTTGATATAGACAAAGTGTACTTGTTAGAATTTGATGTAGGCAAAGTGTACTTGTTAGAATTTGATGTAGACAAAGTGTACTTGTTAGAATTTGACATAGGTAAAATGTACTTGTTAGAATTTGACATCGGCCAAGTGTACTTGTTAGAATTTGATGTAGGCAAAGTGTACTTGTTAGAATTTGATGTGGGCAAAGTGCACTTGTTAGAATTTGATGTAGGCAAAGTGTACTTGTTAGAATTTGATGTAGGCAAAGTGTACTTGTTAGAATTTGTGTAGGCAAAGCAGCGGTGTAGCGTGGATTGCCAGCACCCGGAGCATGTAAGTATTGCGCCCCCTAAAACGCGCTAGCACCTCCTTTCACCAGTGCAATGTTGAAATTTTGGGCCCCAAAGAATTTTACGCTCAGGCTTTCTCCCCTGTGGCACGCCTCACGCCACGCCAGTGAGGCAAAGTGCACTTGTTAGAATTTGATGTAGGCGACGTGTGTGTGTTAGAATTTGATGTAAGCACAGTGTGCTTGTTGGAATTTGATGCAGGCGAAGTGTACTTGTTGGAATTTGATGCAGGTAAAGTGTACTTGTTGGAATTTGATATAGGGCGCCTTGGAAAAACCTAGAGTCAGCAGAGGCAGCGCGAAGCGAAAAAGTATGGGCACCACTGTCTTAAGCAAATACAGAACCAACCCCCAGACTTCAATGAGCAGTCAGTTGGTAAGTACTTTTATTCATCATTGGGAATCGAACCCAGGTTTACGACGTACTAGGTGAGAGCGTTGACACTGCGCCAATGCATGATCTTTGTTATGATTATTAATGTCGAATTTACGTATAGGCCAAGTGGGCCTGGGCCTAGGGACAGACGAGTTTGAGGCTCTGTATTTAAGTTTAACTGTTACTATAACCCTGTTTACTTGTAATTGTCCCACAAATTATCATTACTAACAAACCCAAATATCAAAATAATGAACTTCAAAGAAAAATTCACGATCTGTTGACTGAATATTGCAAGGGGTCCCTCTTTTTTAGGGACCCATTGTATCCTTCCAGCGTAGGGTCCTTAAAAACCTTAAACCGGCAATAATGACCATGTAGGCTCTGAATATGAGATTAATTCATTACTATGTGGCGCTCTAAACTTTCATTTCTGTGAATGGAATTTGGGGCATTGTTTGCTATCGTTTTCAATTTGATCGATTCCAAAAAAAATTCTTGAATTAGTTTAAAAACAATTTTTAGTGCTCTTTTCTTATCAAGACTCGAGTCGCGTCTCCACTGCAATGAATATGAACTGCAAATTGTGAACTGAATACACAAGGTATTTTAAATTTTGTCCTTCAGTTTCTCGAATGGGGGAAAATTTTCAGTAGTAACAATAAATGGTTTTGAATATAATTATATGTATACTGCAGCATCTACTTGCTGATGTATATTAAAGGCACCGCGTATTTAATTCAGCAAAAATGGCAACACACAATTGTTTGTTTAAAATTTCTTTCCTGATGAAAGCCGACACTTTCCTGGCTCAAAACGCATCGAGTTTTTGATTATACGCAAAGATATAATAATACGCGAAATCATAATAATACGCAGAGTAAATAAGTTTTATGAGCATTGAACAAGCTGATATCTCTGCTTTGTTTATCTACCTGCTAATAGCTAATGAAATCAACATTTCAACATCAGTCTGGCGTAGTACAGCCTTCCCTATCCCTTCGTCATAAATACCCAACTGATCAACAAAGTTAACATCAATTATTATTAACCAGTTATTAATATTAGTTACTCAACGTCAATTGTTGTTGCAACTTTACACGAATCCTTCAGACTTTTATTTGAACTGGGACTGAAATAGCTCCAACTGCGTACTATGACTATGTACGCAATCTTCATCCACTCTTCCCCTGTTTGATGAAATGTCCAGCATGCCCTAATTTTGGATTAGAACCCCATATCTTAGTCAATTTCTACGGCGGAATGTTTTCCCAAATATACACTTCGATGACGAGCTAAATGCGGCGAACAATGCCGAAGCCCTCCTCACCAATCAATATGATTTGTGCGTTGGGAAAACATGGAGGGATGGAAGTGGGCTCGGCAGCAATTAGGCAAATCTCCATAAAATGACGTAACGTGGAGTAATTTGAAGGGGTCTATCCATCTGTGTTATGCGATGTTGTCCCACAGCGCTTTCCAGTATTAAACAACAGTAAACTTAATAATGCCTTGTCTTATCCCTATGCAATTCGCATAAACACTTTCAATTGCTCACTGCCAAGAGGCAGGAAGTCTAGAAATAGTTAATAAGTGTGTGATATCTGGATGACAGGCTGTAATCGACGAGGTCATCCATGGTCGAGTGAAGTGCTTTGAATGGGCCGGACACACTGAAATGGAGAACCGACCAGTGATGGACAACGAAACTGATAAAGGAGATGAAACGAGATCATTATAGTGTTTATTTGGACTTTCAGAGTGTGAGGAGAGCAAAGGTCATGTTGCGTCGGGATCTGCAGCTCTCCGAGAGAACTGGGCTTCTAATCCCATGGGGGACTAAACCCCGTAGCACGATGCGCAAGAAAACGCCACGATAGCATTGGGAATCGAACAATGTTAATATTGCAATGAACGAATACATTACCATTAATTACGCTACCGTACGCCTATAGTTCCATGGAGACTTTGAACCTTTTAGGACCCTAGGATGTCGTAATGGTAATGCGTTCACCTAACGCGCCGTCATCCCGGGTTCGACTCCCAGCGGTGCCAAAAAAAAAGAATGCTTACCGACCAACTGCTCACTGTAGTCCGGGGGTTGGTTCCCTAGGCCCTAATTCGGATTTCTCGGAAAACTGTAGGTCCCGGCGTAGCATGACCTTTGCTGTCCTTGCGTGGTGAAACTCCCAAACAAATTGAGTCACTAAAGCAGAGGCGTAGCCAGGGGGTGGGGATTGTAACCCCCCATCGCAATGAAATTTTGTATATTTAACATAGGAATATATGAGTTGTAGCTCTGTAACCCCTCCCATTAAGCCTATAACACCCCCTTATGAACTTTCTGCCTACGCCACTGCACTAAAGAACCAATTCTCAAACGTCAGTGAGCCGGTAAGCGGTTTTTATTTTTTTTTTTGGTGCCGTTGGGAGTCAAACCCGGGATATTGGCGCGTTACCGCTGCACTACAGTAAGGTTCATTACAAATGAAAAAACTATTGTCAAATAGGATGGATGAATAAGATTGGACAGAAGATTAACATGTATATAAAAACAAACGGCTCAAAGCAGACATTCTGTGGAACAAATTTAAAAATACGATCGTAGATGATGATGATTACGATTATTGTAATCAATCGTTACCTATTGATGATTATTATTATGGTTATCGTAATCAATCTTTATCTATTGATGATGATTATTGTTATCGTAATCAATCGTTATCTATCGGTGATGATTATGGTTATCGTAATCAATCGTTATATATTGGTGATGATTATGGTTATCGTAACCAATCGTTAACTATTGATGATGATTATGGAGGGACCCTGGTTCGAATCCAGGATGGGGAAAGCGTCTCTTTTTCTCCAAAACGAATAAAGCTCTAGTTTGAGCTATAATTAATACGTGGGTGGCAGAAATTATTGTATAAGTATGGTTATCGTAATCTATCTTTATCTATTGCTGATGATTATGGTTATCGTAATCAATCGTTATCTATTGCTGATGATTATGGTTATCGCAATCAATCGTTATCTATTGATAATGATTGATTATGATAATCATAATGATGTTTGTTTTAATAAAAAGTTACATAGTTTTATGTAAACTGAGATCAAAATCAAGAGAGAAAGGAGAAAAAGGTATAAAAGCTATCGAAAAGGAATAATATATAAAGACAGATAGATACCATGAAAATTTTTGATCACTATGATAATTATGACAGTGATGATGATTGTAGGAGTGGTAGTGAGCACTATTATGTTGTCCTCTAAAATTACGCTGAACGGATAACAATAGGTCAATTGATTTCTAGAAGAATAAAGAAGTTATTTATTTCGATGTTATCATAACCTCATAGGCGTGATTCACCTTTTCGCCTTAAAGGTTAAAGGTTAATTATAACTTTCTAAATTTATTTATTTTCTTAAATTTCTCTTCTTAATTGCTTAAGTTAATTGTATCCCAAAAACATTCATAATTAAAATTACGCACATTCATTATATACAGGCATTTTCGTCACAACTAATAAGGTCAATTATTCTAAGAAATTAAACTTGCCAAATATTAGTAGATATGCTGCGAATATCTTCGTTGAGTAAAATGGACATCTTCGAATAATCACGGAAAATGTCCCCTCCATCCCCATATGGATGGCGACAGATTTTGATGTCTTATTAGACAGCATGCCCTCCTCTGCCGCTAATGCACGTTCTGCATCTGTTTGGCATGTTTCCCCACTAAGTTGTTGAGAAGAGCTGTGGAGATGTAATCCCATTCGTCCTTTAATCCAATTTTCGAGACTTGAAGTGTTCGAGTTGCGGGCAGGGGTGGACACAGACGTTCATTATGGGGGGGGAGTCAAGGACAGAATTTGCCATGGTCTTGGAATAACACCCTTCATTTATCATGAAAGTTGGAATTTTTTACAGTGAAAAAATGCATTTGGGGGGGGGTGTCGTGACCCTTGTGACTACACTCCTGTGTCAGCTGTTGGTTGGGGGAGGTTCTTTGCACCGCACAACTGTTGAGAGCGTCCCGAAAATGCTCTGTAAAATTAAAGTCCAGTGAGCAGGCCGATCATGTTATGAATTAAATGTTTTCATTTTTCTGCATCTCAGATACCCGGGCCGTTCTGTGTGGAAGACCAATGTCTTCCATGAACAAAAATGCTGGAGTCATTGTCCATGAAAAAGAAGAACGTTGCCCAGAAAAATCTTAGTAACAATAATGCACTGAGATAATGAAACCTGTGGCAAAAATATGAAGAGGTGTTTTGCCATCATTAAAACAGTAGCATAGCCATTCGAAACTCGTGGGGCGGGGGGCTCAAGTCGATATAGTGTGGCCCAAGCGCCTTTAAAGGTTTTGTGGTGCAGCCTATGATAAAATAATGTGTTTTAATATTCATTTTGGGTTTTGAGCCCATGAGCCTTTCCCTTTCCTAAGCTGCTGGTTCATGAGAAGGTATTTTAAATAGCAGCGTCGAAAAACAAACAATTTTTTTCTTTCAACACAAGGTAGCAAGTGTGGCAACCCATATGAAAATGATTTTTTCTTCAAATTTTAATATTTAATCAAAAGATATTGTCTAGTTCTGCAAACTGAGCGATACAGAAAGGTGCAAAGAGTTCAATTACAAGTATTTAAAGGAACAGCCTAGGTGAAATGAAGAGGTCTTTTAATGTGAAAACAGGATAGCAAGTATAATTCCGGACATGGGAACGCTTTTTTTTTTTTTTTTAATTTTAATTTTCCACCTAATAAATTCAGTCTGGTTCTTTGAGATGCAGAGGTGCAGTGATGCACAGATGCAGAGATGCACAGATGCAGTGATGCACATATGCAGTGATGCACAGATGCAGAGATGCACAGATGCAGTGATGCACAGATGCAGTGATGCACAAATGCAGAGATGCACAGAATAGAAAAAAATATTCCAAGTGCTGGCATATTGAGAAACAGCATCAGTAGGACTGTCTTTTACTCCCAACAGAGGGCAACAAGTACGATTCCCAAACTGGGCATGTTTTTTTTTGTTTTTGTTTTTTTTAAACAGTGCAGTCTGGTTCTGTGAAATACGGCGATATACATATAGAAAGGGGAAAAACGTTGAAGACAGTAGAGTGGCATTTCAAAACTCAAGGATGGAGACTGAAGTTGATATGACTAAAGTAGCTTTGAGGAAATTCTGCGATGCGACATATAAGAAAGTAATATGTTTCTAATATCCAATGGGGCTTGAGCTCACTGTGACCCGCCCTTTCCTTTCTCAACTGGTTTAAAAGAAAGTATTTAAAAAAATAGTGTTGGAAAAGAGTTTTTGCTTTCAACACAATATTTTAATTTTCCGCTTAATAACTGCATTCTGGTTCTGTGAAGTGAAGTGAAGCAATACGCATATATAAAGGTAAAAAACGTTTAAGATGGTATAGCAATACAAAATAATGGGAGCTCGAGTGGCTTTGAGGTGTTTAAGCACCTTTAAGGATGACTTTGTGATGAGGCCTTGGGAGGAAAAATGTGCAATGAATATATATATATATATGCAATGAATGGCGGCTTGTGTCCCCTGCATCCCCCCTTTCCCACGTCACTGTGCTTCCTCTAAAGATAGTCGTGCCTTCTCAGGGCAGTTCCTCTTTATTTATCATTTTTTTTTAATCGAGAAATAACATTTTTGTATACCCCATTGCTGTTACAATTTCGACGACACGTCTTTCTTCACTGAGCCATCCAATTGATCGTCCGCTATTTGTTCTCAAATGAGACCTTAAAGACATTCTGAAAGCAATATTTGTTGTGGGCAAAAATATTCGGTGAAAATTTACAGCACAATTTTCCAAAATATACATGATTTTACTTTTAAGCTTTAACGATTCTGATTTTATTATTTTGCTATTTTGTTATTTTGCTCATGTTGGAGTGCGCTGCATGAAAACAACTAACTATTGTGCAGTAATTGTCAAGCAGTATGTGTATATGTGCGTGTATGTAAAAAGGGAGGGAGGGAAGGAGGGAGGGCAGAGATTTTCTTATTACATAGAGAATTCAATTTTCCGATATTTTTAATAATTCACACTTTATTACTTTTAAAAATTTTGTGCAATTCTTTGTTAAATATTTCAATTGTTTACATTATTCTGTGTTTTGTAATAAACGTGTCAGTCGATTTTTGACAATGATATTTTAATTAATATTTAGAATACATTTAATTTATTCCTGGATTTATTAAAAATGTTTCAACGACTTTCATTTTTCAATTCAGTTTTTTAATTTTACTTATTAACTTTTAATTTTTTCCACTTTAACATTTTATTTATATTTCTTAGGAAGAGATCATTTTTAATTAAAAAATTAACAAAAATGCATTTTATTACGAATTTTAATTGCCTCATTAAGACAAGAATAGGGGAAAACTTTTGAAAATCGATGTCTTGTTTTTGATAATTAAAAAATTAATTATTTTATTTTGCATCCATATTTGTAAAAAAGAAATTTAGACACGGACAAATTTCAGAAATTTATAATTATTATGAAATAATAATTACACAAACTCTTAAGATATAGATCATATCTTTTAAAAAATATAGTACAGGTATTTTCAAGAAGATATAGCAGATATATTTTAAATAAGATATATTACGTGTGTTTTTAAGAAGATATAGAACATATATTTTCAAAGAAATATAGTACATATATTTTCAAGAAGATATAGTACATATATTTTCAAGAAGATATAATAAATGTATTTTCAAGAAGATGTAATAAATGTGTTTTAAAGAAGATATAGTACATATATTTTCAAGAAGAAACCTAATCATATAATATAATACCTCAATACTATAGCAATATCTTTTAACGCTCACCACTCTATAATGCACGATATTTGTTAACATTCCCGGTTATATTCAGTTAATTACTTACACAGTATTTTTAAAAAGCATGTATTTTTTTTTTATTTTTCGATGTAAACTTTTACTTTGAAGAAATGGCAGTGAAAATGGTTTGAAAACGTTAACTCAAACTTTCTTTTCCTCCAGAACAGAATAATTTCAAAAACTGAAAAGTTGAGATGGTCGTCCAGATTTAACGGCTTCGGATTTTTTTTCTCCACGTTTACTTAAAAGAATTAGCCTTTTTTGACAACTGTACTTTTAGAAAGCTCTCGAAGCCAGAAAATACTATCTCCAAATACATTGAAAAATGTCATTCTAAATGTAAGAGAAAGAAAAGGAGAGAAAGAATTTGAAAGTTCCGAAAAGGGAAACACATGCCAAATATTTTTTGCGAAGTTTGGTTGTCTATTTGGAGGGTGACATATTATTTATGGTTGAACATAAGAAATTCCTTTTACGTTCAATATTTAGTTTTTGAAGTCGAAGAAAATCAGCAATAGACTTCATAGACACCTTGTATTTTGATTCATATTTTATGAGACTGGTCATGTTCCTATATTAATGATCATTATAGCCATAGGTACACGCTGAAGCATTATAAGGGGAGGAGGGGGTTACAGGACTACAACATATATTCATACGTATTATATGTACATATACAAAATTTTATTCCAATAGGGATTGCAACCCCAATCAACACACCCTACGTACGCCACTAATAATACCTTTCTTTAGCGTTGTGTGCAAAAATGAAGCTAAATCAACGTTGTCACTACGTTTTCCCGTTCAGACATCAAGAGGCAAAGACACAAAAAGCTGTAATTATTTAATAATTTGCATTTAACATTCATTGTGTGCATGTGCGCTACAATAGACATTTGCTTGTAAATAGATCGATAATTGTAAATAATAGATCAGATTGTAAATAATAGATCAGATTGTAAATGAACGATAAGCTTGTAAACAGATCGATAAGATAAGCGTAATAGTTACGTTTAAAGAAAAGTAAATTTAACCTTAAATTGTTTCGTCAAACAATCTAACAATAATAGAACATTGCGGGAATTCCAAGGTGAAAATTGAATGAAAGTTTAATTCAATTCAATTCAATTAAACCAATTTCATTGAAATAAGATGAGGAAATCTCGTATATAAAACGACGTAAAAATTCAAAAATTATGGGGCTCAAATAAACTTAAAGAATGCCATGTGATGCAGCATTACAGAGAAGAATTTCTCTTAATACTCAATGCGGGCATGAGACGTCTGAACCCCCCCCTTTTTCACGCCACTGTGCATATATAATCTACAGTCTATAAAACGTTGGAGTGGCTATATTTTGTCGTTTCTCCTGTATTTTTCGGAGATATTTCCGCAAGTGATCTTCACTTGTCTCTTTCTTAAGTCGTGAAACAAAGCAATTTCCATTCAGGACAGTTTCTAGCACTATGACCAACCTATGATCCTCCGAGTGGTTTATTGTTGATGCTGTTCTAATTAGTATTCCATATGGAAAACTCCCTACATTTGTTCTTCTTGAAACGTGAGGAAACTATCCATGGCTCCTAAACTCTGATCACATACTTAGCTGGAATTTCCATGTAAGCCATATTAAATTGAAGCTCTTTATAGTTTGGAATGTATATCAACATATAAAGTTTAATCGTAAGTTAATAACTTATAAACTTGGGATATATTTAATCTTATAAATTGTTTTATATAAATATTTCTTAACCTGTTAATCGGGGAATAAAATTTTGTGAAACTCGTTTCACACTGGGGACTTTTTTTCACAGTGATAAGTAATGTCATCACACCATCACGCTAGGATTAAATATATAAGAACTACATAAAACGTAATGCGTTCAACATAATACGGTTAATTTTAATGACGAAAAATGTCGTCATTCGTATTTTGGTAGTCTTCCGGG
>QLNU02014176.1:144159324-144172577 GCA_006491805.2 Dysdera silvatica
ATATTATAATCCACATAACGTTAAATGAATATTTTGTAACTAGAGCATTTATGAATAAAGGATTTATGTCCGCGTGCTTGTGTGCATATTGTATTACAGTAGTATCCTGACATTAATAATTTAGTTAAAAATTAACCATCACGATTTGTTCGCGTGATTTCATTCATTCGCTGATCGCACAGGTAAGTTAAACGATGTATTATTCAAATGTTCTCTACAGACATCATTTCCGAAATTGAATCTATCATCACACACACACACCTTTTCTACCAAAGTCAGTCGTTCGAGGTCTTCATGAACGTATGCCTACTAATGCTTGTCAGAAGAAGAACATCTCCCTCTGGCAAGCTTCTTTTTAATTATAAAGTGTGGTTCTGGAAAGCTTATTCTCTATGCATTTTCCTGTATGATTTAAACGACTATCCAGTTGCTTCGCACGAAGCTTATTCCGCGACTTGCACAACCATAGAATTCTAGTTTTATTGATTTTTATTGCTTATTGTTTATTTATATCTTCTGCTGTTGATTCTCCTCTCGTTGTAAGGATAATATGATAGAAATCACATATATAATCTACAACTTTTGAAATAAAATCAAATAGTGATTTATCTTTGCTGTTTCTACCCCGTTTTTCATTGAAACTTTTACTTCTTAAAGAACAACTTTTCCTTGGATAATGTTGTAACACAATTTCCATTCAGGGCTGTGTCTTTTTCTATGAACCATTAATAATTTTCCAAATGCTTGACTATTGTTGCTATTCTGCTTGGTACTTGGTACTCTATATGAAGAACATTCTATATTTCTGCTTCTTGAGACATGAGAAAATTACCCATGGCATATAGTCTCCAACCATATAAATCTATGCAAAATTCCCATGTGCTTTCAATATGAGCAGCATTGAAATGAGCCTCCTGTTCTTTTGGAACATATATTAAGGCATTTTTAATTCAGGTAGTCTGGAGCTTGTAAAGACCTCTTTATTTGGGCTTTTTCCTCAAGTTTTCCTTTCATTGATTGAATTTTGACCTGTTAATCAAATAAAATTAATAAATGCAACGTTAATGATGTGCATGGGCACCCATATGTGTACTTCTATGTGGGGTGCTGAGAAAAAATATTACCTCCTTCTCAAAGCTGTCAAACATTTTAGTGATTATACAAGATACTAAAATGCCACAGAACTAATTGATACTAATTGACAATTAGTAATAAACTAAAAAGTACCTTATTTTAAAATGTGACTGTACAGATTTTTAAAGTAAATGCATAGCAGAACCGGGCAAATAAAATTTTTGAATGGCTAGGGGGGGGGGTCAAATCCCCCCCTGCCCATTTAAATTGGCGCCCATGATGATATGAACTTTTGAAATTCATTAAACGACATTTCCTGTCCAGACATGCCTTCGCCCATTTTGCATTTGTCTAAAAAATACCATAAAAATGTTTTGAAATATGGAAAGGATATTTTAATCCTCGCTGTTCTAAAGGACATATTTTTGGTACAATACGAGAGAAATTTGGTGGCATTTCGTCGTTTTATCGGCGCAGGCCAGGATTTCGCCCTCGAAAATCGCTGTTCTGGCAACGGCTAAGAGAAAAGCGGGCTAAAAATTTCCCTTTTTTTTTCTCCGGTTATTTCGAAAGTTCCATTTCCCGGAAAAGTTAGCTCCGGATTTTTGAAAAAGATTCTGGGAGATTGCGTTTTCTCGGGTTTAAAGTACGGATAGAAGCTAACTCATGTGGGAATTCTAACTTCCTGCCGTAACCACTCGTGAATGACTCTATCCGGCCAATAGAATTCATTACGACCCCTAATTGTGATCGTGTATTGTTTAATTTTTGAGCTTTAATCAAACAGTTTAGGAAAGTTGTTGTTGGAGTGCAATTACCCTATCATTTTACTTTTCACTCTTAATGACAACTGCACAGTTTCCTTATTTGTTGTATCAAGATGTAACTATTTCATACAACGGGCTGCTCAGCATCAAAAATTGCCAGTTTCACTAAGGCTCCTAGCCGTAAAAATGGCTGAAATAGATCACCTGTGTTGTTTTGACTGTGGGACTAGCGCTATCTATATCCAAGGCCTTGTCCATAATGTATGACGTAAGAGACAAATCCCATCTTTGTAATGACCCCACAGAGAAAGCAGATTTAATGTTTTATACTAAACGTGAGTTGACCATGAATTCATAAGCTATATGACTTCAATGAAAATAATATTTATTTATTTATTTATTATTTATTTATTTATTTGCTTGCTTGCTTGTTTGGGTGTTCGTTTGTTAAATTTTTGTTATCTAAAATGAAAATTGCGTGTGCGTTGGCAATCAGCCAAACATTTTACCCCAAAAACCTTGTTGGTTCCACCTATTCTACCTTCTCCATGCTACATCGGAACAAACAGAACTTTAGAAACAGTTGTCAGCTTTTGAACGGAGCAGAATTACAGCTATTGGGATCAGAAAATGAATTTGATTTTTATAGTATCGTTATTTGTGTCAAGAAAAATACGAACACGATACTGCGAGTCAGGGCCGGAGCAGGGGGGGGGGATACCTAGGGGCCAGGCACAAAAACTTTAATGATATAGCAAATATAATTGGTTAGATGTCCGTAAACTCTGTCCCCGGTCCTGATACGAGAATTTCGTTACCGAGAAGAAAAACATATAATTAGAAGCGGATGGGCACCAGAGGCGTAGCCAGATAGGTTTTGGGGTTGTAACGTCCCATCGCAATGAAATTTTGTATATTTAACATAGGAATATATGAGTTGTAGCTCTGTAACCCCTCCCATTAAGCCTATAACCCCCTTATGAACTTTCTGCCTATGCCACTGGTAGGCCCACTAACTTCCTTAGAATATATATATAATATTGAAAATAGTATTTTATATGTATGGTTAGTGAGATGTTATTCTATCATGCCTAAATATACATAAATAGTGCTCTAAATCATTCGAAATTCAAACTAATAAAATTTCTTTGATTAAGTTTTTTCAATAATCCTTATTTCGATTTGTAAGTCTTCATTTCTATTATTAAAGAACATCGTGCTATAAAGTTTTAGCTGTGGGATGACCAGTAATTGTTAAACTGCGTGCCCTTTTTCATTATCAAATTTTGAGCAGTTGCGGCATTAACCGAATTCCCAAAAATACGATTAAAAGATATAAATCGGCTCATGAAATCATTATCAACTCCAATCGTGTTGCCTATTGATGATAATAAACGATAAGCATTAATAATAATAAACGTCACGAATCCTGTTATGAATAGAAGAAACAACTATAAGTTGTTAATCGTTTCCACTGCACGCTTAAATTTATCGCGAGGCCTAATCAAGTTCGTCATGCGGTTCTGGCAACTCAAGTACTCGGTACCTTTATAAACAATGCAGAAATGTCTCGCTCTCCGCAAATCATAACCAATACATGAAGGCTGTAAGCAGTACCTCAAACATTCTGCCACGCAATAATAATCATTCCACTGTCCGGCTGTGTTGACAGTTCTCTTGTAAACTCATTAGTGTCGCGTCATGGTGAATTCACAGACCTTCTGCCAGAGTTGAAATTACGTTTGGAGTTAGAGGGGGTTATCGCCAAACGACAAATATTTTAGAAAAATCAGAAGGGATCTGGCAACAGTACCATCGTCTTCCTGTTCAGCTATTTGTTTCTGATGATGCTTAATGAAATTTTCAATTAACTAACAAAAAAAGTATGATAATTTAACAGAAGCATAAAATAAAATAAAATTCGAATGATTAGATAATAGTGAAATAACCCAAATCCAAATTAGTTCACTAAACTAAAAATAAGCAGTGGGATGATAAAAAGTAAGCATGATATAAAGACAAGGAAATTATAAGCAATAGAAAATAAACACTGCAATCATAAACAAAATACAAAATGGAATTATAAACAAAATAAATAATGAAATCACAAACAAAATAAATAATGAAGTTATAAAGTAAACAATGAAATCATAAAAAAAAAAACCAATGAAGTCATAAACAAAACAAAGAATAAATTTATAAATAATAAAATTATAAATAGTAAAAAATAAAGGATGAAATTATAGACAACAAAATTAAACAATGAATTTATCAATAATAAATTTAAAAACAATAATAATAAACTTACAAACAATAAAATTACATGTAATAATATCAAGTACTCACACATAGAACCTACATATATGCAGTATCTATAATTATTTGCCGACTTTCCCAATCGAGGTTGAAATAGCTCCGAGTAATAAATGTGTGTATAATGAATATGGGATCACAGCAGGGTTAAGTGACCTCTCAATAAAGGATCGATATTCGGTTAATTAGATAATTCAAATAATTGGAGTCCGGATGCTTAATTTTTTTTATGGCGCAAGGACAACAAAAAGCGTATTTGGGGAATCTATCTATCTGTCTGTCTGTCTGTCTAATACACTCTCATTTGAGAATCGCGAGAAGTTATTACACTATTATTTCCAGTATTTGCTGCACCAACAGCGAACCCTCGCTTATGTGTATAAAAAAAGAACTATTAATACACGTGATAAATAGAAGCCGCTCCCTCTAACTATTGTCCATTAATCCTTCTCAGTCTCGAGCATTGCTCAGAGGTAATAAGAAATTCCCAAATTGTACAGCTCGTTGCGCAAAACAACAAACGTGAAAGGTTCGTCATTAATCGCAGCTTTTCGTTTCAGATCCCAACTTTAACGATATATTGTTTGTTTTGTGGTTGTACGGCTCAAAGACTACAATGGTCATGCTGCGCCGGGACCTACTGTTTTCCGAGGAATCCGAACCTCTTATGGCCTAGGGAACCAAACCCCGGACTACAGTGAGCAGTGCGATCTTTTTATGAGATCTCTGAGTAAGCGTTCTTTGTACACTGTTGGGAGTCGAACCCGGATTAACGGCGTACTAGGCGAACGCGTTACCACACTGCGCCACCGCAGGGCCTTTAACGATATATACAACACAAAATACACACAATATATGGCATTGTATTTCATATAGCATTATTTATTACGTAGGACGTAATTATTACGTAAAGACCGTATTTATTACGTAAAAAACCCTCTTTTCTAGTCGCCGTATTGACAATATGGGGTTACTTCATTCTAATAATAACGTATTAAATAGTACTATGTACTCCATTATGACGCCGTTCAAAGGACAGGCGAAATTTTGACGATAACTAAATAATAGTAATAATAATGATAAATAACTAATAAATTATTTTAAAATGTTAGTGCATATTATTAAATATCGTAAATGAAATTATTAGTGCGTATAATATGTGTTTTTATTTTGAATCAGATGCTTGAATGTGGAAATGTAAAGTGAACAACTATTATTTATTGTTCTTCAATGGGAAAGGTTTCTGTTCCGGAATCATTTTAAAGGTTAAGAAAAATTTAAAGTTTAAAAGTTTGCAAGTTCAAATTAATTTTTTAACAATTATTTAGAATAATCAGAAGCGGATTTACGATTTTGCCGCTTGCAGGTTTACATATTCAGCCGCCGGTACGACGATGCATTATGCCGCCGACAGTCTGATATATTTTACTGCCATATCTGACTAAACAAAACCAGTGGCGTTAATTAAGATTTTGGAGCACCTGATGGTAATTTTAATTCACTTTTTCGCAAGTATTCGCCAATTTGGCGCCCTTTGAGCCTCTCTAAACACGGTGCTCTTGGCGGGTCTTCCTTTGTCCATACCTAGCTACACCTCTGAACATAACACCTACCACTGGATGTAAAAAGTAGGTAAATAGAAAAAGCTTACACCTTTATAAAAAAACATATAAAGGGAACATTGTAATCCTTAACAATAAATTAGTGATGCGACAGAATATTCGACTAGATTTGGGGCCGAATTCAGAATACTTGACTAGCTTTACGGCCGAATTCAGAATACTTGACTAGCTTTGCGGCCGAATTCAGAATATTCGACTAGCTTTGGGGCCGAATTCTGAATACTTGACTAGATTTGCGGCTGAATTCTGAATATTCGACTAGCTTTGGGCCGAATTCTGAATACTTGACTAGCTTTGCGGCGGAATTCAGAATATTCGACTAGTTTTGCGGCCGAATTCTGAATATTCAACAGCTAAATATCAACTTCTTTAAAATTCATTATGAACAAAATACATTTATCATGTTTTAAATTGAGAACAAAATTGAAACCTATTTTTTATTTACTTTAATGAAAATTTATATTCGTCCTTGAAGCTAGCCGAATATTCAACTACATAAAATTTAAAAAAAAATGCATTTGATTTTATTCTTAATTTAAAACATGACGCATACATTTTTGTTCATATTTATAATGAATTTAAAAAAAATGTTTTCTGAATATTCTATCGCACCCCAAAAATGTTCAAACTATTTAAGAAAAGTTTTCTCTTTCAGTTGTGGCCAGAAATATTTATATGAAATGAGCATTAGTATGAAGTCCAAATTTGTTTCAAAGCAATTAGCGGCAAGATCACCTGGCAAAATCCATCATGCAAGGTGGCTAACACGAGCTAATAGGATCCTTCAGTTATATGTTTCAGTAAAAAAAAAATCTAGAAACATTACAGACCTTGTCAGCATCATCAAGAAAGTTTATGCGCCAAGTTGGTTTTGGATTAAAGCACATTCAAAGGCATACGAAGGAGCAAATAACTTTTGATACACGATGCACTTAATTAAAGATTTGGACAAAGCACGTAGAGAAATTATGGAAAAGTCGCTGAAAAATAACTCCTATTTTGCTAATCTTAAAAATATTCTACTATCCATGCTGACAGATTCTAGAAGGCATGTTAGAGATAAAGCAATTCAGAAAGTTATTCAAACTAGAGCTATTGTGATACAAGAAACTTTGAATTGTCAAAATCTCTCAATTTTGACAAGCAGAAGATTACTTTGAATTGTCAAAATCTCTCAATTTTGAAGCAGAAGATTACGTTAATAGGATGGATTGGAATAATGAAATTGTTACGCCTCCTCCACTTCTAAAAAATTTTACAGCTGAAGATCTCTTTCAAGAGAATGATTTGAGCAAGGAGTTCAAGCTGAAACCGGACCACTACCAATTGTTTTTCTTCCTTATCACAGCCAAGGTGTAGAAAATGCTATAAATTTAGTGACTCAAGCAGCAAATGAGAGAAAAGGTTACGGAAACAGGCATAAATTCATTCTAAATTCACAGGAATCGAGAAAAAGACTACATGTATTTAATTAGAAAAGTCAATAGTGTTTAAACTAGATGTTCATTTGACCAATCTTTCATTTACAATTGATGACTACTTTTATTTTCTTTAACGAAAGCGACCTGCAACATGAGCACCCATAAGAGTACTTCTAGGGAGGCTGAGATCAATTAACAAGTATGTCTAGGGGGTACTCTGAGAAAAAAGTTATTACCTCTTTCTCAAAGCTGTCGAGAATTTTAGTGAATGTACAAGATACCAAAACTCAACAAAAATAATTGATACTGCTTGACAATTAGTAATGAGCTAAAAAGTACCTTATTTTAAAATGTAACTGTAAAACTTTTACAAGTAAGTGCATAGCAGTTTCATCAAATTTGTAAACGGCTAGGTAAGCTCGAGCCCGCCATCCATATAGGTGCCCATGACCTGCAGTCAGGACCGATTCTGCTGACGGTGCAATACGTGCACTTACACCGGGCGATTAATTTTAAAGTTCGGCAAAACTGACCTAGACAAGGAAGTTTTAGAGGGGACAGCGACAAAATTCCTAGAGCCGGTCCTGTCTGCAGTTAGCTTTTCTGAAGACAAGAGAAAGAGGAAAAGCGTATGCAAGTATAAAATTTTTCGAATATTGAGCAAAGCACTCCATTCTTATCATTGAACATTTTCCCATATAAAATTGTAATCTAAATTTCAAATAGGTGAATGGGGGTGTGCGAGGGATAGGGGTAGCACCCTTTTTAAATTTTAATATGTTGCTTTTAAGCGCAAAATAAACCCCGAGCAATATGTGGAACTAGTTTACCATATTTCGATCCCCCCTAGTATGCATACTATTGCGTACATGTCTACTGTATTACGCACATAAATTACGTACGTAATTACGTACTAAAAATGAGCGGATAGAGTACACTTACACGTGACGAACTCTGGCTATGGAGTTGATAACTGATATTCATCAAATATAGAGAAGGTGGATGAAGAAAACGAAGGGGAGATTACATCTGAATTAAGTTTAAAATCGGTGAATAAAATTTTATGTTTCGTTAGTCAGCTAGTTTCGAAAATTTCGAAGATTTCGAAAATTGGTTCTTCTTTAAAACGGTCAATAAAATTAAAACGAGAACTCGAAATGGCATTGGTTTCATGTAAGCAAAGTGAACAAAGAACTGGAAAGGAACAAAAAATAATCAAAAATGAAGAATTTTTTGAAAAAATTACTTTTTTTTCAGTGATTTGAATTTATGTTAGGATTTTGTTTACTTTTTTTTTTCTTTCTTTTCTTTTTGGTTTTACGGCTCAAAGACTACAGTGGTCATGCTGCGCCGGGACCTACTGTTTTCCGAGGAATCCGAACCTCTTAAGGCCTAGGGAACCAAACCCCGGACTACAGTGAGCAGTGCGATCTTTATGAGATCTCTGAGTAAGCGTTCTTTGCACTGCTGGGAGTCGAACCCGGATTAGCGGCGCACTAGGAGAACGCGTTACCACACTGCGCCACCGCAGGGAAATTTTGTTTAGAATGATTTTGACTTTAAAAGGTTGAGAAAACGGTTTTAAGTGAACATTTCGGGTGTTGTTACAACATACTACTGTATGAGGTTTCCAAGCTTTTTTCAGTTTTCACAAGAATAAATAGAAAACAAAAATAACGATAAGTAAAATATTTATTTTTTTTCCTGCATTTTTTTCGTAAATATATTGTATACTCGCGGCAAAGCTAACCTGGTACACTGTTAAGGCTACGGCTACCTATTCAGGCCCGTAGAATAAGTATTCATTCGCAAATTGGCGAAAAATGAGATACCTTTCAACATTATTAGGCTATTTATCGCCTAATTTGGAATGCAGAAAAACGCGGTTGCCAAAATTCCAGGCGCCAAATTTCCCGCCAAGCGAACGAAGTCCTCTGAGTGGTCAGTTACTTGAATGACGTCAGCGCTTGCTATAATGAGTCTTTTTTCTAAATTTAATAAATACCAGATTTTAATTGCACAAATATGCCTATGTTTTATGTATTTCAACATTATTTCAATGTTTTATGTCCGAAATGTATCTTCTATTAACTCCGTTAACGTAAGAAATGATGAACTATATCACACTGGCAGAACCATACTGCTCTGCGTACGAGGTTAGTTTTGCCGCGAGTATAGTAATGTACAGCATTAGATATGCAAGACAATCGTTAAAAACGTAATCCTCCTTTTCATATATAGTTTTGTTTTGCCATTCGTTTTAATTCGGGGAACACAACCTGGCGAATAACGAGGGATGACTGTGCTTGCAACTGAATCATTACAGCTGCTTCGAAACCTCCTGATCCTAATCTTATTGAGAATATTAGGGACGTTTAATAGCGACTCCTAGATAACTACGTTCTATACATTAACACACTGGCAGAGGATATCCGTGACATGCTGCCTGTAATATGAGACCTCCCATAACATACCGACAACCCTGTTTCTGCTATCAATGCTTAAACGTCGTCTGGACATCCTTTCAAGCCAATCTCAAACCGAAGGCAATGCATAAACGTCTAGGACAAGCTGTGATAGGCGCCTACAGAGTACTAAAATAGGGCCCGATCAAGCTAAAATAGGACCCGATCAAGCCAAAGTGGGACCCAGGGCCCAGTATTTATTCGGGGCACTTCCCTATGTACTCCCAACAAAATTATTCAATAAGTAAGAAAAAAATACAAATTCTTGTTATATATATATTACCTATATAATCAATAATTTAAAGCCGTTTTCAGTGACACCTAAATTATTATTAAGAAAAAATGTAATATTAATAAATTAGTAAGGTACAATTAAAAACACTAGGTTTGAAACTGACATTTTAAACTTGCTAAAAAAAAAGAGAGAACGTACGAAATCTGAGGGGCCCCAATGATATTGAAGCCCGAGCCCGCGGGCCCCGAAGCCAGCGTTAATCGGGCCCCAATTCAAAGGCCATAAGCTATAATGTCATGATGTTAATTTTTATATGCCATGGTTATTCATGCCGATATAGCCTATTTTCAGTAGTCGCTAAATTACTGACTACTAAAGCCTTGTTTTTCAAAATGTTTTCCCGGGAGGAGGAGGAATTGTGCAAGGGTTTCATTGGGAAGGGTGGCCGCCGGAGGCGGCGCTGTAATCCCAGACAGGCATGCTTTCCCGGAATCCTAGGATACCGCGATGACCCTCCAATGGTTTCGTGGACAATTTGTAAAACATCCCTATCAATTCAGAAAAAATCCGTAAACTTTGTAATTTTTCCCCATGACAACCCTCTCTTAGAATTAACTAACCATATATAAAACCAATATACAGCAACATTAAAAAGATATTTACCTACCTTTTATACTAGTATTTATTGTTTATTTTTGTCTAAGTAATAATAAATAATAGCTCTTTATAGGGTAGCTCTTTATAATATAACTCTTTCCTAAAATATTCTAGAAATGTTACGCTGCTAGGCCTTTAAAAAAAAAAAGGGTTTCGATGGCTAAAAGGTTTAAAAACCACTATATTATGGAGCAGATCGCCATGTTTTCCTTTTCTAAACCACAATACTACATCTAAATTTTTGTGACTAGTGTATAGATAATTGACTTTTAATCTTGTTCGCCAATATGTATAATACTCCCATTTTAAAGAATTAAAGTCCCCACAACCTTTTTCCTTTTCCTAAAATTTATCCCTTTAGCAGTGTTGCCACGCTGAAAGGATTTTGGCTGATGGAAACAGGGCTAATAAATTGAAGACTTTTTTCCCTGTCCTTTCCCCCACCCTGTATAATTTCTAGACTTATTTTGAAGTATTTTAGGAACGTAGATCATTGTAGGGCGGACAATGAATTTACGCGAAAGTTTTTCTCCCGCAAAAACAAAAGAGTTGTCTTCTATTTTGGCGGGAAAATAAATCCCCTTGTCAATTTTAATGTAAAAAACGGAAAATGGAAAATAAAACCATAAAAGAAAAGGAAAGAGACGAAGCTAACCCTGACAAATATATCCTAAAATCTTCCGAAAGAATTTTATATTTTATAAATTTTGAGAAACGATTTAAACTTTAACCAAGCCCATCTCTTCATATTAAAGCATTAGCTCTGATACAGTTTGAAGAGAAGCCAAAAAGTGTAATCCTCTTTTATTTATATTAATAAGACACGTGGCGTATCCACAATTTCAACGAGCTTATATTATTCACGCATTTCTTTCTGGTAGGAATTGGATGAATGAAATCGATGAAATTAATTAACGAAATCGATTGATGAAATTGATTGACGAATTCGATTGATTAAATTGATTAACGAAATCGATTGGTTAAACTGATTGATGAAATCGATTGATGAAATTGATTGACGAATTCGATTGATTAAATTGATTAACGAAATCGATTGGTTAAATTGATTGACGAAATCGATTGATGAAATTGATTGACGAATTCGATTGATTAAATTGATTAACGAAATCGATTGGTTAAATTGATTGACGAAATCGATTGGTGAAATTGGTTAACGAAATCGACTGATGAAATTGATTAACGAAATCGATTGACGAAATCTATTGACGAAATCGATGACGAAATCTATTAATGAAATCTGTAGACGAAATTGATTAATCAATCAATCAAATTTTATTTGTCACATGTGAAAATAATTTTACGTTTTATATTCCACTCCATGTCATTCTTTTATCTTTTAACTTTTGTAGTTCACTATATTTATTAACCAATTTATCGATCAACTAAACTTATTGATAAAATCGACTAACCAAATCGATTGAGGAAATTTATTAACGAAATAGATTAATTAAGTTTATTGATGAACTTGATCAACGAAATCGATCAATAAGTATTCTAGTGCAACATAATACTGTAACCGATGAATGAATACGATCAATAAATCAATTGAGAACCTTATATACAATGTCGCATTAGAAATTGAAAGCAAATTTAGTTAAAAATAAATTCAAGAAGCAATTAATTTTTTTTTTTGCAATGAAATTGAATAGCATTGACGCTAAAATCCCTCCCTCCTGCCTCCCTCAGTGACTTTTTTTAATAAAGTTCAAAATTTTTAGAGAGCGTTTACACAACGAAGGCCTTAGAAGTATAGAAATAAGCAAGTGAAAGAAAATCGTCAAAGGTCGATATTTAAATTTAGCGGGTTTCAATTAACATTAATTCGCAACTCTCTAATCCAGCCGTCTCTAAATCGCAACTCTCTAATTCTCAAGTAACTCGGTAGGTTTTTAACGTTAACAATAGCCATCATTATTGCATTTACGGAAGACCTTTACCTTGTCCTTTTCATTACGTATAGACAGACAGACAGAAAAACCAAAAGCAATAGCGGGTTCAATATCTATTGAAACCCACTAATGAGCCAATAGCGAAAGAGAACGTCACGCAGAGAAATGTGGACGTCGGTCGATAAGGAGGCCCAAGCCTTTCAGGGACTGTATTGCCAGAATAAATTTACATAAAGTAATTCGAGCCCTTGCTGGTGATTTCGCAATTTATTAAAGCGCTATCTTTTGACCGACTGGAAAACATTCTGTGATTGAATAGAACTCCCACCTGATAATGAACTAACCCCCATTAATATTGTCCGGAGCGCCACATGGTGCCGAATATAACATTCATACTATGTATAAAACATATTGTCTCTTTCTAAAATTCCCAAATGAATGCATGACAACAATTCTTGCCTGCCGAGTAGTTCTCAACGTTAAAGAAGTGTGTTTTAAACTCCAAGACATCACTTCCAAGACTGATAATGAATGACCCATTCACGTGCAAAAGCCGCAAAGACACAGGCGCAACTCCTTTCGAGGCAGAAATTCCTGGAAATTTCGGCATCTTGGCATTGTTTCCTATTTTAAACTTAATGAGGAAAGCCGGAAATTAAATTAAAGGTTTAATTACTCCACTTTGAGCTTCGCAATGTGAATTCGCCACTAGAATTTTACATGCAGTGCTTTAAAGAATACCCGGGTACGAGGCTATATTTTCTCAGGTAGCGCACTCCAAATTTGTGT
>QLNU02014176.1:144188396-144230790 GCA_006491805.2 Dysdera silvatica
TTTGTTGATATTTTTTTCCATTAGGTCTCTATATTAATTTTGCATGTCCACCCAAAAATATTTTCTGGGACTGAATATATATATATATATTACGATATAAAATATGTACGGGGAAAAAAAAAAGAAAAGAAAGAAATTACTGTAATAAATGTTCGAATATAATTTGGAGATTGCATGAAACTGCACAGATTCCATCTCGTGCATGTTGTTGAAATCTTTTGTTTCATGGACTTGGATTTGTTTTATTTTCTAGGTTCCACGAAACAAATAACTTTGACAAGGCACTGGGGCATGCAACTTAATATGAATAAATTTGTTTCTATGAAATATAGGACTTGTATATGTACATATATCAGTTGTATATATTCAACTGATCAATTAAAACCATGTACCTAATGTGATGTAGGTCCTCTGGTCACTAGACATAAGATATACTTGGAAAATATCTGTCCAAATTGTGAAGGATGGTAGAGAGAATTGAAAAATTTTAGCCATAGAATGTCTGGAAATACCACATTTAGGTAGTAGAGGGCACTGTTCAGGTCAATCATATCATTTACATCTTGAAGTGTCGAAGGACCATTCTGCACCCCCACCACCTGATTTTCAACAGTATGCATCGTTATGAATTTGGAGCTTGCAGATATCCACCTGATACAGTGGCGCACCCATGTAGGTGGCCCGGGCACACTCCCCACTTGAACAAACGAAGCCGAAAAATAATTCTTAAATAGATACTGGTCTTTTTTTTTTTTTAAAGTAAGATTGAAAATAGTGATAATCCCAATAACATTTCCCTGCACTCTTGTGACATTGATGAGACTGCTGTTGAGGAAAGCAACAGCAGTGGTCTGCGACTGTTTTCAAACTGGTTCAGCCAACATGAAACTTTTCTATATCGTAAGGAATCGATTCTCAAAGACGATGATTTTTTAAGGGTCATGGAAGGGGAGAAAAAGGCTTCTGTGGATGAAGTAATGGACAGAGGGCAAGCAAAAGCAAGTTTTGCAGAATAGGGTTATTCTTAAACCTATTATCAAAACGGTAATTTTTTATGGAGGACAAGGGCTGGCCATTGTAAAATTTTACGAACATAATCTAGTACTACTTCTAATGATTTAAGTATCTTGCACTGTAGAATTATTAGTAATTTAATAATGATAAATGTACACAAAATGACAACAAGGACGGATTCCGAAATCTTTCAAGGGGTGCTGCAATTTGTTTCAGATTCCTATTTTTAGCTAAGTATCCGATAATTTTCATCTCATTTTCCATATTATAATCCCAGCGGGGGGGAGGCAATCGCCCCATGCCCCCCTCCTTGAATGCCAAATGTAATCGATATGACCTCTGACCATTTTTACCATCTGCCCCCCCTCCCCCCCCGATAATATTCTGGGTGCGCTACTACATGATGTATGAGTTGCTCAAAGGTTATACAAAGATGTTACAGAAATCACTAGATTGGTCAAGATGACCTTTGCCCTGGCCACCACGTTCACCAGATTTGTCACGTTTGAATTTCTTCTTACGTGGGGGCATGTGAAGAGCATCATGCACTAAAGCTTAATACTCAGATATTTGTTAGTGACCACTTGCCAGCAGGACCCTTTTTATTAGGGGCCACTTAGTTTAAGTTAGTAGCTACAAAATCATGTGTAATTTGTATAATAAATGTAACTTTTTAAATAAAAAATAACTTCGACTAACTAGTCTTGCATCTTTTATATCCCTAAATGTTTTGTTCTAATTATCTTTATTCTCTTAATATAATGAAAGATAAATCACAGGAATATATATATATACTTATCTAAAAAAAATGGTCAGTTTAAATCTTTACACATACTTAAAAATTATACTAATTTTGGAAAATTCAGACAACACGTATATAAATATCTGAAGATTAAAAGGGCAGAAACATATTTTTATTTTTCATGTTTTTAATTAGTGTTTAAAATTTGTTCGCCTGCTTTTCACTGAATCCGACCACAAGTTAATTACAAGTATGGAATCAAAGTGTTCAATTGAAACTTCTGCATGTTTCGCTACTAGTCCATATTCTGCAGAATTGCACTGAGAAACAAAGTGGCAAGTGTGATGGCTATTAAAGGTGATTTTTAATCGCCATTCCTCAATATTTAGTCGGCCATTGGTGACCATGAATTTTAACCATTATCAATCACAATACCCACTCGACTCCAAGCAAGATCTCGTCGTCGGGCTGTCTGTTGCTGCAGGAATTGACCGAGGCATGCCTGGAATTTTTGAAAATATGCAGAAATTCATGCATCGACGATATGGAGCTTGTGTCCATCTAGAATGCGACACTTTTTTTAATAGATGCTCAAAAGCATCTGCAGGGCTCATTAAAAACTTTGTTGCATTTCATTTGACCTTATAGGATATTATTACCTTTCACAGCGTTAACACAATTCCTAAATTGGTCAACACATAAAGCTATCAGGGCAGGGTTTTTTTGTTTTTTTTTTTTAATTTTTCATGGGGAATTAAATATGAACAATCATTTCTCACATCCACGCTATGAGCTCAAACTAGATTTTTTTTTTTTGTAAAAAAAGAGAGAGAGAGAGAGCCATCGCCCCGACTCGGATTCAGACCTGGAGCCCTGTGAAGAGTAATAATATCTTAAATACGAAGAAAGGGAGCATTCATTTTTCCTGTCCTGGTGGCCGAACAGATAGAGACACAGCGGATCATACGTTTGACTCCAGGTCAGGGTGATCACTCGTTTTCTTCTATATATAAAAGGCTCTTGTTTCGGCTCATAGCGTAGATATCAGAAATAATTATATTCATTTGGCCCATCTTTAATTTCATCTTTCTTAACCACCAGTGCTTACTTTCCGGACACCTATTCTGTGGCAATGAAAGATAATTTCGTGTCCCTGTACCCCCTTCACCATTTGGTCAGGTATTTTCCTAGCACCCTGTATTCAATAAGATGTTGGTAGTTGTTTTTTGATGATACCTTGTGCTATAACTTGTACAACTGAAAATTACTTCAATTCTCATGAATTGTGTGGTTGAAGGGGTGCTGGTAATCATTTCACCAAGTCAAACCACAAATGCTTGATTGTATTCAAGTCCAGCGAATATTGTGGAAGCCATAGCAGTAAAGGGAATGCCTTATTGTATTATCACGTTTAATTTTGATTCACATTTAAAAAGATCATGTTTTACCTTGCTTCCCCCCCACTCCTCCTACATAATGCAGCTGAAATGCTTTGAAGAGCAGTCAGATGTAAATTACGAACAGCGTTAATGTCGATTTTGTACCACTGTTCAAATAATGTTAATGCTAATTTTTTGGCCAAAAACAGGAAGTTAGGATTCGTTCTTCATAATTAACACACAACTTTTTTTAACAGTTAAACGTATTTTTCACATAGTAATATATATTTTTTGTTATCTCGTTTTAGGTGTTCGAGCATTCATAATTTTTGCCGAAATCATTTTGATAAAAACAAATATAAGAGGTGCTTTATGTGAATAATTCTATTGCATTAACTATTGTATAAGAGCTGTGATGCGAAATTCAGTCGTGTGAACTTTGACATACGAAGAATATTGAATATCATGCTCGGAATTTGTGGATGATGGGGATTTAAGAAAAAAATTTAACAGAACATACGCTTTGGTAGAGAATGGACGTTGAGAGCACAATCACGTTATTACATTGCGAGGCTTGCCAAAGGTCGTTTACTGGTGAAGAAGCAGACGAGCATGATCCGAGCAAATGTTCTATCCGCAAAACCTTCGAATGCAATGTGTGTCACAAAGCGTTTTCCCAGAATGGCCACCTCATCCAACATAAAAGAATACACACTGGTGAAAGACCCTTCAGGTGCTTCATCTGTCATAAGGGATTCTCACTAAATGGGTCACTGACGAGCCATCTACGAATACATACTGGTGAAAAACCATACGAATGTGATGACTGTCATAAGACCTTCTCCCAGCATGGCCATCTAATCCAACATAGAAGAATTCATTCAGGTGAAAAGCCATTCCAATGTAAAATGTGCGGGAAAACCTTTTCCATGAATGGGACATTAACAAACCACATGAGAATACACTCGGGTGAAAAACCATTTGAGTGCGAAGTATGCCATAAGTGCTTTTCCCAAAACGGCCATCTCATCCAACATAAACGCATTCACTCAGGCGAGAAAGCGTTCCAGTGTGCGGTGTGTTTGAAAAAGTTTGCGATCAATTCATCGCTGACTCAGCATTTGAAAATACATTCAGGGGAGAAACCTTACAAATGCGAAATATGCGACAAGAGCTTTTGTCATAGTGGGAATTTAGTGCAACACAGGAGAACACATACAGGTGAAAAACCCTTTGTATGTAAAATCTGTAATAAAACTTTCTCGGTAAACGGAACTTTGACAAGCCACATGAGGAGGCATGTAGAACTTCTTCAGGATGACGAGGTGTCCATACACACAAGCACATCAAAAATGGGAATATGAGAGATTGTGATTTATTCGTGTATAATGAGTAACTGAAAATAATGCACTTCACTTAATGTGTGTGAAAAGCATTGTCTGTAAAGGACGACAGTGGTTGAATGCCCTACTGAAAAGAATCAATCTGCCTATTTCCATGCTGAACGTTTTTTGTTTTTTTTTAAATATTGCATATTTTTTGTCCGATATAACGTAACATTTTTAAATATGTAACTTCTGTCTTCATTTAAAAAGCACTAATTATTTTAATTAGCTGAATGCATGAAAATTACTTCTTTATTTTTATCAGAAAATAAAAATATATTTTGTCTTCCTTCAAGATACGTGAACTGTTCTTTTAGTTGCAGCAAAATTCTTTTGTACTGGCTGCAAGGACCCTTGGTGTGAATGATTTTTGAGTTGTAAATAACAGAATTTTTAGAATGTGTATCATTCAAATACCACTAATTTTCTGCTAAATTCTCCAAGGTAACTGCATATATATATATTAATTGCATCATGTCCATGCATTTTCTTCCAATAAACTAGATATTGCATATGATATTGCCCAAGTTCAGTTTACACATACAGTAGAACCTCTTTTATCTGAAACCATTAGTTGGCCTCTATTTTCATAGCAATAACTTTTTTCTTCAATATTGGATGATCACATGCCAGTGAACTGGCAAACGAAAAAGATGAAGCATTCAACAAATCATTGCTGTTCAATGTTTTGCAAAGAGCTTTGCATGGCTTAAGTGGCTAAAAAAAAAAATGCAATTCGGCAAAACTAGTGAAATTCCATGATATACAGCCGCAAAGCAAAGATAATCCAGATTTCTTTGAATTAAACTTCATTTTCAATATTTGTGGGATGTTTTAAATATTTTCAAAATAAAAAAATTACGAAACTGTAATGGTTTTCAAATGATCAACATTCCGTTCTTTTTAACTGAATATCCCAATAAATAAACAATGGCTTTTGCTTTATGATCGTCACTGTAACTTATGCCAGACTTCTGAATCGATTCATTTGCAATTATCCTTAACTTTCGAGTTTACTGATATAGGCCTTGTCTCAGTCGATTTGGATCATGAAGGTTCTACCATTCAGTGTTTAATAGCTTTACTTTCTTGATTCTGAAAAGTCACTGAATAACGAGTACCATAGGCATAGCCAGGGAGGTGGTTTTGGGGATTGTAACACCCCCCCATTGCAATGAAATTTTGTATATTTAACATAGGAATATGTGAGTTGTAGCTCTGTAACCCCTCATTGAGTTCTATAACTCCTCCCCATTTATGAACTTTCTGACTATGCCTATGATGAGTACTATTGTTCTATTAGCAAAATATTGGGTGGGGGGGGGGACTCCATTTACATACTGTCCTGAAACTTTTACTAATAACATACATGACAATTCACAGATGCATACCTGCCAATGTTGAAAAAACCTTTCAAGCCAATACCGAAAGATTTCCAGAGCATTGTTTGAACACAATGTAACGTCAGTGATTTTAAAATAAATGTAATTTTGTTGTGTTGTATGTTAATATTAACTTAACATTTCATATAACATTTGATTAATTTATATAATACTGCAAAAGCTCCCATTTGATTTAAGTGTTTTTGATTTCTCGCTTCAGAACTCACAAAAGTTTCTGGCATGCTCCGTTGAAGACTATTTATACATTACCAACGAAGTATGAAAGGCAGGTGTGTATATACTGTATATATATATCATCATCATCATATTCAACCATTATCTATCCACTGCTGGATGAAGGTCTCTCCAAATGCTTTCCACACAAGTCTATCCTGAGCAATTCGCTTCCACGTCACCCCAACCTGTTTTCTTATTTCATCCACCCATCTAGTTTGAGGACGTTTTCTAGGTCTTCGGTGGTCTCTTGGAATCCAGTTCAGAATTTCTGTTGTCCATCGTTGATCAGTTCTTCTTGCAATATGCCCAGCCCATCGCCATTTCAGCCCTTTTACTTTAACAATGATGTCCTCTACTCTAGTTTGCTCTCTCACCCAAGTGTTTCTTTTTCGATCTCTCCTAGTTATTCCAAGCATGCACCTCTCCATGCTCCTTTGCGTTGTCTGTAACTTTCGTATTGCTCCAACTGTTAGACTCCATGTCTCTGATCCATAAGAGAGGACTGGCAATACACACTGGTTGAAGACCTTTCTTTTTAGACACAAAGGCAATTTCCCCTTCAGGATAAAACTGTTTCTTCCAAATGCACTCCAGCCAAGTTTAATACGTCTGTTGAGTTCTTTCATAATGTTGCCATCCATTGAAATCAGCTGGCCAAGGTAAATATATGAATCAGCAATTTCTAGCTCAATGTTGTCAACTTGTATTTTTGTTTCCTCTACAAAATTATTGAACATGATCTTAGTTTTTTGTAGGTTCATCTTGAGTCCAACTTCTTTACTTCTAGTTGAGAGCTCCTGTACCATGTCTTGGAGTTCTGATGGGTTCGTTGAAAAAATAACAATGTCATCAGCAAACCGCAAATGATTTAAATATTCACCATTTATTTTTATTCCCTTGTTATTCCAATTTATCAGCTGAAAAATCATCTGTAAAGCTGAAGTAAAAAGTTTTGGAGAAATGGTATCTCCCTGCCTCACACCTTTACCAAGTTTGATAGTTTTGGTATCTTTATGTAACCGAAATTTTGCACTTGCATTTTTATACACACGTTTCACCATGAAATTATAATACCCTCAGTGTTTTATCAGAAATAAAATGAAAATATTTGAATAACAATTGCAAAACAAAATTTTAAATTAATAAAACTGAACCATCAATTGTTAAACTAGGACTCTGAAAGAATTTGTGCAAGATTAAAGAAAAGCAAGAGATAAAAAAAAATATATATATGTATATTGCAAAAATGTTAGGCCTATAAAATACACTATATAATTTTCTTTTACTCTATTTTATAAATGGTGTCTTTTTCAGCAATTTAAATGACGAAGTTTATCTTTAAAAAATTAATAATGTGTTCGACAAAATCAGTTTCTTGGTCAGTATTTTGTGAGTTAAAAAATCCTGCATTGAATCAAGGAAAAAACTTTATTTTTCCTCATCGTTCAGTCTCCCAAGCATTCATGGAATGGAACTACCATTCACTGGATAAAAAGAATCATTCTTCTAAATAAATGCATTATCATCACTTTCACTCAGTCATTTATATTCACTAAACGTTACTATTTTTAACTGTATTAGTATATAATTAAATGTTTTGTTTAAAAATTCACGGAATTGTAATTTAAAATTTTAAGAAAATAAATTGAAATAAAAAAGTGTTCAGACATGCATTCTGAAAAATAATTTCTGGAATTTGGAATGTGTGTGTCACATAACAAAATCCTTTACATAAAGTGAGATGTGTGCTTTAACTGAAACTGTTGTGTGAAAAGTTTTATGCAACTGTTTTAGAGCACACTGTTCCTAATCCACAAAATTATGTGTGTGTATATGCAGAATTATACTTTAGTATGTAGCAATATGGAAGCAAAGGGTGCATAACTTTCAACAGAAATCTGAAATATTGTTGCCAGTATGGTAAAATCACAGCAAATAATCACATTGTACACTAGTATAGCATGCTGGTATATGCAAATAACTTTATTTGTAAGGAGCATTATTACTTTTCTTACAAATCTTTTGTAATCACCTTTATTCTGTTTCTATTTTTCTGAGATAGATTGTATTGACATATTTATAATTTGAACTAATCACATGCACAGGCATAGCCAGGGAGTTTGAGGGGTTGTAACCCCCAATCGCAATAAAATTTTAATAATTAACATAGGAATATATGAGTTGTAGCTCTGTAACCCCTCCCATTAAGCCTATAATCCCCTCCCCTTATGAACTTTCTGCCTATGCCACTGATTGCATGTGAAATACACTTCACACTTTTTCTTAAAAAGTGTGAATAACAATTGTACGTCATAAAAGTGTTAATGTAACCAACTGTGTACTAGAAAAATCAATAAACATGAAACTATATTTATAAAATATGTTGAGATTGCTGTTTGTGTGATAATGATGCTTTTTCTTCAGTGCATACTATAATTTTCTCGAGATCTTAATGTGTAAAAAAAAAAAAACATCGATCAAGTGGCTGCAAAGCTATCATAAGACAGATAGGTTACAAGGGATGTGAAAAGCTGAGCTATATGCAGTAAAAACTTGTATTGAAAAACATTTTAAAGCTTTTGCTTTAACTATGAAGGAGTAATCTCGTCTCTGTAGTAACAAGTCA
Source organism: Dysdera silvatica (assembly GCA_006491805.2). Classification (NCBI taxonomy): domain Eukaryota; kingdom Metazoa; phylum Arthropoda; class Arachnida; order Araneae; family Dysderidae; genus Dysdera; species Dysdera silvatica. Next base: position 144,197,162 of record QLNU02014176.1, read on the forward strand.
CTAATTAAAAAAATTTACGTAATCCAATTAATAAAGACACCAGATTGTATACTTAAATTTGATTTAAATTGAAGTTTCATTTGAGAGGTAAATCTTCGTAGGCCTCAGTATAGTAAGTCTTCTGGTTTACAAGTCCTGTTAATCATCAACCCAGCTCGTTATTGCAAGCTAGGTTGATACTTCTGTCAGCTAGGTTGTTTTGCTTCTGTCAAGCGATCTTGGAGTATACAGGCTAATTGACTTGGGACTTAGAAGTGCTATAATACTGAAAGAGGGAAAAACATTTGAAGCAGAAATTGAAATACAAATTGCCTCTTCGCTATATAATATTGATAACGCTGAAAATGTGTGTAATTGGCATTTAAACAAAGATCAACTCACACTGCATTTATATAAATCGAACACTGTGAAGATTAAATTAAACAACTATATTAACGTCTATTGGCATAGTGATACCAACGCCGATGGTATGGCGTGATTAGATGGTGAAACGTTCGAAAGAAAATAAATATTTCTGCCTTCGGTGGGACCTGAACCCACGACCTTCCACTTGCCGGGCGGAGGCTCTACCCACTGAGCTACGAAGGACAATATATAATCTCTTTACGAACGTATATAAAGATATTGTTGCCAGTTATTTCGCAGAATGGTGTAGTACATGGACTACTATTTAAACCAAATTGCAAAGAGACCGGTATTAAATTGATCGAAATGCCCGTTGCAGCATATGTATTTATATAAATCGAACACTACGCAGATTAAATCAAACAACAATATAAATCAACGTTTATTGGCATGATTAGATGGTGAAACGTTCGAAAGAAAATAAATATTTCTGCATTCGGTGGGACCTGAACCCACGACCTTCCACTTGCCGGGTGGAGGCTCTACCCCCTTAGCCCGGCAAGTGGAAGGTCGTGGATTAAGGTCCCACCGAACGGAGAAATATTTATTTTCTTTCGAACGTTTCACTATCTAATCACGCCATAACATCGGCGCTGGTATCACTACGCCAATAAACGTTGATTTATATTGTTGTTTAATTTAATCTGCGTAGTGTTCGATTTATATAAATACATATGCTGCAACGGGCATTTCGATCAATTTAATACCAGTCTCTTTGCAATTTGGTTTAAATAGTAGTCTATGTACTACACCATTCTGCGAAATAACTGGCAACAATATATATACGTTCGTAAAGAGATTATATATTGTCCTTCGTAGCTCAGTGGGTAGAGCCTCCGCCCGGCAAGTGGAAGGTCGTGGGTTCAGGTCCCACCGAACGCAGAAATATTTATTTTCTTTCGAACGTTTCACCATCTAATCACGCCATACCATCGGCGTTGGTATCACTACGCCAATAAACGTTGATTGATATTGTTGTTTAATTTTTCACCGCTGCATGTTGTCAAATGAAAGCTTCAGTATATATATATATATATTGGCATTTTTTATTTCAATATCCTGTGATATTTTTCAGCTACTAATTAGCCTATTAATAGGTTCATACAGATCTCTCCATAAGAAATATTCAGATGAAGTTAAATACGAAGGTTACAAACCTTTAAGAGATGATCTAATTGCCAAAGGAACTTTGAATCTCAGCTATGCTGACCTTGGAAGTGTGACAAGTGTCACCATTCTATATGTAAGATAATTTGCATAGTATTATGCAGATAACGTTCATAAGTAAAGACAACGATATAAGCGTAAGTTAATACCTTACTTACGCTTATAACGTTGTTACTTATAAATCTATCATCATTCTGTTTGAAGAAACCATTCTGCAATTCGGTATCATCCAGTTGGTTCACAAACTGCATGAAGATATTGAAATACATTTCCATATTGAGCCTGTTCGAAGAAAATACAATTATCCAGTGACGGAAAATGGGGTGCCTTACAATAACGTTCATGAAATGCGTTTTTTCTTCATGAATGGCATAGGGATTCTCAATTGTCGTATCACTTCATGTAGTCTGCAAGTTCACATAGCCTGAAAGGTGGAACTAAGCTTTGCTCTTGAACTGTGTGATGTCCAATATACTTATTGGAAACTGTAACACAAGCTGTTTCACACACTGCTTTCTAACATTGTGGGTCGCCCTCCTGAACGCTTACCAACGATGCTTCCCATCCCAACAAGGTGTGGTTTTTTTTGTACAATTTAAAATCATGAGCTTCATGGGTAGTTCCTAACTGAAATATTTCTTAAACCTTTTCTGCCACTTGAAAGAATCGGAATTCCAATAACTGAACAGCAAACACTTGTTTATCAGTCGTGAACATCATCGTACTCAATGCTAACCAACAGACAAAGAGAACAACACAAATCCATTCTGTCCACTCCATGTATTGTGGCACCATTTGAGCATACAACCCAAACAACAGAGATATGGATGCAAATGCCATAACATTGGCATTTTGTATTCAAATTCAGCTTAAAATGTTTTATCCTTTCATATTATATTATTGTTATAGTGCTTAAATTGGGGGAAGGGATTCCAAATGAATCGCCCTGTAGAATGTCCACTTTAAAGCAGCTATTGTATTGTTTAAAGATCGATGTAAAATTTTTAATTACAAAAAATTAATTTCAAAATCTGAAAGTATGAAATAAACCATAAACTAAAAATTTCCTGTAAGGTATTGGATTGCAACTTTCAAGGTAAGAATTTCTTACCCTCAAATGCTAATAATTAGCATAGTGGTGTACCAGACAAAAATGCTTGTAAAAATTATTTTAGAATTCTTTGTGTGGTGTGTGTGGGTAGCTCAATTTCATTTAAACTTAGACCCTGTTGTGGAAAAAAGGAGAATTTGATTTTACCCTAAAGTTTGATATATTTATCAATTTAACCAATTATAAATCATGGGTATATTGAAATAATTAAAACTCCAAAAATGTCAGTTCCACTTTACAACAAGAATGGGAATGAAATAAATATATGTCATTTTACACAGTTTAAAAAAAAATGACAACTTTTATGTTTTAAACTTTTTTGGTACATCCTGCCGTGTCCCAAAAGCTGTGGCTAAACCAGTGCCTAGATGGGGACGAGCAAGAGCTGAAGACAAATGGCAGACCTGTCTTCTCAGTATTCTATATGAACCAGTCATGCAGATTCAGAGGTCATTCAAGTGGTGGAGGGGCAATTAGTGACTTGATTTTTGGAAATGATACAGGGTTTGTCCCAAAAGTTCCCGAAATGATTTTTTTTAAAATCATTTATTCAATATCAGTTTACAATCTTTTCAGAACTTTTCAAAGTATTCTCCCCCTGCTTCGATGCACCGTTGCCAACGCTTCACCCAATCATTGAAGGCGCCCTGGAAGTCGTCAACGGGAATCTCCTTCAGTGAGGTCGTCGCGGCTGCTTTTACCGCCTCCAGCGTCCCATGCCGAGTTCCTTTCAGGGTTCTTTTGATCCTTGGGAACAAAAAGAAATCCGCTGGTGCCAGATCGGGGCTGTACGGCGGCTGGGGCAGCGTTGCCACACCCATTTTGGCCAGCAACTCGGAGACAATGAGCGCGGTGTGGGTTGACGCGTTGTCATGGTGCAAGATCCAATTGTCGCGAATTTCGTTTCGGACGCGTCGAACCCTGTTGCGCAACCGTTTGAGCACTTCACAGTAAAACTCCTTGTTGACTGTTTGTCCTTGTGGCACGAATTCACTGTGAACTACACCTTTTCTGTCAAAAAACACAATGAGCATTGCCTTGATTCGCGATTTGCTCATCCTTGCTTTTTTCGGGCGAGGAGACTCCTTGGTGTGCCACTCGCTGCTCTGGCGCTTTGATTCGGGATCGTACTGAAAAATCCACGTCTCGTCCCCTGTGATCACTCTGTCCAAAAATTCTGGGTCCGTTTCGTAGCGTTCATGCAATTCCTGGCACTTCAACAAACGCTGCTCCTTCATCTCACTCGTCAGGACTTTTGGCACCATTTTCGAGCAGACTTTCCTCATTTGAAGATCCTCCGTTAAAATGCGATGAACGATTGTTTTGGGTATTCCACACTCCTCTGCAATCACCCGAACACTTAATCGTCGGTCATTGTCCAAAACTTGACGCACTTTTTGCACCGAGTCGTCCGTTTGTGATGTCGACGGACTCCCGACCTTCCCGGAACCGCTTGTGCCACATGAAAGTTTGGCTTTTTTTCATCGCCCCGTCACCGTAGGCTTTCCGAAGCATTTCGAGTGTCTCCGCCCCGTTTTTACCCAGTTTCACACAAAATTTGATTGCATAACGCTGCTCCAAAAACTGGTCCATTTTTTGATCGACGAGGGTGCAGTAGATACCTCTGCGCGGAGCGTGACCCTGCCTCAACAACTGCCCGCAGGCGACTGATACCGGTCTCGTTTCCAAGCTCAGATCCCCCACCAACTTCTCCGCCCCGTCAGCCAGCGTTGCCAACTACAAAAAATCATTCCGGGAACTTCTGGGACCCCTGTACTGCAGTGGTCCTTTACCTTGTATCTTTCCAGTGTTAAATTTTCATTCGTGGGTGTGTGTGAGGGGGTGGGGGGCGGCAATTGCACCATCTGCCACTGAAAGTATCTCTTCACATAACCTATGTTTGCCGTGCTGCAAAGTCACTCACCTAAGCTTGTATCAAAGATCACAATTAAGTCATCTGTCCCATCTCAAAAATGATCCAAGACATAATAATAAATGTGTTGTCTACAAAAACTGATTTAAGCTTGAAAAATAAAAAGAAACCAGTATGCTCCAAAAAATTGAGGGTTTAGTGATATGTAAATCTGATTTACTTAAATCAGAGTGGCTTTCAAAGTAACTATTACGATTTCTCAGGAAGGCACTAGTCTACAAAACAACAAAGGGTCAGTCAATTCACCGAGAACGTAATAACAAAATGCAGTAGTATATGATTTGAACATAATGTACAGTGTTTCAGTTTGACTTCCGAATCTACAATTGCTGAATACGTTTTCTAGCTCAAATTACAGATAAATTTATTTTGTCTTTCAATATTGAGGACAAGACAAAATAAAGTTTCATTCAGAAAGTATATAAAAACTGCTACTTTCACACTGGTGTCAAAATCACAAAATATTGAGGAAGTTCCGCAGTGAAGGAAAAATGTATTCTACTTCAAAATAGGAATGAGCTGAACATGTTCATGTGCAGGATTTCAAAAGAGGGGAGGGATGAAATAAACACATTTTCTCTCATAATGAATTTTATTTCAGCGCTAAATTAATTTGCTAATCATTAATTTATTATATGGTCTGTTAAATGGGGACATAAAACATATTAATTAAGACATTACTAATGAATCATTTTCTGACCCAAAATAACCAATTATGTCTGCTGTTTTATAAATAAAAGTATCACAATTAAGATTTTCAATTTTTATTATATTTTCACACATTGCCAGAAATACATTTTTTAGGCAACAATCTAAGGTATTGTCTCTAATAACCAATGTGTCTAGGTGTTATCATCACTCTTAATTGAATTCAACTTCCTTTTATCTTGTATTCCTTTAAATATTCTTCCAGGGATTTTGACTTTGGTAAGAAAATTTGGTTCTTCTCCTCCTCAGCAATTTTGTAATGCAAGTGTTTTGGAAGATCCTTATACACAAGTTCCAATTTTGGTTCATGGCCCATTTGTCGTTTCATGACTTGGGCTAGTAACGGTGGCAACTTGTCGTATTTTGGAAGAATGACCCGTTTTTCTATGGATTTGAAATTCAAATAGAAATCTTCCTCTTCCCTTGGGATCAACTGGTAGTCGGGAAGATAGGTGTCTTTAGTGAGAAGAAGTTGATCGGGCATTTTACGACCTGCAATAAAAAAATTCATGGTTAATAAAATCTAACAAACTACCATCTCGATTTTATGAATTCTATCTTGGGAAATGCTTATCGTCACTAGTTTCCATACCCAAAGAAACACAGATTTTCACTCATAAACTATGAATATAAATGAGTCTGAAGAGTACAATATGTATCTTCTCTGCGCTGAACCAAATACTTACTTTCAAGCCAACAAATGTACTGATCAACCCAACATTCGTTCATATGATAAAGGTACAAATATGACCAAGGACAACCTGAAAGAGTTCATGACTGATGTTTTCTGGCCTTCTATTCCTCAAGACGATCTTCTAATCATTGATATATGGAGAACTAACGAAATTAAAGATTTGGTACAGAAACCAAAAAATATCAGACTAACACTGCCTGCATCTCACTCATTCCAACGACTGAAAGTTTTCTTTTTCCATCCATATAAGAAATTTATGAAATAAATTACGGACACCATTCTTATATTTTGTGACTTCAAAATTTCATCAACTTTTAATCAATCGCTTTCAGATTGTTGCTCCAATTTTCCACAATGTGATTCCATACTCATTCTACAAAGCTGGACATCTTCACTACGGCATCCACTGATCACTGCTTCAATCTCAATATACATAAAACATTGCATGAACCCGATCTTATCCATTTTTATCTTTCTTCAAATGTTCCTCACATTTTTGTCTATACCACACAATCATCCTTAGCACATTCGCTGCCAACTACAAGAATATTCATAGTTGGCAAACTGAGTTTACTTGCCAGCTACGAGATAACATATTATTGATCACCTTACCAAAATCACTGAGTATGAGTATTGCTGTAGCAAATGCGCGCAGTGTTTAGGTGTTTGGTGTACAAGAAGGGACTACATAATACTCTTGGCATACTGAAATGGATCATTTATTTCTCAAAATGTAGATTAGTAAGTATATTAGCAGTAAAAATATCTCAAAACGTAGATTTAAAAAATAAAACAACAGAAAATAATTTAAAAGCATAAAAATGCAGATAGGATCTTGGCACGTGTGAATGGACGCACCATATTAGCTTTGGAAGAGAAGGTGTGCAATACTTGCAAATAAACATATACTATGTCTGTTGCAAATGAAATAATACTAGTTATTCAGATGGTCAGAGAGAGAATTTGGACAAGACAGGGAGTTAAGAAGGGTAGCCAATGGTCAACGTATAAAGGTTTAAGGCAGGGGTCTTCAACCTTTTTCAGTCCAAGGGCCAATTTTGCTCATTCTTGTAGGCCCATGGGCCGCACTACTGTATCAGCAATATTAGGACTGAACAAAAGCGGCTCGAAAGGTGCACATGCCCTCTCCCCATTAGATCAGCCTTTGTTGATATTTTTTCCTTAAGTCTATATTAGTTTTGCATGCCCACCACTGCCCACCAAAATTATTTTTCCGGATCCGGCCTCTGAACTAAATATATATATTCCGAATGTAAAAAGTATGGAAACAAAACGTTTACAATACTTTTAGTTAATAATGAAGTGAAGTTAAGCCTTTTAGCAAGAGTTTTGGCATTGCTTATTTTAACAATTCTATCAATATACGGTTTGTTTTGTTTTTTTTGATATTAAACTTATGGGTGTTTCCAAGGTGGACGTCAGTTATTCTGGTCCTAACTTTTCATTTTATCGATTTCATTTTTGAACAGTTGTTTACAGACGATAGCATATGTGGGGTGGGGGTTGATGGAGGTTGTATTTACTGCAACGAATTCTTGTGTATTACATATGAATATATAATTGTTTCTGTAACTCTCTTTATGGAAACTCTCACAGCCTAAGTGCAGATGTAAATACTTCAGAACACAGTCAGATCAGTATGGCAGAAAATTCATAAGGAGGGTTACAGAGCCACAACATATATTCTTACGTTAAATATACAAAATTTCATTGTGATGGGGGGGGATTACAACCCCCAAAACTTCCCCTGGCTATGCCTATGAGCCAGATGGTTGGAAAGATGTTCATATCAGCATATTTAGAATAGAATTTGATGAGTCCTAAGATGAATTTTTTTTAAGAGAAGTTTTATACCTGAAAAAGTAGTGAATTTAGGGGAAAACATCAATGTTTTGATTTGCAAGCTGAAAAATAAAGCAAATCTTAATCTTTCTGAGGACGGTTTTGTTATTCTGACGCGATGAGGCCACCATATTGACAAATACTTTCAAGTGTAGTCATGTTACAGATTTAGATGCATAAATGATTAATTTTATTTTTCTCAAACCCGATTTTTGAGAAATTTTGCATTACGCAAAAGATTCCTTGCGATGCAATTTTCAGTGAATAATTTTATTTTTTTGCGCACGTATTTACTCAGCAATAATAAATAAAAGTTACTTGCAGTTTTAATGAGGAATGATATCTTAGATATTTTTTGAAGGTATTCATTATAATCGAATGAGCAAAAATGACAACGAATAGCAGGTAAGTTTTTAATTTTTCTTTTAAACCAAAACTATTAAAAACAGAGTATAGTTGCTCATTAACATTTATAAGCATGGTTTCAATGATTATTTGGAAAAAATACGTTTTGTTTTTTTTTTGTTTTGTTTTAAAAATATACCACGTGGAACTTTTCAAATATAGCACTTAAAAATGAAATAAACAAACACATACTAAAACCTATTGAGTTAAAAAGGTTGGAAAATGCAGATTTTTTAACAGTTACTATTGGGTGCAATTTTCAGAGAAATTGGTTAAGAATATAAGAAAATTCACTTTTCAGGTATAACTTGCCTTAAAATTAATGTTGCACTGCAAATCAATAAAACTACACCTAATCCCCATATACAAAAATAACGTCCCTGCTATTTTTGTGTGAAACAATTTGCATTCCTTTTATGAGCTGGCAGACCACATGTGGCCCGCGAGCCGCGGGTTGAAGACCCCTGGTTTAAGTAATATGGCTAATAAAGATAGAAGATGCCTTATCATTGCAATTTTGTTACTACTAAAAGGAGATAAACATTCTTTTTGTAAATCAATAGCTTAATTATTACGTTGTCAAAAATATTTTCAAGAGATTTCAATGGAATCATGGTTCTGGTTCTCGGAGGGAGCAGATACTCGGCACATTGCTCTTCCTTTTCCTTCATCTTTTCATTTTTATTTTTTGCCCCTTTTTTTGTCTTGACTCTAAGGTTATTGCTCTGGTTTTGCCTTGCATCGATAGATCGTATTTAATTGGATTAATTGCCTTTTTCTGACTCCCTCTTTGCCACTTTCTCTCCCCAATGTTTTCTTTTACAATGACCATTCCAAAGAATGCATCGTAGTACTCAGCTGCGTTCCCTCTTCAGGATCCATGGCTGCTTCTGCTCATCTCTTCCATCTAATATTCATCCTTGCTATTCATGGTGCCTCTGCTGTTTCAGCTTTGATGTCCTTCACCTGTCATGCATTTGCCTTTCTGTCCCCTCACCACACTCTCCGCATCTGCTCGTTCTTGTCACTGTGTGTCTTGCGTGTTCGGCCTGGTGGTTCTTCAACTTTACCGTTTATTTGCATCCTCATCGTTCACCGGTTCCTGCCCACCCTTCATCAGGTTTCGCCTTGCTTTTTCTGGATTCATGGAACTCCGCCATGTTTCGTTTCACCTCTCATACTTTATCGCTTGGAGGATAGGATTGATGCCACATCGCCATACCTCTTCTGGAAATACAGTTCCGTTCGATCGGACAACCTTTCCAAATCACCTTTGCAAACAAAACAACGTAACAGCACTATTAAAAGGAAAGAAAACTTAAAAATAACTACAAGCACATTCACAACGTATTTAGCAACAATGAACAGTAATAAAAGGCAATTCGAAAAAGTGCTACCAGTGAAAAATACCATGAAGAAAATTAGGCATGAAGCAGAAACAGTAGTACTTCATCCAAGAAATTTTTAGAGGGATTCTTACAAATAATGAACTATCGTGAATCTTTAATAAACAGCGTTAATACTCTATCAAAATGGTAATTTCATCCGCTATAGGCTGCCTGTTTGAGAGATCCCAATCAATTTCAAATGGAGCAGCAAATCAATATTCAAATAGAGTTTGTAAACAATACTTCCGAGAAACAACTGAATAACCCAATTAGTTATGCATAATGTTGCCAAATTCATTTTTAAAATATACAACTCGCTTCATATCCTTAAGATGTGTTTCCAGATATAACGAGTAGTATGGACACTGGCGATTGCATAGCTATTGCTAGTTCATATTTCTACACAACAGTAAGCTTTAAAACTGTCGTAGAAATTCAAAATGGCATCAACTGAACATTTGCAAGATAGTGGTATCATTCTAATTCAAACTGCACCACGAGAGCTCATTGGCGGCTACGTAGGTTTTCCAAAGTGAGGCTGGAGTACTCCAGAATGCAGTATTTCATTTTTCATAAATTTATCCTAAAAAAACTGCAGGGCTTTCCTCAAAACTAAAACACAAATTTTTGGGCCTTACCTCTGTAGACTTCATCCACCCATACTTTTCCATATAGCAATTCCTAAAAGAAAACAGAACTTTGATAACAATTGATATACAATACGATACAAATTAAATTAAAAGCAAGTCATAATATTCAAGTAAAAAAGACCAAACTTGGCAGATGACAACTGCTAAAAAGCAGCAAGAACTTCCCTTACGTACAAAACATATTCTCGTTTCACATTTTAGCTTCCTACACTTGTTCGTGTCTTCATAATGAATCGTCATATTGCACCAAGACCATAGGCATAGAGTTTTCAAAATTATTGGGGGGGGTGGGCAAACACATACTATATATGTTTATACATTATAATATATGTAAAATAGTTACGAACTGCAAATACAAAATTAAAATCTAAACTAAAATATTGAATAAAGCCAGTTTAGGACATCATGCCACACAATAAACGACTGAAATTTGTAAATGAATAACACTTACAGCTAATGTGAAGGATACATACAGTGATATGTATCTTTTTTATAAATTGGAATTGTGTGGAAGAAAATATGTGATTGAATAGGTTATGGAACAAGGTTTGTTAGCATCAAAGATAAAACTTTTCTTGCTTTTATGGAAGCTGCTAAGACCATCTTTCCTTCACATATAGCTGACTAAGAAAAATAAGTAAGTTTCTTTGAAAACCATCCTATTTTTACTATTACAAGGTTTATGGGCGCTACTACACAGTTTGTTAACGCATTCTCATTCCTGAAATTACTTAATGATTACAGTAGTTAGGCTTACAACATCATACATAGGTGTGTCTTTTATGCTTCCAATGAAAAAACTAGGCGAGTACTCGCTTTTATTTTTCTGCAATGTTACACTATTTACTGGTTCAACAGTTTGAGATTTCAGGCTTACCTGTTTTTTGTTTGTTTTTTTTTTGTAGCGGGGGGGATATAGGGACATGCCTCCCATAAGGCATCCACACTAATTCGGTAAGTTACAGTGCCTCAAAACTCCGCAAACAACATTTCCAACACTGTGGAAGGTTACTTTGCCCAGCCGCTTTTGGAAACATTGAAAAAAATTCAAGTTGGTGACGAACAGTGCAGTTCCACCGGTTCATGGATTTAAGAGATCACGAGGATCATGGCTGCCACAAGGGCAGGGGCTGACAAGACCAACACACACACATGGCAACAGTGTCATGACTTACTGCCATGTTTATGTAACGGTACAAGGCTCAGCCTCCTCATTCCCTTCCCCTTCACGCTTGTTTAACTTTCTTCTCCTCCCCTTCCATTTATCTCCTCCTCCTCCTTCCCTCTATCTGCTTCTACTCTTCCTCCATTCAGCGAACTTAAAAAAAAGGGTACTAACCATTTGTTTTCTTAGTCGGACATTTGTGGCGGGGAGATTATTTTTATGGCGCTCCTTATCGTCACATTGTATATCTACAAATACATCGCAGACAACACTTCAACCATATTTGTTTCTTTCACCAAACCTAGTTCCCTGCGACCTAGCTCTATTATATGCATTTTCGCCTCTTTTCCTTGCTGGGCTAGAATCCACTAAAATTGCACTTGTTTCAGGGAGGTAACGAATGTGATATTAGAACCTTAAACTGCTCTGTTCCCATTCAAGGGTGGACACAGGGGTCATGACCCCCCAAAATATACTTTTTACTGTAAAAATTTCCAAATTTCACGATAAATGAAGGAAGACCATGACAAATTGTCCTTGACCCCGCACCCCCAAATTGAAAGTCTGTGTCCGCCTCTCTTCCCATTGGTCTTAAGGTCCCTGGAAAATAAAATTATTAAATAATAAATAAACTGGTGGTAGTACAGATACCGTCCCACAAGTTCAATTTTCCCCTAGAAATGAGAAGGAAAGTCGCTGTAATCGGAGTTTTGACATCAGCGATTTTAATATGTGATGTGTGATGTCACACAGGATAGGGCATCATACAGTGTTTCTCTGTGGCGGTGGTAAGACGTTTATGGAAGTATTGCAGCGATTGGAAAAATGTCAGAATGTTTCAATATGGATTTTTTTGTTCAATTATGGGTGAAAGGGAAGAGGAATGTTGTTGGATTGGTTTGTGGGAGAAGGTTTGTCTAGTTCGGAGTAGAAGGGCCCGGTTTGCAAGGTGCGCTTGTATGCCAGGCCTAACGTGGATGACTGTGTAGTTGAAGAGGTGAAGTTATCCGACAGATAAAAAGGAATAAAAGTTAGTATGCCGTTTTTATTTTGTTCGCTGCACTGAGAAAAAGGAGCAGGGGGAGGGGAAGAGATGGAGGAAAAGGTTAAGAGGCGAAGGGGGTGGAGGCTGGGAGTAGAAAGGGATTCCAAGGGTAAGGGGGAGTAGGAAAAGACTGCCAAGAAAACAGGGATTGGGAGGTGGAGAGGGGAAGGGGGAGGAGAAAGAACATGAAGAGGTTAGAGGGGTAGGGGTGAAGGAGAGAAACATTAGAAGGGAAGAGGGTAGGAGTGAAAACTAGGAGGAAAAGGGGCGGAGCCTGTATTGAGACGTAAGCAACATGGCGGCAAGCCAAGACAAAGTTGCCATGCAAGCTAGAAACACTTCGCACTCAAAAAGAAATGGTGCGGTATCTGTACTAGCGCCAATAAACCTACCTTTGGCCCTTCTCCAATAAGGTCCCGGAAGGGAATGACTTTCCGAATAACGTAGAAACTGGTTTCTGGATATACTTTCAAGCTGTTCCGGAGAACCACTCTACCAACGCCAAAATTTTTTAAATTACATAAAAGTTCAAATAGCATATTGCCCGTATAAGGGCTTTTTTTACCAATGTATTTTACAGACATGATGTTATGTGTTGAATTTGCTTCAGACAAAATAGGCAATGCAAATTGGGAGATGACTTTGTTTACAGTTTTAAAAGGTAAAGTTTCGAGTTACCCTTCTACTTCAGCCACAAGCTTACATTATCATCACCTGGAACGTCATTACCGTCAAAAATTTGGCTTCATTACATCTTTATTATTTTTGAACGTTATAGATCATTTCAGATGATCTGTGAGCACAGTCAAATTTACAGACACAGTAAGCCAAGGTCACATATTTACAATGTTGTTGTTGTTGTGCGCGCAATTGGGCAGGTTGGTCGCAATATCGGCGCTGTATTTCCAGAAAAGGCTAGGACAAAGTCCAGAAGTTAAAAGCAAGAAGTCAGAGTTCCATGTGGAAATTCGCCACTTGAAATGTGGTTGTAGAACCCTAGTTAGATTCGTCCTAGCCTAGCCTAGTTTCTTACGACTTCCGTGGCACCTAACGGGAAAACGTTTTATTCCCTGTAAAGGGTGAAAATAATGTTGGGGTGTGGGAAGATATTGTAGGTATGGTGGGTATAGATGGTAAAACTGTTGTTGTTTAAAACTAGGGAGGCCGAAGGAATAAAAACAGTAAGTAAAGTAAATAAAGTTATAAGGAGGTTTAAGGAAATAAAAAATTTAAATCTACTTAGGAGGGTGCAATAAAGGAATACATTTGTTGGGAGTAAAAGGTAAAAGGTTTAGTCTAAGTGGCGAAACGGTTGAGCCAGGTGATCGGGCCCGGCAGGAGAACATACGTTCCCGAATTTTTAATTTGAATTGAATGAAAAATTAATTTGAATTTCCATAACACTTTTAGCATTAGGACCGATTTAAACAATCTGATTGGCTAACGATGCCATCACTTATAGGTTTGCTACGCAATTTTGGCCGCCAATGTAACAGGCACCAAAAGATCAACCACTTCAGAATTTACATTCGTCGTTTACGTAAATCACATTTCAATCGCGGGTGAATTTAGAATGACAGTATTCAATAATACGCCCAATTTATTCTGAATATTACCATGAGTTGATTTTTTTTTCTCTTTAATTTAAATTTAAAACGTAATAAGTGGTTAGAAATCGTTAAAACAAAACAAAATTTTTGAAATACCGTGCTGCTAGCTTATATTTCTTATAGAAAAATCATCTTTTGCTTCAGTTTTTAAGTAAATGGTCGCTGAATTCTTTACAAAAAAAAAAAAATGATCATGTGGAGTGCGTGGAATAGTGACCCCGTTCAAAAATAAAAAAGTTTTTGTATCTCCCTTAATTTTTGGAATTGCCTTCCTTGATTGAAATTGAAAATTAGTATTTTCGAAATACAGTAAAATCTCCTTAAGACGATTATCGTCGGTTCCGTGATAAAGAGTTAGCTCAGAGATGTGGTCTCCGAATGGAGCTAAATTTAGAATTGGGTCTATGGAGGGGGGAAGGAAATCCATTTCCAAAAAAGGTAGTCGTTAAGGAAGATGATTGCAGAGTAGAGGTGGTAGTTAAGATTTTTCTGTATATAATTGAAAATTATTTCCGAGTTGTTTTGTATCTTTGAAAAATGCATATTCAGCAATTTTCACGATGACCACAATTCCCCAAAAACCATGAAAACAACAACAACAAAAAAAAAAACTGGGTTGCGCTTTTCATGTAAAAACCCGGGTATTTGCCAACCTTGTTTGCCCTGCGTCCAAGTTACGTCTATATGCATCTATTATTTAATAACTCATTAAATGATTTGAATAGCTAGAAAATACATTACTTTTAAAAACATTTGCTTAATTACGTTTCTTATATTGGAGTATCTGGAATACGCAAGCAGCAAGTTTGACAACATCACGTTCTTTTGTAATTATTTACGGTTTTTTTGGCTCACATATAATCCTAATTTTGCCGAATAAAAAAATTCCAATTCTTTTTGACAGGAATTATTTTGATCTCGGAACCCGGCCGCACATCACCTGCTCAACCAGTCGAATTGCTTAAATCGCCCTAATGCTAAAACTGTTATGGAAATGCAAATGTCGCTTCCCGACCGGTCATTGTAAGGGTGGATGGTACACTGAGATGATTTGTTGAAGGGTGTCATGGAATTACTAGTAGTAAAATAAAGTAGTAAGGAGCTGAAATTAGCGAATTTAAATCCGGGGTGACAATGAGTTGGACTTGGATGGATTTAGTGCTGTCATGGAGGATGCCTAAGTGCAATGGCACGTAGAGGTCGGCGTGGATTTGTTTGAGGGTAGGATGCTGATGTCGGAGTGATAACAGGTAGGATAAGTAGGATTGGTATGGAAGTCGTGATGGTAGACTCTTGGGTAAGCCAGGGTGCTAACCGTCCGAGGGGTCTGCTGGGGGCACTTGTGTAAGTGGGATTGGTAGGTCGGGTTGGGACAGGATGGATATTGTTGGTGAGGATGGTAGAGGTGTGGGTTGTACTTGAAGTGGTTTGATTATGAGGGGAGATTGATAGTGTTGGTTAAGATGGGTCACTTTGGTTGGTATCTCGGTGACAAGGAATTTTACGGTGATTTTCGCGGGGCCGTGGTACCCTGCGACAACGGTAGCGACGACAGATGATTCTGGTAGTGAGGACAGGAAGCCATCTTGGTCGGCGAAATCTTGGTGGTGTAGGTGGTGGGTACGGTACCTGGAAGTGGGTAAGTGGAGGGGAAGAGTTGAGATGCTTAACGAAGGCCTTCAGATGTCCGTTGAAACGGTGATGTATGACGTAAGGTGTCATGTAGAGTATGAGAGTTAGAAATGAGAGGGTTATGGGTGTAGGTGGATGTGTTCAGAATAGTTATGTAAGAGTTTGCAGATACTTTCGGTAATAGATGGAATTTGTATATCCTGGAACATTTGTTTGTTTCGATGTACCAGGGTATGTGAAGGATTCTACGGAGTGTGTTTCGGAATTGCTGAAGAGAAAGAAGTGTTTGTTTGCGAAGAGTAGACCAAGCAGGGGCGGCATAGGTTCGTCGTCGGGCGTTAGTTTTGTTCCAGAACGTGTAGTAATTTCGATTCAATCCTCAAGTTTCACCAACATCGAAAGGAAAGGAAAGTCTTATGTCTCGAATATGATTGGCTATTACCATCTGAGGAACGCCTCATGTTTTTGATTCTAACCACAGCCAACTAAATTATTACAGGCCTAAATTATTACAGGGAATTTCAAGGGTGTCGTGCTTACTGTTGGAGTAATTGCGAGGGTTGTCCATAGAAGACTCCAAGTACCTGACCTAAATATGCCATATGCTTCCATGTGTTTACACTTTACCATGATGCGAGATAGACAAGTGAGCCAACTTCACTTTTTAGTTGTGATAAAGAATTGGTCCAATCGTTGTTCAATAACCGTCATGCTGATATTTGTACCGACTGATGGCGATTCGAACTGTGGACCTAAGAAACGAAACTTTCTAGTCATACCCGTCAGTTTAAATTTTCAGTACTGTTTTGTCTTGTTTAAGCCTTTGACTACTTACGGGACATGTATGTCCCACTAAGATTATTCAATTTCCTGCTGGGAAGAAAAACGTGTGGAAGAATTATGTATTCCTACTGGGTAAAAAAAAATAATAAAATAAAATAAAATTCGTGTTCAAAGGGTTAAATTGGTTCTATTAATTGCAATTTCCTTTTTTTTTGGATGTTTCCTTATGTTTTGAGTCTTTTTCTTATTCATGAATTGTGTTTTAAAAATGAGAAAAAAAGTTTCGTTCCGAATTGCACATCAGGTACAGCGCTTAGATTGGGCAGTGTTCGAACTACCGCAAAAACTAGTTCTAAAACCTTAAATCTCCGATAGATGGCGCTTTCATCGCTCTCAACAGTCTATTTGCTGAGTTTCTCACTTTAAAGTATGAGATCTTGCAAACATAGCAAGGGTGATTTTAACTAAAAGTGAAAAACGAGGAAATTTAATGATACAAAGTAAAAAACCCAAATATTCAACAATGCAAAGTGGCATGGAAGTATGCAGGGGGAGGGGAGTCGGGAAAGTGGCCGTCGAAGGCTACACTGTAATCCCAAGAACAATGCAAAGTTAAAAAAAAAATGAAAATTCCCAATTGGAAAACCCTTCTTTTAACCTTTATTTTAATAGTTACTTTGAATATCCTTTTACAAGGGCACAGCGTGTGTGTGTTTATATAGTATGTAATTGTAAAGCCGGTCCTCCCTGAATAGATGTTTTATAAATTAAAAATTATTCAACCCGCATTTTTTATAATTGTTGAGGAATTGAAGCTTTCATGTATTTTAATTCAAACGTTAAGAATATTTGTTTTTATATTCATTTCACTAAATCTCCTTTCACAATCTATAGCGTGTACTAGAATTGATAATTTAAATTCACATATTATAACTTAAGCAGTGCACTCGCATAATAAATTTCCTTCAGTGGCACAGTACATTTTTGCAGTGTATTACTTCAAATTATAGGCAACTTTGGATTAGACTGGAGCTACCCTTACTACCCGTCTACGCGTTTTGCCTTCTGAGTCCTGAGTGTACAATATGCTTGGAAGTTTTTAATTTCGATATTCTCCTAGTAAGGGTACTAGGAGTTTCACCTCAGATATGGAGGGCGGCATAATGACCTTTCCTCCTGACAGTACCGTTCCATGCAATCGGGTGACCTCGCCATCACCACCTTTCCAATTTTAGTTGAAGCTTTTTGGCGACTTGCTCAGCAGTTCTTTTAGCCGAATTTTGGTTAAAATGGCCTTTCAGCGAAAAAGCTAGCAACAGATTAATCCCTGATCTATACCAGTGTTTCTTAAAATATGTTTTGCTGAACCTCAGGGTTCTGCGACATCTTTATATGGATTTTACGAGCAATTTATAAAAGATCGCCGAAAATGTGAAGAAAAATGTAATTTCTCTAATTTTCCACCATGACACCACTTTGGATAAGTTAACTAAACGTAACCAGTAACTTACACTAATAGAAAATTATTATCTACCTTTTCAAACTGATTTATTGTTTATTTTTATGTTTATATCCAAGCACTTATAAATAATAGTTCTTTAGGCCTTCTTTAAATAACATTTCTGAAAGTGTTCTGCAGAATTAAAAAGTCTGAGAACCACTGTTTTACATCATCATATCGGCTATACCCGTTTAATCTATTTAAGAACTCTAGGCTCGATTATTTTTTTATCTCTTTTTACAATAATTTTTAAATTTTCAAATTTTTCCATTTAGAAATAAAGGCTACATGATAAATAAGATTTACCAATTTGGTGAGCCTGTTTATGGTGGGAGCTCGGGATTTGTTTCCTCACTCGTTAAGATGGGACTGATATTGATATTTAGCTTTATCAATTTACTCCCTGGTTGCCACTTCGATTTCAGAAGAAAAACTGACTGCTCATAGTTTGAAATTCGCGTTACAATACTCATAAAACCAGTATGTTATTCCCTATACTTATTAAAGGAAACTAAATAAGAGCTTTGTTTAAAGTACTGGTAAACAAACAAAATCCGTAGACTCACATAAGTATAATTCATTAAAATAAACTAATTTTAGTAAATTGATGTGAAAAATATGTGACGGTGGCGCAATTAGAGAAAGTGGATTTCAATACAAAATTTCATATGAGCAATTGCGTGAAGGTCCTATTCTATACTTCTATTACTAGCAAGGCTTTACACTTTAGGTTGGGGTAAAAAAAACAATCGGAAAGTATTATCAGCTGTAAAATAAACTGCGTAAAAAAAAAATTGTTTCATTGAAACTTCCTCTTTTCATCGAGAACTTTCATTTCTGAAACCTGAGTAGCTCTACTAAGGAATAGAAACATAATGAGAGTGTTGAATTAAAAGGCAAGAATTGAGCATAAACAGGCCAAAGTAAGAAGCTGCAGGCATATCTTGAGAAAGGAAGATTACGATATATAAGATATTATTACCCTTCACAGGGATCACACAATTGCCAAATAATAGTCAACACACAAAGCCACCGGGGCGAGTTTTTTGTGAGTTTTTCGTGGGGGACTTTTTTTATTACCAATAAATTTGACACCCACGTATTATTAGCTCAATCTAGAGATATCGTCCCTATCCTGGAGTCGAACCAGGGTCCGTCCGCCGAACCCGAAGTGCCTTGACTGCTAGGCCAACGAGGACAGGGACAACGCTCTTTTTCTCCGCATATAAGGATGTAAGATATTCTTACGCTTCTCAGAGCTAACACAACTGCCAAATAATGATCATCACACAAAGCCACCGGAGCGAGTATTTCGTGGGCTTTTTGTATTACGATTAATTAATTTTACGCCTATCTTTTTAGCTCATACTAATAATATCTTACATCCTTATATACGGAGAAAGAGAGCGTTGTTCCTGTCCTCGTTGGTCTAACGATTAAGGCACCCCGGGCTCTGTGGAGGGACCCTAGTTCGACTCTACGACGGGGACGATGTCAGTTTTTTTCCTGTACCAAAATTTAAAAAAAAGCTTTAACAAGAGCGAAAAAACGCGGTTGTCAAATTTATTAATTGTAAGATTGAGCTAATTAGTGAATTTACGCTATTCCCTGAGAGCAGCACTGTGGCCAGAATGAGCCAAAGGGGGATGAATCGTCCCTGGCAAATACTTTTTGTTTTATTTTTTCCCCAAAATAAATGATTAAAAAATTTGTTTTACGTTTTCTATTTGTTTGAAATTTTTAAGTTTTCTATGCACAACAAAGGAAATCGTTCTTTGACATTGAAAATGTATTTCAAACAGGTTTTCACGTCTTACCTTGAACACCTCATGTTTTTAAACAAAGTTATACATCTCTATCTGGTCTACATTAATGAAAGAGGAAATTATAAATTTTAGTACACTTATAAATACAAAAATTTCCAATAAAATATTTATACTAAGAAAGTTATTGATTAATGCTGATTGGAGTAGTTTAATTTCATTTCTAAAATTACTTTCTTTTTTAAGAGATATTATTACCCCTCCTAGCATAGGCGCCCATATATGGGCAGAGAGGTGCTCGATCCCCTCCCCCGCCTTACCCGTTTAAAAATTTGATTTGCCGTAACCTGCTATGCATTTACTTTCAAAAGTTTTACAGTCACATTTTAAAATAAGGTACTTTTTAGCTCATTACTAATTGTCAAGCAGTATCAATTATTTTTGTAGCGTTTTGGTATCTTGTACATTCACTAAAATTCTCGATAGCTTTGAGAAGGAGGTAATAATTTTTCTCAGCCCCCCCCCCCCCCTTGAAGTACTCGTCTGAGCGCCCATGCCTCCTAGAATTAACACATCTGCCAAATCGTCAGGGCACAAAATAATCGGGGGTATATTTCTGGTAATTTGTTTAAATAACTTATTCACATAATCCATTTTGAACATCATTTATATATCTCACATGTATATTGTTAAATACCTTTGAAATTTTGACGATGCCCATAGCACCAAGAATTAACTAAATTCTTTAAAAGTTGTCTTCTAAATTCTTTAAAAATTTGTGCGCCTATATTAGCATATTTATTATTATATTTTTAAAAATACTAGCAAAATACATCAAAACAGTAACAAATTTTAACTCCCCCCACCCCTGTGGCATTTAGATCTCTCTCTCTCCCCCTGCAGAGCTTTAAGCTACTGCCCTACCTGTGAGCATGTACAATTTTATATTAGTCAAAACTCTCAACAGTAGCCTGCTTTACCTCAAAATTAAAGCACATGAAAAAACAAAACTATAAAAATGTACATGGTTGGCACAAAACTGAAACTTCGACTAAAGTATTTTTATTTATGTGCACAAAGCTCATAAAAAATACCTCTCAACCTGAATTTTTTCCAAGTATTTCGTTGCTACTATGTAGTAGGAATGTTATCATTCAAGAATCCACATTTTTATCTCTTCTCGCCATTTCAACTGCCTTATTTTATGGCAAGTATTCCACACATCATTTATTCCCCAACTCAACTGCGGAATTTGTCCCCATGTTACTATAAATCCAGCGCAATTAACCTTAGCGCCCTCTCTAATATATTTTCGCATAATAACCAATTAATCTAAATACAGTGTAGCTCTGAATTCAACCGATCACCAATTCGGGACTGCTGCACCTTCATCTGGGAAATGTGTAACCTCCAACCGCATTTTTCATCTTCTCTCGCGTCAGTTATCCATTCACTCACCTGTACTCTCTGTGTTTCGTTCAGTCCTCTCTTGGGAATACAGTTCTGACTATTTTCTCCATCATCCTTCCCCTATCATCCTTCTGCTCAATCCTCAACAAAAACAACCTTGGTTATTATCCCCCGCTTTGAATTGGGCTCATTGGACCAGATTCCAATCCAGAGTAGGATTGGTCCTGTGCAAGACTATCGTTCTTCGGAGATCAATGCAAGATGTCAGTCTTGTTCTGAATTATTTGTATCCAGACTTGAGACGTAATAATATGAACAAATAAATTTTAACTATGACGATTATTTAATGACATAAGAATCATACTGTCTGATTTTAGTATCACTTGATACCAAATAACGCGGTTCAGACACTAAAAACTATTATGTGATAATCAGCGGAAATTAAAAAATAACAAAAAACTGGTGTAAAAATAAATATTTTTATTGTTGAGTCAGCTAGCTCTACAAGCATTGAGTACCAGTTGAGTATTTACAGTTCTGGTGAATATACAAGCCCATTAAGAGCAGAAACCGCAACCGACACTCAAACTTTTCTTGAGAAAACTTAACTTCCTTCTCCTTTGATTTTTTCAAATAACGTTTTCAAACCATGTATTTTCCATAATTACAGGTAATTTCAGTAACAGCTTCACACACAAAAAAAGGTTTAAATTTATATAAAACTGTTCTGAGCAATAACAAACCAAAAAACCTCATGTAATTGATTACATTTTATTTGGTTTATTTGCATCGTTCTTTCAGAAAGAAAGATGGGTTTACTGGACCTCTTTCACTCTCGTCAGAAATCATCAAGAAATGTTTGGGTGCGGTGTGTTAGCTCACATTTACCCCTTGTATTAATGAAAAGCTGATCTAGATGTGAAGTATTCCACTACGATGCAGCGTGTTTTCAACGTGTAGTGCTCAAGCGTTGAATAACATCATTTGCTGGTTGTGCTGTGTAATAAATCAATCGTGCAAAATAGAAGATAAAATATCAATTATTGATTTGACAATAGATACAAAATTCAAAATCTCTCGTACTTTACATATCGACAACTTACGTGTAAAAATATCTCATTGCATAATGTTTAGCAGGCCACAACATTTCATTAGAAAAAAGTAAACCTTTGATTGATCACCACACATATCCACAATCCAATTAAAAAATGAGAGTAATGCTCGAAATGTACATAAATTTTATTAACATATTAAACTTCGTTACTTTCAGTTTCATAAAATTTGTGAATTCTACGTTGACATTTTTAACTATCGAAATTAACAAATTTTTTGAATTCCTAGTAACAATTTCCTAAACTTAGCTAATCAATTGCTATAATGCGCGTTTACAATTTTAGAGTTATTTTTATTGATTAAATTTGTCCATATATATATTTTAACAAACACTTTAGTGGCGACAAAGCTAACCTGGTACACTGTTAAGACCTATCACGGTGATCTATTCACGTCTGTGCAACAAGTATTCGTTCGAAAATTGGCGAAAAATGAGGTAACCCTCAACATTATTAGCCTATTTATCGCCTAATTTGTAATGCAGAAAAACGCGATTGCCAAAAGTACAGGAGCCAAATTTCTCGCCAAGCAAACGAAGTCCTCTGACTGGTCAGTTACTTGAATGACTCCATCGCTCGCTATATTGTTTTTTTCCTAAATTTAATTTTAATTGATTTTAACTGCACATGTATACCCACGTTTTATGTATTTGCACACTATTTTAATGTTTTATGTACGAAATGTATCTTCTATTAACTACGGGAAGGGCGAACTATATCGCACTAGCGGAATCATACTGCTCTGCGCCTTGTCAGTGTACCAGGTTAGCGTTACCACGAGTATAGAATACAACACGCGTTAAATTTAACACTTTTTAAATGCCTCTCGGACCTCCATGTGCGCAATAAGTACGGAAACTTGGCATTTTCATACTTCAGCTACAATATGTGTATCTGTACGTACATTTAATAACAAAGGTTATTTTGCATATTACGTGTAGGATATTATTAAATATTACATGTATAATGCAGTAAACGCTCTGAATAACAACCTTCTAATTGACGAACCTTTCCATTTAACGGCCGTATTTTGAGGTACGGGTAAATACTCCATTGAAAATATTGTAATTGAACTCTCTCGATAAAGTCCTTTTAATGAACGAAACTTTCCGTTTAATGACCGTATTTTGAGGTTCAGTAAATACTCCTCAGAAAATAATGCGGTAAACTCTTTGAATAACATCTTTCGAATTAGCGAATCTTTACATTTAATAGCCGTATTTTGAGGTTTACGTAATACTCCATTGAAAATAATGAAATTCATCTCTCTCAATAACGTCCTTCTAATTAACGAAAATTTCCTTTTAGCGGCCATATTTTGAGTTCCAAGTAAATACTCCATTGAAAATAATCAAATTAATTTCTCTCAATAACGTCCTTCTAATTCACAAACCTTCCATTTAACGGCCGTATTTTGAGGTCCAAGTACATACTCCATTGAAAATATTGAAATTAATCTCTCTCAATAATATCACTTAAATTAACGAACATTTCCTTTCAGCGGCTATATTTTGTGGCCTCTACAAATACTTCATGGGGTTAATGCATTTTTGATTAAAAACACCGTTTTTTGTGTCTACGTTTAACCTTATTTTTCTTTTCTCGCCAAGATGTTTTAGTAACGAAATTAAAAAGTTTGGATAAAATTTATGATGAGTCAGTAAAAGGAAAACAGTTAGATTCAGATGAAAATATTATTATATTTTCATCTATATTATTGGATCATCATATATTATTGGATTATGAAACAGATGACGAAAACGCCCCCACCTCCAAGTTTTGAAGAAGCCAGTGTTGGTCTAAATGTTCTTCACAGGTATATTATCTCATCTATGACATAGAAAACAATTCATTTCAACTTCTTGAAAAATGGAAGAAAATGTTTTATGAAATTGACCGAAAACAAGACAACCGACGCTGTTTTAATTTTTTGTTAATAAAAAAAATTAGCTGTAAATCACCATTTCATTATTATAATGCACCCTGGGCGCCCCGAGGAGGGTGCAAGGGGTGAACTCGCACCCCCTTGGCTTATGAAAAAAGAGGGGGGAGACTGAATCCATCAAAGGTACAGTTCAACAACATTATTTAATTGAATTTTCACCGGATGCATCCCCGTGCATATAATTGTGGGGGCTCAAGTAATGGACTGTAGTATTATCGGGTTGCATGTAATTTTATCAAATTGTAATTTTATCAAATTGTAATTTTATCAAATTGTAATTTTATTGTAACTTTATCAAATTGCGAAGTGTTATTCAAATATTAATAAGAAGAATAACCATTTTTAAACACGTCAGTGCATTTATCAAATGTATTAACATTCCTAAACTTTGCAATCATTAAAGAAAAACAAAGAAAACGTTGAAGTCAGTCCTTATTTAACATTTCAATTAACAATTTCAATTAACGAAATAATAACATTTCAATTAACGAAACTTTCTGATTAAGGACCATTTTTCTCCATTCCTTCACATTCGTTAATGGGAAAGATTATTATATGTGTATCAAAAAATTTTGTAAAATACATAAATATTATAAATAAAAAATGAGGGTAAAAAAGTCAAAGAACCATTTACAATAAATAAATAAATAAATAAAATCAAAAGACATTCGACAAAATGTGAAAATTTTAACTGTACCGACATTTATTTATATTTATTGATTACTTTATAAAAAAAAACTGACATTTATTTTCGGGCTGCGGATTATAGATTTTTGCTTTGACATCATACTTTCCTTTTCCAGTCGGAAGTAATCATAATTGCATTTTTTAAAATGCATTATGTTCAAAGTTGTTAGCGTTTTTAGTCAAGAATATGACGTTTATGGTTATTACGCAATGCTTCCTCAAAATATATCGCGAATTGTTTTCCACTTCTCTTTATTAATAACGCTCTGACGATAGTCAACAAAATTTCATTATTATAACGGTAGTACGTGTGCTGAAATGCTTATGATAATTGCGTTACATATAATGACGGAAGTAGAAGGCTAAATGTTTACAGAGCGATCACGTCATTATATAATGCATATTAGTAATTAAAGGTCTACGGCGAGGTTTATTTTGCTTATTTAAATCTGGGTTCATGTATTAAAATAGCAGATAGTAGCATGTATGTGTGTAGAGAATGGTTCGTAAATATTTAATTTACACGTACCGAATTCGAGCACATGGCGGTTCGAGGATTAATTTAATATTGTCTATATATATAATAACTAATGCTGAAATAATTGAAAATGACGCAATAAAATTAGAATGACGCAATGAAATGCAAATGGCGCAAATAAGACTACAATACTGAATGACAGTCAACATTAGATGTACTATTTCGAAACCAATATTGACAACATGCAGAATGTTTTGAACTCAATTAATTTGAGTTGAAAGGTCAAGGCAATGATCATCTGATTCATGATTCAGATAGCTGAAAGCACATCATGAATTTCATCGTTTTCATCAGTAAATTATGTAATTAAAATATATCACCGTATCGTTTCAATCACAAGTCATATGGTGCATATAATTAATGAGGATTTTACCACAACTTGATAATGCGAGTCCTTATGTTGGCCTCGGGTATATCTGGAGTTGTCTTGGCCGTGCAGATCCCCTACCACCTGGGATATTATCCCCTTACAACAAGCACCAACACACTACTGGAGCCTTTGTTGACGCCCCTGATATCACCACAATTAACAATTTTCATAGTATATTGCTTTGTTAACTGACTGGGTCGATATAAAGCACTTTGTTTGGAAGAAAACTGAATCAACGTCAGTATGCTTTTTTGCATAGGATGAAGCTTCGGAAGGAAAACCACGACGATAAGTTCTGTGTTACTACTATTCTTATAATCCTCATGTAATTTGAATTAGTATAAATATGAGTGATATAGTTTTAATACGATGTACTATTTATATCATAAATTAGCTAATATTCAAGTTTCGGAAATGGTGAAATAGTTTATAAATCTGAGGAAATGGAAGAACCATTTCTTGTGAAAGAAGGTGGGAAATTCAGTCTTAAGATGGAATATATGAAGAATAATTTTGAAGAGAAGACGAAGGATGAACTACAAAATATGACAGCTGAATATGTAGTAAGTGAATGCATGTCCAATTGACAGAGAATAGATTTTTGTGGGGGAAAATAACTTTTGCTAATTGAAAATAGATATTTATATCCAGTTTAAGTTATTATTCATTTACCATTTGGCCCGATACCAAACCGGATATAATGTCCTTGCATAAATTTAACATTATGAAAAACTAAATTATTAATTAATTTATTTATTAACGATAATCATAGATAATTAATTAATTGTAATTAATAAAAGAAATAGGTCATGAATTCTAGTTCGTTACAAGTTGTTCTTATGATTCATTGCTCTTCTGATTTCTTTACTGCAACAGGATAAGAAATTATACATGTATCCTTATTTTATCCATGTATCAGATATTTTATTACGAGAGATGCCACACACCAAAGAAGCTGAAAGGAGAGTACGTCTAAAATTCTCCTTGGAGAACTTTAGACGTCTCTTAACGATTGAGTACTTAAAAACCTCTTTAAGTTCATTGTGTCATAATAATAAATAATTATGACAAGGTGAAGCAAAGTGTCCATGAAAAGAGGCATCAAAACCTTAACCTGTTTACAGCAACTTCTTAGCCACGCATGATCATATCATCTTTGTAGCATGTCACTTCCCTGCTTCCGGTATTGATATGATATATTCGCGAAATGTCACTTCCCGACTTCCAGTGTCAACATTATATGCGTGACATGTCACTTTCCAGCTTCCAGTATCAACATGATATTCGCGACATGTCTCTTCCCAGCTTCCGGTATCAATATGATATTCGCGACATGACACTTCCCAGCTTCCGGTATCAATATGATATTCGCGACATGTCACTTCCCAGCTTCCGGTATCAATATGATATTCGCGACATGTCACTTTCCGACTTCCAGTGTCAACTTTATATTCGTGATATGTTACTTCCTAGCTTTCAATGTTCATATAAGCTCGCGGTATGTCACTTCCCAGCTTCCACTATCAATATTATGTTCGTACCCTGTCATTTCCCAGCTTCTGGTTTCAGTATGATGTTCGTGACATGTCATTCTCTAGCTTCCAATGTCGAAATCATGTTCGCGACATGCCACTCTCTACCCATAAGCTTCTATTTGATCATTTCACTTTTAACCTGTCACTTCATGATTGATCTGTTTTATTGATGAATGGGGAAGAAAGAAAAGGGGTTGAAAGAAAAGTTCAAGTTCTCCAAAAAATTCGACTTTGAATTGGGACTTTTTTAATTTTATTTAGAATTCTACTATGGATTCTGTTTAAGTCTAAGCATACAAGATTCTATAAAACATTAAAAAAAATTATGCCAAACATGGGGAGTGGGGATTATTTTTGTGTTAGTTTCACAGAAGCCAAAAAGACATTGCTTCCGGTTACTTGAAGCTGGATTTCTGGAGAATATGTGATCTGTTTTCAACCCTTTTAAATGATCAACGCATATTCGACCATATTTGATTATGTCGTTGTTGGGAAGGAGTGTTATGGATTTATTCAATGCACAGTACTTTAAACAAAGTTTTTGTCAACACTGAAAATATGATACTAATAAGATATGTTCGTTTTAGACTTCTTTGGTGGGGTGTTCTCCTGAAAACTGAGCACTTAAGAAACCATATTATACCAGACCACAGAATGTAACACTATAATATAATTCAAACTCTGTGCTAAGTCGCTACAGTACAGTGTGTTTTTATCTTTCCACATGGATCATACAAAATGTTTGCGTCCTATATCCTACTAATGTAAGGGGTTAAATAGTTCACGGAAAATGGCTGCCACTACAGCAGTGCATTATTGCAAATGTAATACAATATGTAATGACATTCTTAATATGTAATAGCAGTAGATGCCACACAATATATAATAGCATACTTCAGCACCATTTATGAACTCAGATTAAAAAAGAATTCAACGTCAGACCAAAATGATTGTTTGACAGAAACATCATTTTTGTTAGTAATTTTCTTAGTTTTTCTGCAAGTACACAATATATTATTGCTCTTATAATGAGGTCAGCTTCATCTATTAAATTTATCTGGAAAATTTAAGCGGCAAAATTCAAATAATGCTTTGCAAAGATGACTAAAAAATTCTTTGGCACCTGATATATATATCACATGTCTAAGGACTCGTCATCGACAGATGGAAATGTCAATAACTTGTCAATTACAGGCATAATCGGCAAATTATAAAGTGCCAGTCACGTGGCATACATTCAAAGGCATTGTGCAAGCAAAGAATATAAATATATATCTCTGTTCTTTAGTATAAGCAAGCAGCACCCACATGACATATGCTATTAATGATTGACAATTGGAAAAGGACAAAGAATATGTGTCTCGTCCCTTCGAAAGAAAGAAATGTGGACACTTCCACGCGCAGTTGTGTGCATGGTTTACCTTTGCAGTACCCTTTGTCCACAGAAATGGACAGAAAGACAGAGGTTTAACAAGAAACTTTAGAGAATAAGATATTTAAAAAAGAGTGATTTTGGAAGTCATTGCTTGTGGCTCTGCCTTGTGTTACAATGATGAAATTGATAGGATAAACCGTATTGGGTTTCAGTAATACAAAAATTGTTTTCAGTCACTGCAATTTTTAGTCCTTTTTTATGAACTACAGATGTGGCAACACGTTCACTGAAAAAACGAATAAACGATTATGCCCGCCTAACGTAAATGAGCATATTCGTTCATTTATTCAGTCATTGACTGATTTGATACACTTCTATAATGAACATATTCAGTTAGCCTTGACATAGACAACATAACAAAAACTTATACACACCTGTACATTTATTGGCGATTTCGTTTCTGTCTGATCCTTTTCAAACGACATAGGTATATGAGTGGCTCTCTCGCTCTGTCTCTTTCTCCATCTTAGCTAATATTAGCTTCAAGCAACTCATCTATACTTGAATCAAGAGCTTATTTCCCATGTATTTATGGTATACGTTTAATTCATTATGGTTTAAGTATATTAGCACAAAAACTCGTTAGCTTATTCCAGTATAATAACTTCATAGCTTAATTACTTAACAAAACTTCGTAGCTTAGGTACGTATGAGAACTTCGTATCTTAATTACGTATGATAACTTCATAGCTTAATTACTTATTAAAACTTCGTAGATTAGGTGCGTATGAGAACTTCGTATCTTAATTACGTATGATAACATAGCTTCAATACGTATGAGGACGTCATAGCTTAGGTACAACTGAGAATTTTCCAGCCTATTTGCATAAGCGCTAATTAATTTACTTGCATAAAAACCATTGGCGACCTTGTGCATACATGATACATGCAAATATTCACCAAATAATAGTCAACCCATATATTTAATCAATAAACGATCTTTATTTCTTAACTATGCGTTATCTAATGCTCCTTTAGTGGCTGCTTGTGCTCAACTCAGCGCCATATTTGGCGATTAATTAGCACGTGTGGTAATTAAATGATTATTTATTTAAAATGTTGATTAAAAATCATTGTTCTGAAGCAGAAGTGAAACGACTAATAGCCGTAATTCTTAGATATTTATCCTGACTTGTAAGAAATATTCACCAAATAACCCGCCAAAAGCAACGCCAACCATTATCAAAAGTGAGAGAACCACTATAAGTATGTCGTTTGATAAAGATCAATTTCAGACCCAAGTTCGCAAACAAATAAGTGTTTGTGTTCACGTATGAGTTTTATATATGGCTAAGTATACCTAGGCTAACTGAAAAAGTTTTAGAATGATGATTAAAAAAATGAAGGAAGGATAGTGTATGACAAGAAACGAACACAACATCCCAAAGAACATGATCAAGAAAACAGCACAGAATTTTTAGTACACTTGCATGTCATCTCTATGGGAAGGATCGTTATTTAACTTACCTACAGATACCCCTTTAGATAACTTACCTACAGATACCCCTTTAGATAACTTACCTACAAATAAAAGATTACGCGAGAGTGGCGAGCGCTCTTTTCGTCTTGACATTTATTGACCTCTATCCTCAACGTCCTGGGAATACTGAGTTACTGATTCATCAACCAGATATTTCCCCATTTTAATCTTTTTACAATTTACGAGCGATTTGGAAAAAGAAAGTTTAAAAGAGCGTGGAACTTTCTCTACAAAGTCGCATCTCTAAAAATGGAATTCAGGAAAATATTAAATATCAGACCTCAATAAATACATGCTGTATATGACGAATCTTAATTTTATAAAATGCTCAGGTCCAAAATAATTGTTATCAAATTGTAGTTTGTACCTTAGCAGAGTAAAGTTATTAAATTATTTAATGCTGCAGTTCTTCATTTGAACTTATGATTTTCTAGGTTTAGATTGCATGAATTTTTGAAAATTTACATTTTTTAATTCTTTATACCAAGTTTTTAAACTATTTGATTTCATTCCAAATGATATTTATTATTTCATTCCGAAATATATTTCTCATTTCACTCGAAAATATATCTTTTATTTCATTCGAAAAAATACATTTATGCTTAAACTATTTTGGAAGTTATATGGTTAAATTATTTTGGAAGTTACACAGTTAAATTATTTTAGAAGTTATATAGTTAAATTATTTTGAAAGTTATGTCGCAAAAGTAACGATATTGGACATTATATTATAAAATAAATTATTTTGAAAGTTATATCTTAAAATAAACTATTTTGAAAGTTATATCTTAAAATAAACTATTTTGAAAGTTATATCTTAAAATAAACTATTTTGAAAGTTATATCTTAAAATAAACTTCTTCGTAAGCCATATTACAAAATAAACAACCTCGCACGAGAATGAGATGCAAGTGTATGAAGTGGTAATCAAGCGCACATCCAATGTATGAAAAATCTGTAAACGATGCTATATCCTCTTTTACAAGTGTGTTATATCGACTTCAAAAAGAAGACACTTGTAAACGAAGCAATAAACAGACGATTGGTGGTAGGCTTAGAATATGTCACTGAAGACTACATCTACTTCAAAAAGAAGACACACTCGTGAACAAAACAATAAACAGACGATTGGTAGGCTTAGAACATTTCACACAAGGTTATATCTGTTTAAAAAAAAAGGACACTCGTGAACGAAATCATAGACGATTGGTATGCTTAGAATATTTCACATAATATTATATATACTTCAAAAAGAAGACATTCGTGAATGAAACAATAAACAGACGATTGGTAGGCTTAGAATATTTCACACAATATTATATATACTTCAAAAAGAAGACACTAGTGTACGAAATAATAAACAGACAATTGGTAGGCTTAGAATATTTCACACAAGATTGTACCTACTTAAAAAGAAGACACTCGTGAACGAAATAATAAACAGACGATTGGTAGGCTTAGAATATTTCATACAAGGTTATATTTACTTCAACAAGAAAACACTCGTGAACGAAACGATAAACAGACGATTGATAGGCTAAGAATATTTCTGAAACACAATGGCGTACACAGGAGGGTGAGGTTCCTGGAGCCACAACCTCCATTTTGATACAATTTTGTATATACACGTGAATATATGGAGCTTTAGCTCTTTAACCCCCACTTTTGAATTTTCGGAGTACTTTTTAGAAAGCTTCCCTTTGTACGTATGTGTTGCGATACAAAAACCTTACTTAGCATCTTGTAGGTTATTTTATAAGCCCTTGACGCTCCGTTCCGAAATGTGTAGGATATCTTTAGGAAGAACAGATGACTCAATTTCTTTCCCTTTAATAAGCTCTGCACAATTCAAGACGAAACGTGTGTTAATAAAAATCCTATTCAATGTTGTGGAATAAGGGTCTTCAACCTTTCAGAACCGAGAGCCACACCAATAAATTCTGAAGCGTCCGCGGGCCGCTCGTCTAAATTATTTATTAATAGCTTACTTGTACTTTAATGGTATATAAAATTTTCTTAATACTAAGCCAAATTGGTTGGAGTATTTTATATATATATTCAGAATCTTTTTAATATACTTGATATTTTTTATTTACGATGATTTAACAAAGTACAGTACTAGTATATAATATTACAAGCCAAATTCAGTAAGGTACTTACACTACAGCAGGAGTATATGTCATTGCAGTTTTAATAAGAAACCTGGCATTGTTTTTGCTTTACCAAAGCTTCAATATCAGGTGTAGTATTCGTTGTCGCAATTCGCAAAGTGTCTTCCAAATGTCGATCCGTCAAACGTGTTCTTGTCTTTGATTTTATGTGCTTTATTTGACTGTGTGTGTGTGTGTGTGTGTGTGTACTACCAAAGATAGAAGACATAAAGAATGCATGTTTGCGTATTTTTGGATACTTTTCTTCAGGCACATATTTGGAATAAAAATCAAGTATTTTTGAAACTTCTAAAAACTTGCATTTCACTGCAAAGTCACATTGAAGATCTGCAAACTCTGAGTGCAAATGTGGTGGAACACTTTCGATGTCAACAAGGAAAGGCGAGGAGAACATTGCCATGGAAATTTTGTTCTGTCTGAGGTCAGAAAATCTGCTTTTAAACTCCTCTTTCAAACTTGAAATGCAGTGTACGAAATCTACTGAGCTCCATATTCTACTTCCGTTTCCTAACTTAGCTAATGTTCGAAAGTGAATGTAGTTTGTAGTTGTCATTCCCACAGGCTTAGTTTGGTCTCAAAAGCTTTCACATAATTACAAAGATTATAAACAAGTTGATCTTTCCCAAGCAAACGGTGATTCAATTCATTGAGGTGACCAGTAATGTCGACAAGGAATGCAAAGGCTCTTAACCACTTCTCATCATGCATCTCGAGAATGGGTTTTCCTTTGAATTCCATGAATTGTTGAATTTCGTCCTTCAAAGAAAAAAGGCGCTGAAGCATCTTCCCATGGATCAACCAGCGTACTTCTGCATAATACACGTCACCATGTTCAGCTTCCAAATTTCTCAAAAACGTTTGAAATTGCTTACGGTTGAGACCTTTCGAGCGGATAAAATTCACCAATTTTACAAATACAGTCATCACATATTCAAAATTTGAGAATGACTTCGCACCGAAATTTTCTTGGTGGATAATGCAATGGAAAGCCATTATCTTTGTATTGCCACACTCCTTGGCGTCAGATTTTATTAAACTTGTCACTCGTCCCTTCTTTCCGGACATAGCAGGCTTACCATCTGTAGTTATGGCTGATATGTTGGTCAAGTCTAGCTCACAGTGT